>PVIU01000197.1:0-31379 GCA_004026605.1 Ondatra zibethicus | reverse complement strand
ACCAGCTCCCCCTCACCTGCCCCTGACTAGTTATGTGAGTCTGATCTCCACTCAGCCAGAGAAAGCAGACCCTGACCTTGAACCTTGGGTGCATGCATCTGTAAATCTTCAAATTGCGAGCATGCCCTCCCTTGATTTCCCTCCAGGTTCCTTTATCTTTTCTCAAAAGATCTTGTGTAGAAACTTGGGACTAGGAAAGCAAAGCCATGTTGAAGAGCTATGGTACCCAGAACTACCTACGAAAGGGTCTCAGTGTGCTTGGAGTCCTGTCACCAGACTGCAGAGCCTGGGGCACTGGCTGCTGTGCACTGCAGAGTTTCTGGGTGCCAGGCAGTGCCTGGCAACAAGCTGGGGACCCCTTGACTCACCCTCTGTGCTTCATAGTAGTCCTAGACAAAGGTAGGGTTTTCATGTTCATCTCAGAGGGAGAGAGCTGGGGCCCAGATCACTGGTAGCTAGGCACACAGTCTCATGAAGGGTTAATCTGGTTTCCAAGCCACAGTTGGACCAGGTCCAGAACTCTTAGTTTGTGCCTGGGGTGAGTCCTGGGTTGACACACCTACCACGGCAACTCTTATTTCCTGTTGGCACCTGGAGCTATCACAGCTGGCATTCGTAGAGCCCTTAGCACAAGCCATCAGACAGGCATTTGTTCTAGAAAAGGCTTAGTTCTTCACGAAGGGTTCTTAAGGCCCCATCCCCCACTGTTAGGGCTGCTGGGTATCATCCATGAGAAGCCAAACTGTATCCCCGCCTATCTTCTCTCCCAACCTTGCAGTAGAACACAGCTTTACCCGTCTAAGGCCAACCAATGGCCTGGTCTATGTAACCTGGACTTTGTCCTTTACCTGGGTAACTCAGTTGCTTAGGATAGCCTGAACCTTCTTGGAGCCCCAACACAAGGGGATGATGCTCTGGGTACCTGGAAGTCAGGCTCCAGAGGCAGAATCCACACACTGCCTAGTAGCCTAACTCCTCCATCAGAGCCTAGAAAGATCTTGGGGACACCGCAGGTGAGCCTGGTAAAAGAGCGCACACAGAGCCGCAGCACAGGACAGGTACCCAGGCCCAGTGTGACCCACCGTCTCCAAGAACCCTTGGGAACATTAGAAGGTGAGTTGATGGGGAGAGTGGCACCTACCTCCCAAGAGTACCAGGGCGCATGCATAGCGGAGCATAGCTGCAGGCATCCCTTAGTCCAGAGCTGGCTGAAGGATGAGGCACTAACAGGAGGCTCCGGCAGCAGTGGGCTGGGGCAGGCTGGGTCCTGTGCCCCTCGCCAAGGCTGTGCTCCTGCTAGTGGGCTGGGAATCCTGGATTGGTGAGCTGCACACTTGTAAGTCTAACTTGCCAGAAGAGGTGGAGACCGCCCCCGAGCAGCAGCTCCTGTAGCTGTCCTCCCGGGACTCTCCTGCGCCCTGCCTCCTGGGCCCTCGCCTCCCCAAGAGTCCTTACTCAGGGCTAGGAAGCCTCCCGCCAGAGCCAGAGCGCGCCGTGCTTGACACCCCAGCACACTCAGGCCAGGCTGTTCCCCGGAAGGGTAAGGACCTAGGGATGCAGAAAGTTCTTCTTAGCCTTTCTGGGCCCTGAACCCCAGAAATTACTTTTGAGGTCTTCCAGATACTATTAACGCAAGGGTCGCAGTGAAAGTGTCCAAGTCTGCACCACTTTCTGTAATTAGGCAAAGCCTAGAGCCATCTGGGATGGGCTTCCTCCCCCACCCCAACTCCTCCTCCTCCTGCCACCACCCTGCGGGACTCAACCGGACTCAACCGAGTGAGTCGGTTTTGGGTGGCTGCGCAGAGGCAAAGCAGCTGTGAAGACGGCAGAGTGCCTCCAAAGGGGTTCCCGGAGCTCACCAAGTCAGGCATTGAAAGAGACAACTTCTGTGGCAAAACAAGCCTTGTGGCCACCTGGGAAGGGGACATGAGACAGTTAGGATTTTATAGAAAGGGATGCGCCTGGGGAAAGTGGTTCTGGTCTGTCCTCTCCACAGGGAGCACTGGGGCCATTGAAATAGAACCACAGGTAGGCGCCAAGGCTTGGTGTGTGAGTCCCAAGGAGCAGCTCCCTGGGCTGTCATCAACGGGGAGAAAATGTAAGAAGGGGAGAGAAAAAAGGAGAGAGGAGGGGAAGTGAGGTGGGGAGAGAAGGAGGGAGAGAGGGAGAGAGGGGGGGGAGGAGGAGAAGGGGTGAGGAGGAGGAGGAGGAGGGGGAGAAGGAAGGAAGGGGAGGAGAAAGAGGAAGAGGAGAAGGAGGAGGAGGAGGAGGAGAAGAAGAAGAACAACAACAATAACAACAACAACAACAACAAGAAGAAGAACAAGATGAAGAAGATCCCTTCACCTCCATCCCCAGGACTCCCAGCGTAGGACTCATGGCTGTCCTTACTATTCTCCAGAGGCAAGAAGGAAGCAAAGTGCCTAGCCCTCCCTGTGACCCTCCTGGCAGTGAGGTGTGAGGGGGATCTAGCAATCTACTTCCAGAAGGTGGTATTTCTTTAGGTGCCTATGGCTTACTGAGCACAGCATGAGATTTGTGGCCGACTTCTGAAACCCAGATCAGTGCATGGCTCTCCTGGCCCACAGCTGTCCCTGTCACAGGAAGTTTGCTTAAGGGCCAGAGAAGAGCCATGCAGGGTGATGATTTATAATTTGCATAACTGTGATAGTTTGTAGCAAGTATGTGTCTATACATTTGTAAAGGTTGCCATTGCAGATTCAAGTTCTCTGCCATCTGTCCATCACGGGATGATTGGCCTCTCTGGGCCTTCTGAATCCAGGCATTGCAAGTCCCAGAATGTAGATACAAGTTCAAATATTAGTGGGTTCTTTTTTTTTTCTGTGTTGTTTCTTTGAAAAGGGGTTTTGCATGGCTGTCCCAGGTGGAGTTATAATTTGATCTTTCAGAACTCACCATGCTGCTGTTAAAAGGAGGAGCCCCCGCCGAGGGTGGCAGGCAGGAGGACTGTATTGGCTGATTTCTCCACTGGAACTGTTGATTGCTGAGAACACGGGATGACCACCTGTTGTGTCCCTCACATCCAAAGGAGCCTGCAGTTCTCGTTAGCTCCATGTCACAGCCACCTCTGCAGCCCCAGCATGAGAAGAATGAGTTCTGTGTTTGGACCATTGTCCCCAGCCCACACAGGTGGGTAGCAGGAGGTGGAAGGAACAATACTCAGGACAGGAAGGGAAGCTGGAAAAAGCGGGGCTCCCAAGCGATGGGTCTACACTCCTCACTTCACAGGTGAGGAGGCAGAAGCATGGATGGGGCGGGTGAATTTCCTGGAACTTAGCATTCGGAGACAATACAACCTTCACTCCAACACAACACAAGGCGAAAATGAAGTTAAAAGGGGCCTGGGGGAGAGTTCCCTGATACAAGGGTTTGCCATGCAAACTAGCGACTTCCATTCTAGCTCTCGAAACCGTATGAAGGTGGAGGAGGGAACTGACCACACAAAGGTGTTCTCTGACCTCCATCCATAGCTCATGGCGCACCCATCCAAGTGCACCCAGAACAACAATAAAAAAAAATAGGCAAATCAAGTGTTACAGCCGTTTCCAGGGCAGACTACCGACAGGCCAATGAGAGACCTCCAACCAGCTCTAGCTTGGGGAAGAAGTGATCTTATGGGAGTTACCGAACACAAATGACTCATTGTGACACCATCAAGTCCCTTGGGTGGCTTATGTACATCACTGAAGAGTTCCACCCACAACACACACAACACACACAGCTCACTTAAAACTGTACCACTGAAAAGTGTTCCGGAATAGCTATGGGCAGTCATCCTACCAAAGCATCTCCCCAGCCCAGTGCATTGTTGGGGAAAGAAGGGTTTGGGGTAGTTTGCCCTCACTCCCCCTAGGGAATGCCAACAGTGGAGACCTGAGAGTGTCATGCTGGTGGGGTCACTGTTGCTCTGATTCATGATGGTAAGAGTCAGGTCTAGCCCAGAAAACAGCCATACAACATAGCATTGGACTAAGAGTCTCCTGGAATTATGAGGAGAAGCCCAAGTGCGAGGGGAAGGAGGGACTAAACTTTTGACTCAGCTACGACTTTGAGCTGACTTTACTTTTACAAATAAAGGAAGGAAAGAAAAAGAAAGGAAGAGGAAAGAGGGAAGAGAGGGGAGAGGACAGAGAAAGAAGGGAGGGAGAAAGGGAGGAAGAAGGAACCGAAGGAGGGAGAAAATGAAGAAAAAGATAGAAAGCTGCATTCGCCTCCACCTTCTGCTTTGTGAGAGGAAGGAGGCCACACTCAGCTCCTGTCTTTTTTTCTAGCTCTAGGAAACCTTAGACTCTATAAGATCCAGAGTAGCTGCGTTGTCTGGGAGAGAAGCCCCCCTGGGTGCTGGTGCGTGGCCTCCCAGGACACCATTGCTTTGCAGTGTGCAGAGCTCTGCTTTCTAGATTATGGGTAACCTCAGAGGGACCATTCAGGGAGTCAGAGCTTCTTAGGGGTACTTGTAAGGGAGTATTAACCGGGCCCTTGATAGACACAGGGGTGTTAGGGATCCCTCCATGAGTCTCCCCCTCCAAACACCCACTTTCCCATCCTAGCCTGTGTTAAAGGCACTGAGGGAAGATAAGATTGACCAAAATCTTGCTGAGAAATGCTGTTTGTTTTGCTTTCTATCAAGGCATCTGATCAAAGAAATGGTGGCCAGCTTAGTTATCTAGTAACCAAATAAACATCCAGGTGGCCTCCCTGGTTGCTCTAGATGAGTGCAGGGCAGACCAGAGTAGAATCCAGCCTTCTCAGACCTGAAACTCCCTGGAAGGGAATTGCAGGCCACATGGCTGGTGTGCAGTGGAGCCTAGCTGGGAAAGGTCTGGTACTTGGAAGTCTGTACTCAGCCCGCCCCTACACTTCCAGATTCTGAGTGGTTTCTTGTCTACCTGATTCTTAGGAGGCAGCATGTAGAAACCCTTTGAACTTTTTTGGAACCTCCCTCATCAACCCTTATACCTGTCCTAGGCATTTTCTTCTTGCTTCATCTGGATGTTGTGTGTATGGCTGTGGGGAAGTGGTGACATTGGAGAACTTAGCTTAGTGGATATGTTTGAATGAATGAATGGATTACTGGGTAGAGGGATAAGAGAGTGGATGGATGGATGGATGGATGGATGGATGGATGGGGGCTTAGATGTGTGGGTGGGTGGGTGGACAGTTGAGTGATGGATAGACTAAGGCTTGATAGCTGAATCAGTGGATGGATAGATGGATGGATGCATGAGTGGATGATGGATTAAAGTTCAGGTCGATGGGTGGATAGATGGATGAGCGAGTGGATGGGTGGGTGGGTGGGTAGGTAGATGAGTGGTGGGTGCTTGGGTTAGTGTTGGTTGGTATTGTAGCTGTCGCAATTGCTGCCTGAATAGTGTGGCTAATTTCCCCCTCACATTTACTAATTAGAAACAATTCGTGATTGAATCCCATGATTCATTAACTCACCCCTGAACTACCAGCCCCTGAACCATGGAGACAAACCCCAGTCCTGGTCCTCGTGGAGACATTTTTCCACAAAGGCAGGCCATGGTTCCTCATAGGAGTAGCAGGAGGGCCAAGAAAGTGGTTGGATGTTTCCACAGAGATAGAATTCCTGCCCCTTCCAGGTTCTCCTTGGATGCTGCTCCGCCCAGACCTCAGAATACAGGCCAGGCCCCATATTCTCAGACCTTCACACGTTTGTCGAAGCATTGTTCCAGGCAGCGTCCCCTGCCCACCCCCCTTCCCATCTACCAGCTGGTGCCAAGAAAGGGCACACCTACTGAGACAGATTCTCGTGCTTTGTGGGAGGGGGAAATAATGCCAAGTCTGCCAGTTATGAAGTGTGTTGTTATCCTCCCGTGGAAAAATCAATACGGACTCCTAATACACTACCTAAAAAGCACAAAGTTTATTATCTCTCTTCCATTATGAAATTAGCAGTGCTCCCAATATACTATTTGGAAAATACAGAGAAAGTAGAATGAAGAAGAAACCGACAGTCATATATACTCCCACTAGTCAGGACAGCCATGTCTGACCCTGGGTATTCAAGTATCTTCTCAGTGTTTCTCCACCTCTGTGTCTACGTTTCTCTATCTGAACGGATCTCTGTATCCTGCTGGAGCCTACCTCCAAGCTGTTGCCAAATCTCACATCAAAATAAGCTATCAATGTACTGGCCTGTCCTTTGGGTTGCTTTCTCAGCTCTTATGGGACTGTCAGGAGCAAGGCCACGAGTAGAGTAGGGAATGTGGGACAAAAATAAAATCATGAACTTTATCCATCTTTTTGGTGTTTATTTTTGTGTATGGGGTGTGGGTACAGGTCATGGCGTCTCTATGAAGGCCAGTGCGTAACTATTGGGAGTTTGGTTTTCTTCTTCCATCCTGTGGGTCATGGGGGAGCCAGTGCCAGTGGTCAGGCTAAACCATCTCACCAGACACTTATAATAGTTTTGGTACCGGAGATGGAAACCAGGCCTCACACCTGAAGACATCACCACTGAGCTATATTCCCAGTGCTCTTTTTAATGGCTTTTTTAAAATGTATTTTTTTTGTGTATGAATGTTTTGTCTGACATATGTATGTATGCCGTATGTTTGCCTTGTAACCTCAGGGGTCAGAAAAGAGTGTCAGATCCCTGGAACTGGAGTTATAGGTGGTCACAAGACACCATGTGGGAATCTAACCCAGCTCCTCTGGAAGAGCAGCCAGGGCTCTTAACTGCTAAGCCATCCTTCCAGGCTCCTGAGTTCTTATTTTGAAACAGGGCCTATTAAGTTGCTCATGCTGGCCTTGAACTCACTTGGTAGCCCAGGCAATCCTTGAATTTTGGATCCTCCTACCTCAGCCTCCTGAGAAGCTTGTGCTGTCAGGCCTGGGGAAGCGTTCTTTTATGGCCAAAGTATGTTTCAGGTTAGATACCATTTGGCTCTGACCACAGAGCGTGGGGGCAGACAGGACCCACTGTCTTAGGCCTGCTGCTAATTTTGCTCACAGCCTTGTTAGGGAGCTGTTTGAAAACTGTTCTCTACTTAGGATTTCAGTCTGGAGTAGACCATCAAGTTTAACCACAAATGCCTGGGACATGGTGCTGTAGGGAAGAGACTGTTATCCACAAACCCATCTTCCACTATCAGCTCCCAGGGTGTGGAGGGGGTCATGGCTGGAGGGGTCCCATCAGTTATTGAATTAAATTCAGGAAGAAGAGGACAGAGTTTCCCTTTCATTGGGCTGCCTGGTTTGGGAGTCTTGGGGATGATAGAAACAAAATATGGGACAGGGTGGAGGCAATCTCTCCAGGGCTCCAAGCAGGACCCAGGCAAAGCACTTTATAGTCTCCAGCCCCATTCCTTCCTTTTCAGTTTCCAATTAACATACAGGGATTAGTTTTCAGGCCGCTCCCCCCTTGAAATGGAATTTTTATCTCTTGATTCACGGTACAAGATAAAATCCCTGTTTATCCAGTCACATGAATAATTGATAAGCACTTTTCAACTCGCCAGAAGCAACTTAGCAGTCTCTCCTTGCAGCCTGGAGCCCCCAGCAATTTCCGGAGGACTGGAGCCCTTCTGGTTCTGCTTGGAGCGTACTGCTCCCCTCCTCTGAAGGGTGAGGTGTGAGGCGGGGCTTATCTCTTGATCCAGCTGCGGGAGGTACAGATTAGACATCCGTGAAGGCAACAGAAGGGAGGCAGGGACTGTTACTGTCCATCTTGGCTCTCTGAACTCAGGCATTTGGAAGGTGTGAATTTGGGGTCTACCGGGAGCCTCCCCTGCTGTCCCCTTCAGAGTGTGGAACATAAATTAACTCTAACTTGGTCCCTGATAGTTTCAACCAGGTCCAAAACGTAAAGGTGTTTTCTTTCCTACGTATTTAATGGGCTTACCATGATATCAACAAGAACCTGAGTTCTGACTCCTTTACACTCTTGGCTCTCTGGTCCAGGTCATGTGATAAAAGCCAACAGGGGTGTTATTTCTTAGTGGAGCTGGTGTTTATTCTTTTAAAGCAGGTCTGGACAGCTACCTGGTATATTTTGTTCTCACTAGCTTTGAAAAAAATATTTATTTCTGTGTGGCAGAGGCTCTCAGGACTTCAAGGGTGAGGGAAATGCAGCTCGAGGTGGTAGCGAGAGGGCAAATGCCCCTAGGAGAAAAAGGTTAACAAGATATTGTTCCTCTTGCCCTCCACTCACCCCCAGAGTCTTCCAGGTGACAAACATTTGGCTTTGATGTGGTCATGTGCTTGTGCCTTATAGCCTGCACAGGTTCTCGCTGAGACCTGTTGGAAGCGGTGGGCTCAGCAGCTCTCGGGAGCTATACTTCTTGCCATGGGGAGCACAGGGCCTTGATTGAAGGCACCAGCGTTTCTCAGCTGCAGGAGCCCATTAATTTCTTTCTTTGGGAGGAGGTGGGTAGAAAATGAACTGGAAGGTGATTTTTATTTTATTTCTTTTTGCCCCGACTTGTTTTCCCAAAGCTCCAGGAAGTTAAGAACCACACCATTAGTTTTAGCAAACAATTTAAACAAATTAAAAGATCTGCCCACATCCCCGAGGGTGGGTGATCTTCGATCTTGGTTTTGTGGTCATGGCCGCCCTCCCTTTAGTCGCGTGAGCCAGCGGACATGGGGACATCTGTGGGCGATACATAAAGAAGGTGTTCATTTGGCTCAGATGCTTACAGCATGAAGGCCCTAGGAGAAGGGAAACAGAAAGGTTTCTGGGGGAAAGCTGATGTGTATCTGTCTATGCACTTTGGCAAACTCATTTGCAGACCCCAAGCACCAGTAGGGTCCTCAAACTTGCTCTGGTGGCCTACTACTGCATCCTACCTTAGTGCAGAAAGTCCTGTTGGGACTAAAGGGCTGTGGGGTTTGAAGAAGAGAAGGTACTGTGGATTTTAACCATGTGTTTTCCACACAGATTGCATGGGAGGAAGGAATAAGGAAACAGTCCTTGCCACCCTGTCTCCAGAACAAAAAAGCTGTAGTCGTTGCTGCTCCTTGGGGACACATGCCACAATCCTCTGCCAGCAGTGTGGCTCTCTACCAGTAGTGTTTTGGGGGTTAAAGATATGTGTCTTAGTCAGGGTTTCTATTGCTGTGAAGAGACACTATGATCATGGCAACTCTTATAAAGAAAAACATTTAATTGGGATGGCTTATGGTTTCAGAGGTTTAGTCCATTATTGTCATGGTGGAACATGATGGCATGCAGCCAGACAGGGTGCTGGAGAAGGAACTGGGAGTTCTAGACCTTGACCCACAGGCAACAGGAAGTGAACTGTGTGTCACACTGAGCATAGCTTGAGCAAAGGAGACCTCAAAGCCCGCCCCCACAGAGTCATACTTCCTCCAACAAGGCCACACCATTTCCAACCAAGTCTCATTCCCTTTAGCTGTCATTTTCTTCCAAACTACTACAAGATGTGAGTTTGTTAGACCATGCTAGCCTGTCTTGGGTGACTTTTCTGAGGGAATGGGATAATGCAGATGGCACATGAAGTTCCAGGGATGAGGTGTGGTGATGGGTAGGTTGCTCACCACCGCCTCTCTCTCCACTCACTCCAGGCCTCTGTGTCTGTCCATCAAACAGTACAGCAGGCTGGAGGAGGGGGAAAAGGAATGGGCTGACAGTGAGGTCTCTTCATTGATCACAATGGAATCACGCTCCTAATTCAGGGACCCACAGAACACTGAAACCCCAAACTGCTCAGCCAATCAACAAACATTTGCAGGGCCCAAAGTGAGATGTCAGACAAGGTTCTGATGGGCTTTACGGACAGCGAGTCGGTAGTGAACAGGGATGCTGAGCATGGCAGAATCTGAGTCTGCCCTCAGTCCTTATACCAGGAGAGTCTTTTGAGTGTGGCCCCAAAAGACCCCAGAGAATGTGTAGGTTCCTGTAGGAGGCTCAGTGCCCTGTAGGCTGGGATGCTTTGTAACTATGGACACGAGAAGTGCACCAGCCTTCAGACCAGAGGCCAGGGAAGGAGGCTGCAATATACATAAGCCCTAGAAAGTAGGGACTCTGCTAGAAGGCCACTGAGACTCCGCCCCTTAGGTCCAGGGTCAGGGCAGTATTTCCTAGTAGGGATAGCTGATAAGACTCCAGATACTCTGCGGACAGCGCAGGAAGTACCCCCAATCTCTTTGAGTGGCATTGTATAAGAGCAAGTCTCCACTGAGCACCTGTGTACCCCAGCACTGCTCAACACTAGCCAAGCTCTTCTCAGTAAGAAGCCCACAGGCTTAGAGCTGGAGAGTCAGGAGCCTACACAGTGGACATCTGCTCTCCAAGCTTTGTTTACGCTGCCCTTAAAAAAGGCCTGCTTGCCGGCTAGAGAGATGGCGCAGCGGGCAAAGCACTTGCTGTGTATTCTAGCTTCATGTCTGTGGCTGTGATGAGGTACCTTGGCAGCTCCCTCTGCAAACACTCAGACAGAAATCCACCTTAGGGGAGAAAGGGCTTGTTTCAGCTCTCAATCCCAGGCTCCTGTCCATCATGACAAGGAAGTCACAGAGGCAGGAGACTGGGAGAGCGGCTCGCAGCACATCTGCAGCAAGAGCAGAGAGAATGAATGTACTTGCTTGTTTGTGCTCGGTTCAGTTTCCCCACTGTTTCTACTGTTCAGGACCCCCTGCCTGAGGAACAGGGCTGCTCACAGTAGGCAGGTCTTCCCAGTTCAATGAGCACAATTAGACAATTCCCCGCAGACACCCCCACAGGCTAACCCAATGTGGACAATCCTTCCACAATCCTGATTTTAGGTTGTGTCAGGTTAAAGCTAACCATCACACTGTGGGATCATAAGGCCCCGAGTCTGGATCCTCAGAATCCAGGTGACGCCGGGCACGTAAGCACTTGACTGTAATCCCAGCACTCCTGCAGAGGGATGAGGAGGGTGGCGAGGAAGAGGCGGGAGAATTCCTGAAAGCCTGTGGTCTGCGTAACCTCATGTACATAGAAAACAACAACAAAGAGGCCGCCTCAGCACACAGCAGAGGCAGGGACCACCGCCTGAGGTTGTCTTTTGACCTCTACAGGTAGGCCTGGCACACATGTCTGCTTTCATACATGTGAACACGTGTGCATGCATCTGCAAATCACACACGAGATTTAGAAGAGCTGGTCATCCTCTAGTTGCTGTGAGAGGTGCCACGGTGTGCACCACGGTGTGCGCCACGGTGTGCTCCATGGTGTGCTCTCGTCTGCCACTTTTCATGGGGGTATAATCCGTACAGTCATGTCAAACCTTTACAAGGATAGCTCTATGAATTTTGATGATGGAGCCCAGCATGAAACCATGGGTTTGGAGAAGTAGCCCAGCATCTCTCAAGTCTCAGAGGTGACCGTCTTCCTTCCTCCCAGTCCCTGCAGTCAGTGGCAGCCCAGGTTCTGCAGGGGAAGCACACAGTATCGAGGACTGAGTCTGTTCGCTCACTCTGCAGGACGTCTCTGGCGTCCATCTGTACTGCACGGACTTCATACCTTTGAACTGATGGCTAGGCTCAAGGGTAGGAACATTCCATGGTTTTCTGAGAAACAACACAGTTATTTCTATATTTGGAGATTTTAAGTAAAGCTTCTGTGAAATGACAATGTACTTGCTTTCTGTGTGGATTGGCATGTTTAGTTTCCTTGGGCACGTGTCTATAAAAATGAGGTTTCTGTGTTACAAGCTGAATGTCTGTTGAACTTCATATGTAACTGCCCAACTGCCTATGAAACTGACTGTCTAGTTTGGAATCCATGCTGTCTGGGGATGCAAACTCTATTTTCCCTAAATCGCCAGTAGTACCTGGTACTATCAGATCCTTCTGGGTGTTGTTGGTCTCACAGAATATTGTTTAGTTTGTATTTCTAAGATAGCTGAGGGTTAGCACATTCTAGGGGCTTTTATCTACGACTTAAATTTTAGTTCATAAGAGAAAACATGACAAATTATCCTTCATCAAAGTTAATCAGGTATGATTTTTTTTTCAAAAGACTCTGTCAAGAAAAAGAGTAGGAGCCCGCCAAGGTGCACAAACCTACCATCCTAGCACTGGGGAGACAAAGGCAGAAGAACCAAGAATTAAAGGTCATTTTACAAAATGAGTTCAATGCTGGCCTTCACTGGATGAGAACTTGGTTCAAAATAATAAAAATATCAATATGAATGCTACTGCTAGGTGTGGTGGCACGTGCCTTAAATATGATGCTGGGTATTGAACTCAAGACCTCTGGAAGAGCAGTGCTCTTAATCTCTCTGGTGGGCAATGCGGCTCCAGCACTTGGGAGGCAGAGACAGGAGGATCTCTGTGAGTTCAAGGTCAGCCTGGTCTACAAGAGCTAGTTCCAGGGCGGCCAGGGCTTTACACAGAAAAACCCTGTCTCAAAAAACCGAAAAAAGAAAAGAAAAGAAAAATGCCATCTTACGGGAGGCAGAGGCATGTGGATGTCTTTGAGTTCTATTGTAGCCCGATTACATAGATTCCCAGACAAGTCAGGGCTACATAGTAACACACTAGCTCAGATTAACAACAACAAAAACAAAAAACAAAACCCCACAAACCCCAAACAAACAACACAATACAACAGCAACTAAAAGCTTCTAACTGGCAGAAACGATAAGCTGGGGAAACGTTGACTAAGATAGACATCTTGTACGCATCCAGAACATAAGAAGGATACCTGGCATATAAAGCGCAACCAATGAAGGAACACACACACACGTAAACATGGGCAGAAGACAGGAGCAGGCATGTCACCAAAGAAGCGAGAGTCTGGACACACTGTCTAGCGCGCAGTCTGAGCCTTTACTTCCGCCATCTTGCCTAAGAAGAAAGGACAAAGCTTTCCTCATGAGGTGAGGACAGGAGGAGCAGAAGAGCCTCCACTACCTGGGGTCAGGAAGAGGTCAGAGGTCACGGATACCTGGTGCCACGTCCCAACACTGCTGCCAGTGCCTGTGGTGGTGGGTAGAGTTTCTCCACATCCTCAGAGTCTTCAATCCCAGGCCCATGACACAGTAGAAAGTCTAAATAGGAGATCTAGAGTGACAGACAGGGGATCGAGATGGACATTTTTTGTAACTATAATAAGATGGGAAAACACAGATAGGAAATCCCAAATTTTGGGTTCACAACACATTGCTGGTGCACTTTGGGGCCATGTGGCTTAGAGGAAGCTGTAGGTCACTCTACATTTTACATTTTATTTAATTAATTTTCATTAATTTTTTTCTTTTTTTCATTTTATTATTATCGTTGTTATTATTATGATTTTTTTTGGTAGAGAGAGTTTCTCTGTATAGCCATGGCTGTACAGAGTTCCAGGGAGCTTGCTCTGCAGACCAGGCTGGCCTTGATCTCAGAGATCCTTATGCCTATGCTCCACGCATTGCTAACAAAGGACTTAAATCTCCGCAGCTTAAATCCAGTCCCAATTAAATGTTTTCCTTTGTAAGAGTTGCTGTGGTATGGAGTCTCTTCACAGCAACAGAACCCTGACAGAGACAGGTCTCTTTCTAGATTGGTGTTTACCTTTGACCTCTGGTAGTGTGTAGGGTACCTTCCAGTGCCACGATCGGCAGTGAGGAGGGATGATGGCTGTAGGTACACACCAGATCGGCCTCTTCATGTTGAGTGAGTCCTGTAACTGATGTCTCTAGCAGCAGGGCCTTGACGTCAGTTTGAGGAGAGATATACTTGGTGATTCCATGTCTAGGGGTCCATTTGCCCAGAAGCTGAATTAGATGCAAGCCAATCCTGGCACTGGAGCTATCTTTGATGATGAGAGATGACTACCTGAGGCTTTGTTTCCACTGATATTTGGTGATTTTATTTTGGATTTTGATTAAATATGTGTTTATGTTCATAAATGTACATGTGAGTATCTGTTTATATATATATACATACATACATACATACATATATATATGTATAAACAACTTAAAGGATGTTTCTATTGTAGAAGCATTACATAGGACCCCTCAAGTGGCCCTTAATTTTAGCTGTCTCACCTAACATTTCCATCCTTATTCGTCCCTGTATCACTTTTCCCTCCCCTGTGATAGGTATTTTTATAATTTTTCGTTGGTGAGTTTCTGTGTGTTACTGTTGTTGCTTTCAATTTAAAACTCACGAAGTCCAGTTAGTGCTGCACATATTGTACAGTGTGGGCCACTCAGTGGGGGCATAGGAAACATAATGGATGCTGCATCTGTAAAAACAGTGATCCTCCTGCCTCAGCTACTATCCATGGCCCACTGCTCTTTAGGAAGTGAGATCTTCTACCTGACTGTGCGGGGGGGGGTTGTCTGTCTTTATACACGCAGGTAATCCCAGCTGTGAGAGTTTATGACTATAGCAGCCATGTCATGGCAGAAGACAGCAGCCCACAAGAGGCCCCCCACTTTCTGACTCTTACTTTCTTGGTACATCCTCTTTCTCCATGTTCTCTGAGTCTTAGAGGTAATGGAGTACATGAAGACTCTCATGTAGGGCTGAGCAGTCAGTCTCTTATGCTCTGTCCTCTGCCTGCTGCCCACTGTGGAGAGAAGCTCTCTAGGCAAGGGTAAATGTGGAAATGGGTAAAGTGAGAGGGATGGGTGGATGGATGGGTGGGTGGATAGAAAAATGGATGGGTGGATGGATGGATTGGTGGGTGGATGGATGGGTAGATAGGTGGATGGATGGATGAAGGATGGATGATGGTTCAATAGAGGAAGAGAAGGATGAGTGGATGGGTGAGTACATGATCCAGTAGATGGATAACTGGAAAAATGTCAGCATGGGAAGAAGAATAGGTGATTCCTAAAGAAACCAGTTGTTAAGAAAGTGTTTGTTATCCCAGTATGAGAAGGTGTCAGCATGGGAGGAGTTGAAGATGGTGAAAAACTGCATGATTTCATGAGCTATTTGAGAGGTGACTCCTACAGGCCTGCATGTGCTGGGCAGTGGAGGAACACGAGCCTGCACACATTGTTTGTGTCCTGGCCTGAGCCTTCATTTCCCAGGTGCCTTTCCTGAGGGGCAACACCTTTGTTACTTGAGGTAGCTGCCTGCTGCCATGAGGCAGAAGCAGAAGAGCAACCACAGCCTGTCCCAGAGGCTCTACCTGGGATCAGGAAGAGGGCAGAAGTCATGGGCACCTGATACCATGTCCCAACACTGCTGCCAGTGCCTGTGGTGTTGTGTAGAGTGGCTTAAAATTCAACAACAGCTGCAGAGAAACATTGGGTAATAGAAAAACCTACAGAACTAAATCAGCCTGTGTACTTTACAGATGTGTTGACATCAGAATGGAAACCAGGATGTGTGTCATGTTGGGGAAGGGGTATGTCTTTTGTTTCTGCAGGAGAAGAAAAACTATGGATAGCATCAAAATTAATAAAGATTCAATTCAAACAGGAGAGACATCTTAACAAGGAGAAGTGATAGCTCATCAACTGATATGACTATTCAACATGTCAAAAAGATAACTCACCCAATAAGGGTCGGAGCAGGGTTCTGTTTCTTTTTTTTGTATTTACAGGAAAATAAAAATACCCATCTTCAAGTGATGGTGGAAGATACAAAATAATCCCACACTAGTTCAGAATTACATATAATGAAGGGCTATTTATTTGTGGGAGACTCACAGATCACAGTCCTAGATCACAGTCCTCTGCACAAACAGGGAACAGGAACAGAGTCTAGCAGCCAGAAGCGAGAGCTGGAAGCAAGAAAGAGAGCACAGGCTTTACAGCTGCATTTATAGTATAAGAGACCATGCCCAAGTGGGCTGGTATTTTAAAGGCTACTGGCTAAAGGAGCTGAAGGAGTTCCCACAGCACCTCCATCTTTTGTTTAAATAAGAAAGTTCTAAACCCAATACAAACCTATATATACTAGGAACAGATATAAAGTATAAGATTAGAATTACAACCAGCATAAACAATATTAAGCAAGGAACATATGCTAAATGCTTTAATAAACATGCTGTCTTAAGTAGTCTAAGTCTTATATTGGAAATGGCTTGGCTAGATCATAAGAGGACGGTAACAACATTTATCTAATCTTCAACCCCATCGAAGGCCTGAGAAGGGAGATAATGATACTTGAGTAGGCAGGAAGTGCAATCAAGCAGCTTCCAAAATGTGCAGTAGATGACAGAGACAACTGGCTACCTGAACAATCACCCAAAGCCTCATTTGCAATGTTGAAGCAACCAACTTTGGCTAAGGCCTAGAGTATCTGACAGACCATTTTCAGAGGCAGGAAATTTTTCAAAACCATCTTACCCTGTCTTGGCAAGATTTGACAGTCTTTTTTTTTTTGTATCCTGCTTGTCCAGTCTGGACATCATGCACTTTGTCAGTGGTCGAGGCATGAGCAGTTTCTTGCCCAAAGGTCAGTTGTGCCAAGAAGAAAACAAACTCCAAGTGGAGTGTCTTTGGTGTTCAACACTCTCTCAGGAATAGATCAGTGCTGCCAGGAGCAATCGTGTCTCACATCAACAGAATCCTAAATTATTTAAATGCCATGTTCTACAGATCTTTGAAGTGGTTGAAGGTTAGCTATCTATGCAGAATACAATCTCTATGTATCTAAAGAACCTAATTAGTTTAGCTATAAATATAACAAACATGGATAATTATTGACCTATAATTCTTAATACTTATATAATTTAAAGACTAAGACCTCATATTAGAATATTAAACAATCTTTAAACAACTGTGCAGTAAAGGAGGACAATGACCTCAAAATGTAAACAATGTATAAATATCTTGATCAGAGGTAGAATTATAATGCAATATTATAAATATATCCTAAACTTTTTTTTATCAATATATAAAATGTCTTAAACAGAAGTAGAAACATGCATGCATATAATCTGTCAAAATAACTTTGTATAGGTGTACAAATAGTGTAAACAGAAATAAGAGCATATTCAATATAACAAATATAATTTGAACTTGTTTCAATGTACAAAAATCTATACCAATGTAAATTGTCTATAAATAATAGCTCATAAGTATTCACTCTATCACTCACTATATTATTAGTGTGAATAAGTTCACACTAAATTACCTATTATCCCATTCAATTTTCCCTCTTTTTTTTTTTGAGATCTCTAGGCCTACATAATTTCCATTCCAACCCCCAACCCTAGGAGTAATAATCGACCCCAAAATGGTGTCCCTAACCCTGAGGACAAACTTTGTTGGGAGAGGGGACGTCATCTTCTAGAATTGCTTCCTGCTGTCATGGGGGCAATGTTTTTTCTATAGGTCCTATAAAAATAAAATGATGGTTAAGTTTCAAGATTGCTGTTTTGTATAATTGCAAATGGTCTCTGAGTAGTCAATAGGTTTTTTTTGAAGTTCTTATTTGGAGTTCTGGCCAGAACATTATAAGAATGTGCACCATTTCCACAGCTGGTACCCAAAAACCAGTCCCATAGTAGTGCTATCAGCGTCATGATGTCATGTCAATCAGGTGGAGTCATTGTTGTGGGGCCCCATCTTCTTCCTGGAAATTTCAAAGATTACTGCAGGAAAATCTACTGTTCATTGTTGAAAACTTAAACATCATTTATATAGACATATATTTAACAAAAGATATGATATAGACAAAATGGGCATGGAGAAATGTGAATATTTTCTTAAAATCTATCTTCATTCTGTCCCATACCAGATGGCTCCTGACATGAGACAGAAATTCTGAATTTTTCTTTTAACAACATGCTTGGATTTAGAGAAGGCTAGAGCCATCAACCAACTCTAAAGCCAGCTCTGATTTTTAATTAGAGATGTATATTTGTGCAGATAATCAAATTTTACCATGGAGATTATACAGCATCATAAGTCAGTTTTCTCTTTGCTTGTTGATTCTTTCTGGATAGCTATGTTTTCATCTTTAGGCATCTAGATGTCCAAGGTCTTTTGACTCTTTGAAAATGAGTATTTTCCTACAAAGAAAGACAGAACACTGCCCCAACATTCATGAGGTTTTCTTACCACCTGTATGATTGTCACCTCTGTGGATGAGCTGTCATTTCTCTTTCTCAAGAGGCTTCTCTTTTTTAAACCAAATCTTTATTAATTTTGATGGTATCCATAGTCTCTTCTCCTGTGGAAACAAGAGCAAAACCCCTTCCCCAATGTAGCACATCTTCTGGTTTCTACTGAGAGGTCAGTACATCCTTGAAATACACTGGCTGATTTAATTCAGATTTTTTTTCTATTATCCAGTGTCTCTCTGCTGCTGTTGTTTCTTTCTCATTAGCATTAAGAAAATTCAAGGTTAATAAAACATTATGCAATTTATTTCTGGGGGTATTTTCTATCCCTTTCTGTTTGTTTAGCATATCCTTTATAGTTTGATTTGATCTTTCTATAACTGCCTGGCCTGTAGGATTGTTTGGTATACCTGTAATATGCTTTATATTATAGCAAGCAAGAAATTGTTTTATTTTCTTCGACACATATGCTGGACTATTGTATGTCTTTATTTGTGTAGCTATACCCATGATGGCCATAACATCTAATAAATGTGTGATTACTAAATCAGCCTTTTCTAAGCTCAAGGCAGTTGCCCATTTAAAAACTGAATAAGTGTCAATGGTGTGGTGTACATATTTTAATTTTCCAAATTCTATAAAGTGGAACCTATCCATCTGCCAGATCTCATTCCTTTGAGTGCCCTTTGGATTATTCCCTGCAGGAAATGGTGTTTAGTTATAGAAAGAACAAGTAGGACATCTCTTTATAATCTCCTTAGCTTGTTACCATGTAATAGAAAACTCTTTCTTTAAACCTTTGCTGTTGACATGATGTTTCTTTTGAAATTCTGAGGCTTTCAACACACTTCCAATCAATAACCAGTCAATTTCTGCATTTCCTTGAGCTAGAGGACCTGGCAGACCCATATGGGATCAAATGTGTGTTATGCATATGGGACAAAGCCTATTCCTGATTATATCTTGAAACTGTATGAATAATGAAGTCAATTCTGTATCATCTGGTATAAATTCAGTGGTTTCAATATGCAAGACAACCCTTTCTGCATATTGTGAATCAGTAACTATATTGAGAGGTTTTTAAAAATCCCTTAGTACCATGAGAGTAGCATATAATTCTGCCTCCTTACTTTATTTTTCTGATTTGTAACCTGCCTTTCCTGATTTGTTTGCATCAGTACAAAATGTATGGGCTCCAGTTATTGGTGCATCATGTACAATTTGGGGAAGAATCCAAGTAGTTCTCTTTATAAGATTAAGTCTATCACTTTTGGGATAATTGCTATTAATTTCTCCTAAAAAATTAGCACAAGCTCTTTGCCATGGTCTTTCCATAATTTTTTAATTTCATCAGCAGTAAAAGGAATTATAATCTCTCTTGAGTCTGTGCCTGCTAGTTGACTAAGTCTCAATTTTTCTTTTATAATTAATTCAGAGACTTTTTCCACATAAGTTTTTAATTTTTTACTTGGTTTATGTGGTAAAAAGATCCATTCTAAGATAATATCTTCCCTCTGCATTAAAATTCCTATAGGGGAAATTCTGGAAGGCACTATGACTAGAACACAATTAAGATTTGAATTCACTCTATCTACATGTGCCTCTTGTAATTTCTCTTCAATGACCATCAATTCTTTTTCCGCTTCAACTGTTCATTCTCTGGGATTATTTAAGTCTTTATCACCATCTAAGGTTTTGTTTAAATGGACTATTAGATCAAGTGTTATCCCAACAGTTGGTCGTAGACTGGAAATGTCTCCTCTAACAATCTTTGAAAATCATTAAGAGTCTGCAATTGGTCTCTCCTAATTTGTGCCTTTTGTGTTCTAATTTTCTGTAAGCCTATTCTGTAACCTAGGTAACTGACAGAATCTCCTCTTTGTATTTTTTCAGGAGCAATTTGTAGTCCCCATTTAGGCAAAGCTTTCTTTGCTTCTTCAAACATTCTTTCTATATTAGATGCATTTGAGTCAGATAACAAATGTTGTCTATGTAATGGTAAATTATAGACTTAGGAAATTGTTTGCATATTATTTCCAATGGTTGATTTACAAAGTATTGGCACATGCTGGTACTACTGAGCATTCCCTGTGGGAGGACGGTCCACTGGTATCTCTTAGCATGCGGAGAATTATTATAAGTAGGCACTGTGAAAGCAGCTTTTTCTTTATCCTTTTCTTGTAAAGGTATAGTGAAGAAAAAAATCCTTTAAATCAATAACTATAAGAGACCATTCTTTTGGTAATAAAGAAGGCAGGGAAATTCCAGTTTGTAGACGGCCCATAGGTTGGATAGCCTTGTTGACAGCTCTTAGGTCTGCCACCATTCTCCATTTACCAGATTTCTTTTTAACAACAAATACAGGAGAATTCCAAGGGCTGGTTGATTCTTCAATATGGTGAGCATCTAGTTGCTCCTGTACCAGCTGTTAGTTGTTAGGTGAGGTGGTACATACCTTTAATCCCAACACTTGGGAGGCAGAGGCAGGTGACTCTCTGTGAGTTCAAGGTGTGGTGGCACACACCTTTAATCCTAACACTTGTGAGGCAGAGGCAGGCAGATCTCTGTGAGTTCAAGGACAGCCTCGTCTACAGAGTGAGTGCTAGGACAGCCAAAGATACAAAGAGAAACCTAGTCCCAAAAAGCCAAAAATTAAAAGTAAAAATATGAGAAATAGAATTTAAAATAAAGCCATGTAAAAATGGAAAGCACACAGAGAATCTGTATACTGTATGTTATTATGTTCTCTTTGAATTTTTTTCATGATGAGGAAGGAGCAAAAGCTGCTAAAAGAATTTGATTATAAATGTTACTGGATTAATCTAACATACATATTTTGAAAATGCTTTGACTTCAAAATTTAAGTCAGAAGATATGATACTTTGGAGAAGAGGTTTTGTTTTTATTTCCACAGGAAATGAGAGGTTGTGAATTCATTCTGGGCTAAGAAAAATCAGATTCGATCAAGGAAGATCCCCTGAGAAATCACTGATAGGAGCAGATGGCCCAGATCTAACATTTCAGAAGACCTCTGTTGGAGTTTCCTCTGAGGTCTACATCTAGAACAGTTTCAAGATTGTTGCCTGAGATGATCAAGCCTCACAGAATTTTCCAGTCAGGACTTGACTGTAATTTTAACTTTTCTTTAGGTCCCTGTAAGATTATCTGCATCCCCAATCAGCAGGAAGTAGCCTGGAAAACTATGTCCATATTCCCAAAAAATTGATTATGGATGTTTTTCTTTGTTTAGAGTATTGGTTACAAGTTGTATGGATAATATTCAGGAAGAAAGCTAAACAAGTGAGATTTGATTCAGAGTTCTTGTTTTGGAAAAAAAAAAACAGGAAGTGCTGTGGGACAATGGTTTTACCCTGTAAAGATTTGTTTTTTGTATTTGTTTAATAAAATGCTGATTGGCCAATAGCCAGGCAGGAAGTATAGGTGAGGCGACCAGGTAGGAAGTAGAGGCAGGGCCACAAGAACAGGAGAATTCTGGGAAAAGGAAAGGCTCAGTCTGCAGTTGTCACCCAGCTGCAGAGGAAGCAAGATGAGAATGCCTTGCTGATGAAAGGTACTAAGTCACATGGCTGACACAGACAAGAATTATGGGCTAATGTAAGTTGCAAGAGTTAACAAGAAGCCTGAGCTAATAGGACAATCAGTTTATGATTAATGTATGCCTCCGTGTGTTTCTTTGAGGATGAATGACTGAGGGACTAGGCGGTACAGAAACCTTGGTCAACATTCAAGAAGTCACAAGACCTTGGACATCTAGGCTTCTATAGAATAAAGGAAAACTATTAAGAAAAAATTACTGAACAAGAAAAATATCTGACCTGGTAGCACTAATATTCTCTAGAGGGTAAAATCTCACTACCTAAAAATTAATATCTTTCAATTTCTCAAAATGACCTCACTCAATTAAAATTAAAGCAGGCTTTGTAGTTGGAGTGTGACTCTCTTCTTCTCTGAATTGAAACATGTGGTTAAAGTAAAAATTCAGAGTCTCTGTCTCATAAGAAAAGAGTCCCCTTGTGTGGGACAGAAGAAACCCAAAATCTAGTGATTATTCTTAGAACAAATCTTTTTCTTTTAATGCTATTTTTGACTCTTTAGAACCTTTTTTATATATATCATTATCTTAAAATTTAAATTTTCTGTTTTGATATTAATAATGTCTATGTTTTCCACAATGAACAATAAATTTTCCTAACTGTGATCTCTGAAGTCTCCAAAAAGATGAGGGGACCCCCCAACAACTCTGCCTGGTCTATATGATGCCATTGAGCTGATAAACACCACTCAAAGAATGGCTTTGAATTACAAACTGCTCAGGATAATTCCAAAGTGGCTAGCTGAGACAGTCAACCTTACAACACTCCAGCCAGAACTTGAGATAAATGTTACCTTTTACTCTGAGACTGGCTATACTTGTTCCAACTAGTTCTCATGGGACTTAACCACTGTTTTAGCTTTTTTTTTGTTTTTGTTTTGTTTTTCTTTAGTTTTAAGAGACAGAATTTCTCTGTGTAGCTTTGGAGTCTGTCCTTAAACTTGCTCTGTAGATCAGGCTGGCCTCAAACTCACAGAAATCAGCCTGCCTCTGCCTCCTGAGTGCTGGGATTATAGGTGTGCACCACCACCCCCTGGCTATTTAGTTTTTTTCCAGGATCCCCTAGAGATGCCATTGCCCTCTAGACAGCAGGAATCAATTCTAAGAACATGAAGGTCCCTCTTCCAATATGTGGGATGGATATTTTTCTGTTTTTTCATTAGGTTTATGGATAATTGTCATGTATAAGAGGTTGGTTATAAGTTGTTATAGGGTTGGAAACAGACAAAGATTAGACTCAGGAATCTACTGTGGGACAATGGTCTTGTACCCTGTAGAGATTTGTCACTTGTATTGGTGTAGTAAAATGCTGATTGGCCAAAAGCCAGGTGGGAAGTATAGGTGGGGTGACCAGAATATGAGAATTCTGGGAAGAGAAAAGGCTCAGTCTGAAGTTGTTACCTGAACATAGATGAAGCAAGATGAGAATGCCTCACTGATAAAAGTTACCAAGCCATGTGGCTAAAACAGACAAGAATTATGGGTTAATGTAAGATGAAGGAATTATTTAAAAAGAAGCCTGAGCTAATAGGCCAACCAGTTTATAATTAATGTAGGCCTCTGTGTGTTTCTTTGGGACTGAATGGCTAATAGACTAGATTGGACAGAATCCTTTGTCAATAAATGGCACCAATGTAGACAACTACATCGACATAAAACCTGAGAGAGCTTCGGAAGTAATAATGGTAGTAACATTTTCTCTGAAGGGTTCTGTTTGCTAGAGGCAAATGTGTTTCATTTAAGAGAGGCTTCCTGACTCAGCTTTAAATGAAAGTGGGAAGTAGTCTTCAATGCACAGTGTACACAGGAGACCACTTCTTAAATATAACCCCAGTAGCACAGACACTGAGAACAACAATAAATAAATGGGACCTCCTGAAACTGAGAAGCTTCTGTAAAGCAAAGGACACAGTCAATAAGACAAAAAGGCAGCCTACTGAATGGGAAAAGACCTTCACCAACCCCATATTAGGACCGATCTCCAAAATATATAAAGAACTCAAGAAATTAGACATCAAAATTCTAAGCCAATTTAAAAAAATGGGGTACAGATCTAAACAAAGAATTCTCAGCAGAAGAATCTCAAATGGCCAAAAGATACTTAAGGAAATGTTCAACATCTTTAGCCATCAGGGAAATGCACATCAAAACAACTCTGAGATACCATCTTACACCTGTCAGAATGGCTAAGATCAAAAACACCAATGATAGTGTATGCTGGAGAGGATGTGGAGTAAGGGGAACACTCATCTGTTGCTGGTGGGAGTGCAAACTTGTACAACCACTTTGGAAATCAGTATGGCAGTTTCTCAGAAATTTGGGAATCATCCTACTTCAGGATCCAGTATTATCACTCTTGGGCATATACCCAAAAGATTCTTAATCATACTACAAAGGCATTTGTTTAACTATGTTCATAGCGAAATTATTTGTAATAGCCAGATCCTGGAAACAACCTAGATGCCTCTCAACTGAAGAATGTCAATCTACACATTAGAGTACTACTCAGTAGTAAAAAAGAATGGCATCTTGAATTTTACATGTAAATGGATTGAATTAGAAAACACTATCCTGAGTGAGGTAACCCAGATCCAAAAAGATGAATATGGTATGTACTCACTCATTAGTGGATATTAGCTATAAACAAAGAATATTGAGCCTATAGTTCATGATCCTATAGAAGCTAAGTAATAAGGTGAACCCTAAAAAAATCATATATAGATCCACCTGGAAAGTGGAAATAGACAAGATCACCTGACAAAACTGGGAGCATGGCAGAGCGGGAGAAGGGGAGGGGTGAGGAGAACTTGAGGAAATGGGATAGCTGAGGAGGAAGGGCAGAGATGAGAGCATGGAAAGAGATATCTTGATTGAGGGGGCCACTATAGGGTTAGCAGGAAACCTGGCACTAGAGAATCCACAAGGATGACCCCAGCTAAGACCCTAAGCAACAGAGGACAGGGAGCCCAATCTTGATTTGCCCTGTAGTCAGACTGATGAATATCTTAAATATCACCATAGAACCTTCATCCAGCAACTGATGGAAACAGAGGAAGAGACCTGCATTAGAAATCTTGATTGAGCTCCCAAAGTCCAGTCGAAGAGAGGGAGGAATGAGAATATGAGCAAAGAGGTCAAGACCATGATGGGTACACCCACTAAAACAGTCACCTGAGCTAATGGGAGCTCACCAACTCCAGCTGGACTGGGAAGGAACAAGCATAGGATGAAACTAATCCCTTTGAATGTGGTTGACAGTTGCATGGCTGGGGCAGACTGAGGGGCCATTGTCAGTGGCACCAGGATTTATCCCTACAGCATGTATTGGCTTTTTGGGAATCTGTTCTCTTTGGATGATACCTTGTTCAGCCTAGATATAGTAGGGAGAGGGCCTTAGACCTTCCCCAAAGCAATGTGCCTTACCCTCTCTGAGTATTGGATGGGGGTGGGGTAGAAGGGTATGTGGAGGAAATGGGAGGAGGGGAGGGAGTGGGAACTTAGATTGATATTGATACTGATTATACAATGAAAAAAGATAGTTTGTTTTCTTTTAAAATAAATAAATAAAAAACCCTTGCAGTTCTTTTAAGAAGCCCTGCCACCAAATACTTAAATGGTGCTTGTGAATAGCCAACAGCATGCTTTTTGGTGGTGGCAGGGACCTTGAAACTCCACAGAGTTGTGGCAATAAACATGACTCCCACCAGTACCTCTGCTATGAGGTTAGACTCTCAGAAAGCTAAGGATTGGAATGCATCCAGCCGTTAAAGCCACAGCTTTAATCCTAGCCATATTGCTTAGCAAATTAAAATCTCTTGTGGTCAGACAAAGAGAGAGAGGCAGTAAACATAGATTTAGACAAAAAAAAAAAAAACCTCTAAATGGTTTACAGTGTATTTAAAAACATATGCAGGCTTTGGCAAGAAAAGAAAAAGGATAAAGTCTTTAAAGAAAAACAGAGAGTAGTTGGGTGTGGTGGCACACACTTTTAATTGCAGCACTTTGGAGGCAGAGGCAGGTGGATATCTGTGAGTTCAAGGATAGCCTGGTCTACTGAGTGAGTTCCAGGACAGCCAAAGATACACAGAGAAACCCTGTCTCAAAAAACCAAAAGTTAAAAATAAAAATAAATGAAATAGAGTTTAAAATAAAGCCATGTAAAGATAGAAAATACACAGAGAATCTGTATACTGTATGTTATTGTGTTGTCTTTGCATGATTTGATGGCTGAGGAAGGAGCAAAAGCTGCTAAAAAACATTTGATTACAATTGCTGCTGGATTAATACACCATATATATTTTGAAAATGCCTTGAATTCAAAATTTAAGTCAAAAGACATGATACTTTGGAGAAGAGGTTTTGCTTTTGTTTCCACAGGAAAATAAGGGCTATGAATTCATTATGGGTAAAGAAAAATCAGGTTTGATCAAGGAAGACCTCCTGAAGAATTTCCAATAGAAGCAGATGGTCCAGACGATTCAATGTTTCAGAGGACCTCTGTAGGAATCTTCCCTGAGTTCTATGTCCAGAACAGCCTCAAGACTGCTGGTTGAGATGATCAAGCCTCAGAGAATATTCCAGTCAGGACTTGACCAAAATTCTAAATTTTCTTTAGGTCCCCATAAGATTATCAGCACCCTAGTCAGCAGGAATTATCCTAGAAAACCATGCCCACATTCTCAAAAATGGACTATGGATTTTAATCTTTTTTTTTTTTACAGTGTTGGTTATAAGTTGTTATGGAAAATGATCAGGAAAAAAGCTAAACAAAGGATTTCAGACTCAGAGTTCTTGTTTTGAAAAAAAGGGGGGGAAATACTATGCGACAATGCTCTTGTACCCTTGTATTGGTTCAATAAAACACTGATTGGCCAGTAGCCAGGCAAGAGGTAGAGGCAGAGCAATGAGAACAGGAGAATTCTGGGAAGAGGAAAGGCGTAGTCTGCAGTCAACACCCAGATACAGAGGAAGCAAAATGAAAATGCCTCACTGATAAAGGTACCAAATTACTTGGCTAAATAGACAAGAATTATGGGATAATGTAAGATGTAAAAAATTAATTAATAAGAATTCTGAGCTAAAAAGCCAATCAGATTATAATTAATGTAGGCCTCAGTGTGTTTCTTTGAGACTGAATGGCTGAGAGATCAGGTAGGACAGAAACCTCTGTCAACAGGAATCTCATTTGATATTTAAAAAGGAGAATATATATGATAGGACAATGAGGTAGATTATTATATCTAGTTGTAATCTAAATTGTCAGCTATCAGCTTTAGATAATTTGCATTGGTATGGATTCTGGTATATTGATACAAATGTAAAATTATTTACCTATTCCTGTTTAAAATAATTTATTTATTGATATACATTCAAAATTATTTTTTTATATTGCATATGTGTTTCTACTTCTGTTGAAAGTACTTTTAAAAAAAGTTTATTTATTATGTATACAATATTCTGTCTGTGTATGCCTGCAGGCCGGAAGAGGGCACCAGACCTCATTACAGATGGTGGTGAGCCACCATGTGGTTGCTGGGAATTGAACTCAGAACCTTTGGAAGAGCAGGCAATGCTCTTAACTTCTGAGCCATCTCTACAGCCCCTGAAAGTACTTTTGTATATTGACATCATTGTAAATTTATTTTTCTCATACTGTATGTATGTTTTTACTTCTATTTAGGATATTTTGTATATTGTTGCAAAATAAGGTTACTTTTGTCATATTATACTATACGTTTCTGCCTCAGGTTACGCTATTTTTATATATTGTCACAGTTGAGGTCCTTGTCCATACACTGCACATCTGTTACAGATTGTTTATTGCTATAATGTGAAGCTTTAGACTTTAAGCTATATAGGTTATTAGGAATTACAGGTTAAAAGTCACCCATGTTTGTCAGACATATAGTTATGTTAGTTAGGATTTCTAGATGCACAAGGATATATTCCATATAGACATGTAATCGTCAAACACGTCAAAGACCTACAGAATATGTCATTTAAATGTTTTAATGACTTATGATGCTGTTGACATGAGACACGGCTGCTCCTGAAGTGCCGATCTACTGTTAACAGGGTGAGGGGCCCCGAAGACACTTGTTTTCTTCTTGGCAAAGTATTCCCATTGGGCAAAAACTATCCTTGTGTCAACTGCTGAGAGCAAACATGCTGTTCAATCTAGACAAGCAGGATACAAGGAAAAGCAACTGCTGAACCTCGCCAAGACAGGGTAGGACAGGTCCTTCAAATTTTCCTGCTTCTGAAAATGGTCTGTCAGACATTCTAGGCCTATAGCCAAAGTTGGTTATCCAATGTTGCAGAAAAACTTTGGGTGACTGTCCAGGCAGCTTGATCTTTCTGTGATTTCTTGTAACTTTCAGAAGTTGCCTACTTGTACTTGCTGACTCAGGTACTATTACTTTCTGTTCTCGGGCCCTGGATGGGGCTGAGGACTAGGTAGTAATATTACAATCCTCTCATGCCTTAGCTAAGGGTGAATTAGATACAATACTTAGACTCTTCAGGATAGGACAATTGCTAGATTAATCTCTGTAATTTGCCAATTACCTGTGGTCTGGACATTTAGAATGTGTTTCTTGCTTGATGTTGTTCTTGATGGTTGTAGTTCATTTTTGTTTTTTGTAATTATCTATTTCTCTTCTTGACAATACTGCATCGTTCTTACTGTACATAGTTTATGTTATTATGAGAATCTTCTTAATTAGAGAAAAAGGGAAATGCTGTGGGAGCTCAATCCATTCACTCAATGACATTAGCAGTGAAGAGCCCTATGTGAGTGGTTTTCTATGGATCCCTGACTTGACAAAACTGAGGAGGGAGTCACTTGCTCTGTCACTGTCTCTTTGGTGGTTGGAGCAGGAGCGAGCCTTGTGGTTGTTCCTCATGGCCCTTGGGAGAATGGCAGGACAGGGGCAGCTGGATCAGCAGTGGCTTCTACCTTGTTCTGTAAAACCGAGTCTATTTTTCTTTTGCACCCATTAATAAATTATTGACCAGACTTTGTGGGTTCTCACTTCATCAGATATTGAATCCCAGGCCCATAACACTCTATATAAAATGTTAAGTAGGAAAAGCACAGTGAGAGGAAAAGAGCTTAGGTCCCAGCAGGTGACTGAAATGTACATTTTTTTTACTATAATAAGATGGGAAAACACAAAGCAGGAAATATGAAATTTAGTGTGCACAGAATGTGTTGGTAGATTTTCATAACACAAGATTTGGAGGGGTTTGTAGCTCATTCTACTTTCTACATTTTATTTATTTAATTTAACTATTTTTATGGTGTTTATTGAGCTGTACATTTTTATGAACTCCCTCCTTATTCCCCTCACCCCTTTTAACTTCTCCTGTGACCCCTAAGCTCCCAATTTACTTAGGATATCTGGTCTTTTTCACCTTTCTGTGTAGATCCATGTGTGTCTCTCTTATGGTCTTCTCTGTTGTCTTGTTTCCCTGGGGTTGGGGCTTGTAGGCTGGTATTTCTTTTCTTTATGTCTAAAAGCTACTTCTGAGAGAATACATAAAATATTTATCTTTCTAGATCTGGATTACCACACTCAATATTGTTTTTAGATACCTCCATTTGCCTGCAAATTTCAATACGTCATTTTTTTTTTTGCCACTGTGTAGTACTGCATTGGGTTAATGCACCACATCTTCTTTATCCATTCTTCCGTTGAGGGGCATCTAGGCTGTTTGCAGGTTATGGCTATTACCAACAATGCTACTATGAACATAGTTGAACACATGTTCTTGTCTTTAGGATATATACCCAAAGGTAGTATTGCTGAGTGTTGAGGTAGATTGTTTCCAAATTTTCTGAGATATTGCCATACTGATTTCCAAAGTACCGTACACATTTGCACTCCCACCAGCAATAGAGGAGCATTCTTCTTATCCCATATCCTCTCCAGCAAAAGCTAGGATATTAAAAAACAATCCTGTACAATAAAAAAACTTATGGAAGCATTACAATCCCAGACTTCAAACTCTACTACAGAGCTCCAGTCGTGAAAACAGCCTGATATTGGCATAGTTAAAGATAGGAGGACCAATGGAATCTAATAGAAGACTTGCATATCGATCCATACACCTACAAACACATAAGTTTTGACAAAGAAGCTAAAAATATAAAATGGATATTAGAAAGGATACTCATCAAATGGCGCTGGCATAACTGGATATCAACATGTTCAAGAATGCAAATAGATCCATATCTATTGCCATTCACAATAGTCTAGTCCAAATGAATCAAAGATCTGAACATACAACCAGCCTCACCAAACCTCACAGAAGAGGTATTAGGAAGTACACTTGAACCCATTGGTACAGGCAACCACTTCCTAAATATAACCCCAGTAGCACAGACACTTGTGGCAAAATTAATCAATGGCACCTCCTGAAACTGAGAAGCTTCTGTAAGGAAAGGGCACGGTCAACAAGACAAAATGGCAGCCTACAGAATGGGAAAATCTTCATCCACCCCACATCTGAAAGAGGGCTCATCTCCAAAATATACAAGGAACTCAAGAAACTTGACATCAAAATAACAAAGAATCCAATAAAAAAATGAGGTACAGACTGAGAGAACTCTCAACAAATAAAATTCAAAGGGTTAAAAGACACTTAAAGAAATGCCTACATCTTTATCCATCAGGGAAACACAAATCAAATGACTCTGAAATTTCATCTTAAACCTGTCAAAATGGCCAAGATTAAATATTTTTTAATTATAAAGATTTTCCCCCCTTTTTTTGATTTCTTGTACACAGGTTTTTCTCTGTATAGCCATGGCTATAAAGAGTTCCAGGGAACTTACTCTGTACACCAGACAGGCCTCAAAATTGTAGAGCCTCAATCCTCTGCTTTCTGAGGGCTACTATTAAAGTCCTGTGTCACCACTGCCCAACAGGTTCCTGTAATTTTAAATCTAGCACCAGGAGACAAAATTTGGCTTGTACTGATAACTTGGTAAAGATGAACTAATTGTAACTGTAACCATAAGTCCCTGTTTAATGCTTATTGCAATCATGTCATCATGAAGTGGGCCCTATAATGAGAAAGAAAGTTGGCTGTTGTAACCCAAAACAAACATGGAGAAGACACAGACATGAGCAATCCAGTGTGGTAGTCCCAATAAAACTTTATTGTTAGGGACATGGAAAAGCCAAGAGCCTATAATGGAGGATAACAGATCTATTTGGTAATCATGAATTGTTATTCCTTCTTTTTTTGTTGATGAAGTTAGTATTCCTTTTAAAATAATTTTAATTTCTCTTGAGGAAAGATATTTTTCATATAATATATTCTGATCATGTTCTCTCTTCCCCAAACTCTGTACTGATCTTCCCTTGTAGATGGACTATGTTTCCTAACTCCTAATTTCCAAATAACTGACACAGAGTATCAAGACTCAATTATAAGTGTTCAGCCAATAGTTCTGGCTAATACGAATTGGCTCTTACAATTTAAATTGACCCCTTTCTATTAATCTACATCAGGACACGTGGCTCATGCCTTTTCCTGTCCTCCAGCCTGTTTTGCTCCCTCAGTGGCTCCTGGTGACTCATCTGACTCTGCACTACTTCTCCTTGAATTCTCCTAATTTGGTTCTCTTGTCCAATCTTTCCTTCCCAGCTATCGGCCCACTAGGTCTCTATTAAGCAGTGATCGTAATACGTATTTACATTGTACAAAGATTGTTCACCAGCATTCCATCTACCCAAATCCACATCCATATTATCTCTCCAT
>PVIU01000196.1:78332-404324 GCA_004026605.1 Ondatra zibethicus | reverse complement strand
GGAGGGACGGCACAGCCACCTTTTCTGGAGAGCACAGACTGGAAGCAGAAGTGTCTCTTAAAGGGACAGGACAGACCATTACATTGATGATGTTTTTAAAAAGAAAAGGAAACACCTATATAATGTGCTACCATAGAGCTAGAGGTGGGGAGAAAATCCTAGGAGAATGTTGGTTGTCAGCTTTTTCTTTTATGGCTTCATACTGCCCCCCAACACCAACAACTTAAATAACTTCTGCATAATCCAGAAATCTATCTCACACAAAGAGAAATGATATTTCATTGTAATTTTAGCGCATTTTGGTGAATTTTAACATTTTCATGGTCCTAACTTTAGCAGCATTTGGAGCATCATAAAATGGCTATCTACGGTGGAAAGAAGAAATGTCAGAGACTACTAGGCCTAAGGCAGAAAGAACATCGTATGGTAAACAGGAATGAGCCATAAGTGGGAACAGACTGAAGTAGACAAAGCAATGTGCTTCAGCTGGGTCTCTTATATTTAATTGTTACCTCATGATGGAGTCAATGAAAGCAAGATGACAAACAGGTGGGCTGCAATCAGGTACATTTGTGGCGGTCAAAGATAGATTTTAAGAGTTAAGTCACGTGACTGTGGGGTCTGGCAAGCCAGTCTGTTCAGATAGTTAGCTGGGCTGCCATTAGACTGGAGCAGCTCCAGTACTGAGGTTCCCTACGCAGAGTGCAGACTCCATCTCTGTGTGAGCACCATATTTCAGGCCAATCGGAAACCACCAGCTAGCCTCTAAGGATTTCCCAGGGAAATGATTTCCTTGCCTTTCTTCCATGTTTACCCCATAAAAGCTCTGTCCTGGAGCTCTATCAGAGAAGCTCCAAGCCTCTTGTAAGCTGGAAGTGGCCAATTCGTTGGGCAGCCATACACTCAAATAAATAATAAATATCAATGTGTCTCAGGTTAGTTCATTAATGACAACAGGCATTAATGGTGGTCTTAAGGAAGAATTTGTTCAAGAAACCTCCTTCAATTTTTGTCCTTACAGTGTCCCCTAATTCAATGAGGCACCACCCACCTTTTTTTTTTTTGGTTTTTTTTGTTTGTTTGTTTGTTTGTTTTTAGACAGGGCTTCTCTGTGCAACAGCCCTAGCTGTCCTGGAACTAGCTCTATAAACCAGGCTGGCCTCAAAGTCACAAAGATCTGCCCACCTCTGCCTTCTGAGTCCTGGGATTAAAACCGGTGGTGTACACCAGTAGGATTTGCTGAAGGAGGCAGAGGCAGGAGGATCATGAGTTCGAGGCCAGCCTGGGCTTTACCACCCACTTATTAAGTATTGGAGCCCACAAGACTCTACAGTAAGTGCACAGCTGACAGACCAATATGTAGTAAAGAAGCGAGCGGGCTGTGTCCCGCCACCTGGCTTGTCCTGGCCACCCGGCTAGCTTAACCCCCAAAATAATTACACAGAAACTGTATTCATTTAAACACTGCCTGGCCCATTAGTTTTAACCTCTTATTGGCTAACTCTTACATATTCGTTTAACCCATCTCCACTAATGTGTATCGCCACTTGACTGTGGCTTACTGGCATGAGTCTAACCAGCATCCATCTCAGGCAGGAGAAACATGGCGTCTGCCACACTGCCTTCTTCCCAGCATTCTGTTCTGTTTACTCCACCTACCTGATTTCTGCCCTATCCAAAGGCCAAGGCAGTTTCTTTATTCACCAATGAAACACAAATACAGAAGAACCTCCTACACCACCAATAGGCAGATCCACGGTAAGTGTATACACATACATCCACATGGAGCAACCCATTTTGCAGAGCTGACACTTGTCTTTTGGAAAAGTCACTGTCATATCTGTAAAAACCTTGGGAAGCCCTGATTCTTCCCTTCAAAATGGGATTCATTCCCAAAACACCTCAGCACGGGCAACAGAGTGAACTTGGTCCATTCCCCACAAACACCAAGAGGCCTTAGAGAATAACATTCACTCTTTGTTCTAACAGTCAATTTACATAGAGTCAATCCCACAAAATTCCCTGCTAACAGACCACACAGAAATGTCTATAGAAGACAGGCACTGAGCAGGGAGGCAGCATGCCCCACCTTTGCTAACAAACAAACCTGGGCTGTCCCCAAAGCTGGCTATCACCAAAGATTAGATGAGGAGAATGGGTGAATGAATCCAGGACTCAGGGATGTTTGGTAACTTTATCTAATGGGTTGGGTCATCAGGTACTTCCCCTTGGATGTTGGCTCTTCCCTGGGTCTGGCCACCTGTTCCGGTGTACAGCTTTGTCAGGTTCTTTCTGCCCTTGTGTGATTTTGATAAGCATATTATCATTGTCCTTGCCTGTGGACTTTTCCAACTATGTAAAAACTAGAAATCTCATTGACATCAGCCCTTACTCTTCTCCTCCTCGTTACTTCTACTTCTTCCCCTTACTCTCCTCCCTTCTTCTCCTTAATTCTTCCCCTTACTCTCCTTCTTTCTTCTCCTTATTCTTGCTCTCCTCCGCGCCCCCTTCACTTCAATTTCTCCCCTTGCACAAAAAAATAAAGAAGATGCAGAGGTAACATACTTGAGTCAGTTTTTTCCCTCAGATCCTTGCCTGCCATAGACATCCAATTCTGAGCCCAGCGGGGGTACTGAGGTCCCTGATAATTAAGGATAGTTTGTCTCTTTTACTTAAAGTGAACTAACTGTGGGTGCTAAGTGAAGCACCTTCATAGTGACAATTCAGTTAGTCAGTCTAGTCTAGTTGACACAAACACAACCAGAGGGAACAACAGGAGTGCAAAAGTGTTAAAAATTTTAGCCTAAAACTTCAGAGGTAAAAATATGATTTCTAGGGGGGAAATGAGACAGAGACAGGTGGATCTCGGTGAGTTCGAGGCCAGCCTTGTCTACAGAGCAAGTTCCAGGACAGCCAAAGATACACAGAGGAGGGAAAAATGATGTCAAATAGACTCCTCTAGCCGTTTTCTCCATGAATACACCAACTTGAACAGGTGTTTTGGGGGCACCAGACTACCTTCTAAATAGCTAGGAAGCCAGTTGAGGAACTAACGTGCCTGATGTCTGGAAGATAAAAAAATGCACTGACAGAGACAGGAGGGGAGGGGCTAGCTGAGATGCCCCACCTACCACATTGAGCGCCCTAGTTGAAGATGGCTCCCACTGGGTGCAGAAATGGAGTTGCAAGTCCCACCATGGTTAAGACAAGCAGAGTTCCCAATGCAGGGTTTACGGGATGACTGTGCGAGAGAAGCCTGAGCCTCGTCCTTCCAGGGTAATTTTACATAAAGCCAGGCAGAGTCCCACAGATCCTGACCCAACACACAGGACTGTGGGCGAAGCAGTTGGGCCTACCTTGCCCTTACAGACAGACTTAGTGTTCCCCGACTCGGGCTGAGTAAGTGCAGATCTAGGGCAAATCTGTACTTGGCGCGCCCTCTAGTGCTCATACAGTGCCAACAAACCAATAGCATGTAACAAACCTGGATTTAGGGCTTCATAAAATACAAACAAGGATACAGGTGGACTTAAAGGATAAAGTGGCTTGCCGCTAAGCCTGATGACCTGAGTTCGAGGCCCAGGATCCACATAGTGGATGGAGTGAACTAAATCCTGTAAATTGTCCTCTAACCTCCAAATGTGTGCCGTGGCACATACGTGCCCACACACGAGCACATGTGGAAACATACACACAATTAATAAATTAACCTTAAAATGCAATACACATGACTACTCAGAAACCCATTTCTGGGAAAACACAGGTTATGAGTCTTGAAAAAAAATCTAGTTTTTCAGGGTTATGAATCCTGGGGAAAAAATATATATAATCCGTCCATAAAAAATGTCAGGGGAACACACGACTTAGCTGAAGATGAAAGACTCGGATAAATCCAGACCCCTCCAGCAGGAAGAGGAGAGCCAAAAAAATCTAGGTTAGCCGGGTCAGTGACCCTGTTTCAGGAACTAGCTGAAGATAAAGTTAGATTATAATCTTGAGAATAAACAGGGAGTTACCCCCTTGTGGTGATCACTGGTATTTTCGGAATTTTCAATGATCACTGGTATTTCGGAATTATCCAATGACGCCCTCCCCACCCCCTTTGGATTACTGGGTTGTGGTTTCTTCCCTTAAAACCCCTTTCTCCCAGCTACTCGGGGTCGAACTCCTCCCCTGCGCGGGCTATGAGTCTCGACCCCAGCGTGCTGGTACTTGTCAATAAACCTCGTATGATTGCAGCAAGGACGGTCTCTCATGAGTTCCTGGGGGGTCGTGTTATCCCGAGACTTGAGTGAGAGTCTCCCCGATCCGGACGTCTTTCAAAGACAGAGCACCTGGCCTGGGGAGCGACATGTGTGGACGGACACAGAGAAGAACGTGAAACAGCTCTTCTGGGGCACCGCTTGAGTTTTTAGGGGAGAAAGGACCCCATTTCTAACCGAGAAGCTTAACTGGGAGCTAGAAATGAGTTCTTCAAATCAAGAAGAAATCAAGCTGAAACATCATGACGTAAAATGACAGATGCAACAGAAAGCTTTGATAGCAGAAGAAAGCAAAGCAGACAGGCTCAAAAAAAAAACTTGAACAAACCCCCGGGACGGGAAGCGAGGAAAGGAAAGAAAACCTTGCGGAAACGGCTTGAAAGAAATTATCGCTGGGTCCCAAGAAACTAGAGAAATGGGGGTAGAGACATGGTTCGGTGGGTATAGCGCGCTTCACACGCCTGAGGGTCAGCGCTGGGAGCCCAGGTATCCATGTAAGCCAGGCATTATGGTGTCCATCCGCAAGCACAGTTCTGAGGGGCCAAGACAGGCAAATCCAGGGGCTCACTGGCCCGTCTGGTCCAAACAGCGAGCTCCAGGTTCAGACTGGTCTCATCAAAATAAGGAGGGGGCTAGAGGGACAGATGAGGTTAAGAGTGCTCGCTGCTCTCGCAGAGGACCCTGCGCACACAGCAGCTCCCAACAGCCATGTGAGGACATCTGGCATCCTCTTCCGTTCTCCAGACACCAATCACACACACAGCACACGTACTCACACGCACAAGAAATTCAAAACACTCATACACATAAGTTTTTTAATATTCTTTAAAAAGGAATACATACTAAAAAGTATAACAATAAGATGGAGAAACAGCTGGGGCAGACAACCCAACACCAATCTCTGGTCTCCACAAGTACTTGCCTGGGCAAACACACCTGCCTGCACACACACATGCCACACACACCAAATGTGGGGGGAGGGGCGTGTATGAAAAATAATTCAAACCCAAAATTAGAAGAAAAGAAATAATAAAAATCAAAGTAGAAAGAAAGGAAACAAAGACTAAAATGTGTTCCAGCAGATTGGCGAAATGAGCAGTCTGTTGTTTGAAAAAGATAAAATTGACAAACTCTTAACTAGGTCAACTGGGAAAAACAGAGACGGGGTAAGAAAAGCAGAAGAAGGAAGCCGTGACAATGGACACAATGACAGCACAAAGGGTCACACTCCTTGAAAGAACCCTGCATTCTCAGATTACAAGGTCACACTCCCAGTAAGAACCCTGCCTTCTCAGCACTCAAAGGCTAAAGCAGGAGGTTGGGATTTGAAGCCAGCCTGGGCTACACCACAGGATCCTGTCTCAAAGTTTAAAAAGCAGAATGGTTTGCTTGTTTCTCAGGTCATGTGGATTTGCCTAACGGTGCAGCTACTGCTGCAGACACCACTGTCCTCCTGTCCCTCCTGAGCAGCCATGCTTGTGGGGGGCAGAGGGAACACCGGCATACTCTCCTTCATCCTCCCCTTTGCCAGCACAAGGGAAACTCTGTAAACCCCCTGGAGCTCCTTCCCACACACTGAACAAATGTCGTTCTGGAAGTTTGATGGATGGAAATCAAAAGCTCCTAAACGATTTTCTGGAAGTTTTTTTCTATTCAGACTAAAAAAAAAAAAAAAAAAAAAAAAAAGTTCTAATCATATTGAATCATTTCTCCAAATTTAAACCTTGCATCAACATTTATCAAGCTGAACACAAGAAACAGTCCTTTCTAAAGAGAAAAAAGAAAAAACCTCACCTCTTATCTTACTTAACTTAAAAATTAAATTATTCTTGCCGGGCAGTGGTGGCGCACGCCTTTAATCCCAGCACTCAGGAGGCAGAGGCAGGCAGATCTCTGTGAGTTCGAGGCCAGCCTGGTCTACAAGAGCTAGTTCCAGGACAGGCTCCAAAGCCACAGAGAAACCCTGTCTCGAAAAACCAAAAAAAAAATTAAATTATTCTCTTAAATCATTTAAATAATAAGATACCTGGAAGATACTTCAGAGAAATTGAACAAAGAGGAAAAAATGCATTTCATCACCTAAAGACAAATATTGTTAATGTATTTTTATAGTTTCTCTGATCAGAAATAAAGAAAAATAGCCAAATCTCTTGCTTCTGGACACATATGCACATGCACACAAAAATATACACATATTCACACATATACAAATACATGCACACATATACACACAAATATATACATACACATAAATACACATACACACAAATATACTAATTGCATACATACAAATATACACTTACCTATAAGTGTAATACCCATGCACATACATATAAACAACATTTACACAAACATATACACGTATACACACATATACACTTACATACACATGTATATATACACATGCACTCACACACATACACATAGGCGCACCTGCATCACTAATGACAACGGAGACAGAAACACAGATGAGACACGGACTCTGCTAACCATCCTCCATCCCGCATTTCCTCAGGCCCTAAGGAGAGCTTTCCTGAGCCTGTTGGAGGCTCTGACAGCCCCTCTGCTGGCCTCTAGCAGAGGAGGTGGGTGTGCTACTCCTGCTGACCTGTAGGTGACAGCACGCTCTTTAATACTGCCTTTTCCTCTGGGAGTTAGCCATTTCTCAAAAAAAAACCAAAAAAAACAAAAAAACAAAAAAACAAAAAAAACCCACTTTTTAAATACATAAAAATAAATAAAATTAAAGTTGAATTCTTTCAGAGATCTCTAAGGAGTTGGAGAGATTTGGAATAGAGGAAAGTGTCATGGCGAGCGAAGGTGTGGAAATTTGGAGAAGCCAGAGCCTGTGGGATCTGCGTGCCCCCTGTGTCTATCTCAAAGCCTCCGCACACTGGGACTGTTAGCACCTAGCACCGTCAATGCGCTGCTAAATTGCAAGATTCTGAATAATAGCTCTTGTTTATTCATTCACTTAATGCACGCTAACAGACTGCCTGCTGCGTATAAAAGCAGCAGCAGCCGGCTCCAGCAGAGCAATACGCGGGTCACTGTCACTCATGCCGCCCTCCTGGATCTTGTGTTCTACCGCAAGAGCTGCGTGATTAAAAAGGAGATCAGTGGCTAATGTAAACCTAGACGCTGATGGGAGTGACAGGCTTGTAAACTGAGAGCTGTTTGTTTTCTCTTTTTATCATTTAGGTTTTAATACATTATTACTGCGTCTATATGTGAGTGATGGGGAGGGGCACGGGTGCCGAAGGAACCCACGCTGTGGCGCTGTGGCGACAGTGACTGACCAGGGCAGGAGGTGTCAGGGCTCCTAACAGAATAAGGAAGCAAGCCTCAGTCCTTGAGACCACTTAGTCAAGTCCAGGTACCAGCTGCCCTTGATCAACAGAAACACCCACGGTTTTTCCCTACAAAAATTCCCTCTGCCTATGGTCACAGCAGGTTCTTAAAGCGGAGCAATCACCACAGACCACAGGGAGCCTTCCTGCCTCTCCTGGAGATGGCTTAATACCCTTCCTCAGGAAGTGTACTTTTCTACTGACCAAGGAATCCGAGCGGGGTATCTGTGCTGCACATCCCTGCAGGAAGGAAAATACGTTGCCATCACAGGTGATGCTACCAACATGCCCTTGGAGTGTTGTATTGCTTGGGGTTTGCTTTTGTGTTTGCTCCTTTTCTCACTCTGTAGTTCAGGCTGGCCTCAAACTCTCATGATCTTCTAACCTCCACCTCCCCAACATTAGGACTACAGCCATGTGTCACCATACCTAGCTTGAGTTGCTATTTTATTTATTTATTTATTTATTTATTATGTATACAATATTCTGTCTGTGTGTATGCCTGCAGGCCAGAAGAGGGCACCCGACCTCATTACAGATGGTTGTGAGCCACCATGTGGTTGCTGGGAATTGAACTCAGGACCTTTGGAAAAGCAGGCAATGCTCTTAACCACTGAGCCATCTCTCCAGCCCTTGAGTTGCTATTTTTAAGAAGCTTTATGTTGTCGTTTTTGTTGATCAAAGATACGATTTAAGCCAAGTCTTCCCTAGTACAAGTACCTGTAGTCACTGCTACTCCAGAGCCTACAGCCGGAGGATTGCTTGAGCTCAAAAATTTGAGACTGCCTGTGTAAGAGAGCATGACCTCTGTCAAAAAGAAGAAAAGAGAATGAGGGGGAAAGAGGAGGATGAAGAGGAGGAGAAAGGGAAGGAGGGAGGGCGAGGAAGGAAAGGGAAAAGGAAGAGGAGCAGGAGGGAGGGAGGAAGAAGAGATAGAGGAGGTGACAATTTAAACTAGACTAACTTGTAAGGCAATAGCGTGGGTCCTAGAAATCCAAGTGGAGCTATGCAAATGCAGATATAGCTATCCCCAGAAATATACTTATTAAAACTGAATAATATAGGTCATTTCTCAAGTCATTGCATAAAATTCAACTATATGTAAAGTGAAAAAAAAAAACTTCTCTTTAACCACAAAATTCAAAACAATCTAGGTCAGAGCTGTCGACCATAATAAGGTAGCAAAAGAAATTAATCATTATGTTACAAAGAAAGCTTACAAGTTAAAAGCAGTCACCCCAAACAGCATTTACAGGATAATTATGTTTCAAGTTTCAACTTCAGAGAAGTTTCCTGTACCAATTTTTGAGGTTAAGGTCTGTGTTTGTGACGTGCACTTTTCAACACCAAAATCACGTGCATTTACAAAGAAATGCTACCGCAGGAAGAAAAAAATCCTTTTCTTTCTACCCTATGCGGCACATGGAACACCAGCAGCAAAGGGTGACACCTCGGCACACTTGAGCAAAACAGACATTTATTCTCCACCGTCCTCATTTTGAGGCCATCCTTCCCCCTCCCCCATCCTTCCCACTCCTTCATCCTTCTCCTCCCCCCTCCTTCCCTCCCCTCCGCATCTCCCCCTCCCAGGGGAAAGGCTTTTTGAACTGAAATCAAGGCGAATCTCAATCAGGAGGCTTGCCAACCAGTTACCCTGATTCAGGGATATTTCCACACAATTGTCCATACTTCATCAAATCTCAGCACAAAAATATGCACTTTTCCCTGGGTCTGCGGGTCTGCAGTCTCTAACGTCACCAAAACAATCAGTAGATACATTCCTTAGTCTTTTATCTTGTCAACCTCCCTTTTCTTGTAGTGGGTGGAATGCTTTTTTGACAATTTGACTGGATTTGAAAACTCCTAGGACACACACCTCTGGTGTGTTCAGGAGGGTCTCCAGGGAGATTCAGGGCAAACACCCACCCTCCATAGACTTGTGTCCTGGGTGAACGAAAAGTTAAATGGAATGGAGGCCAGCATCCATCTCTGTTTTCTTCCGCTGGTACAAGGTGACCTCGCCCTCCTGCTGCCCTGCCTCCTGTCCCCACCCCCACCCCACCCCCAAAATCCACAGAACTCTCAGACCTCCTTAAACGCTTTGTCTGAAGTTTTATCCCAGCAGCGGGGAGCAGGGACTGCCTACAGCAAACCCTGCACAGCGTGAGGAAAACGGCGCCCACCTGTCCGTCTGCAAAGCTCCCATGTCTCAGCTGCAGCCCTGCACCAAACGGCAGAGGAAGAAGAACACCGCATGTGCCAGGGGTCGTGGCTTTAATCCTAGCACTTGGGAGCGGCCGAGATGGGCGGATTTCTGAGTTCGAGGCCAGCCTGATCTACAGAGCTAATTCCAGGACAGGCATGGCAGTGTGTGTCAAAAAACAAAATAAAGAATAGTGCATGCACATAGACTTGGTAAAACTTTGACGAGTCTTTAAAAAACTAAAGGCCCAATTTAAAAACAAAAACAAAAAAAACTGAAGGCCCAAAGAGTTGGTGAAATGGAGAAGAACGGACATGTGTGAAAAAGGAAAGGGGAAATGGAACGGGAACTCAAGGCAGCACAGTCGGGGCTCTTTGTCATGTCCCCTTCAGCTACAAGAAGACCTCCCACATGGAGGTCTTACCACCTGCTTCCGGAGCAGGGCAGAAATCCCTTCCTGTGTTTTATCCTGCTGGAGAGATAGCTTAGTCAGGAAATGCTCACCACACAAACATGATATCCTGAGTTTGGTCGTCAGAATCCACATTTAAAAATGTCAGGCTCTGGGGAAGGTAGAGGTAGGGTCATGCCTGGGGCTCGGTGGCCAGGCAGACCAGCCGACTTAGTGAGCTCCAGGCCAGTGACTCACGAGATAAATATCAACGAAAGAACAACAGCTAAAGTTGACTCTGACTCTAAGTGCACAAATGTGTGCCTGCGTGCACATACACAGCAGAGAGAGAGAGAAAGAGAGGAGGCTGAAGGTAAGAGGTGAGGTAAGCCAAGACAGAAGGCAGATTACTTCCTAGGTTTCATGACTTGCTCATGGAAAAAGGGTGACCTTCCTAGCTTTGCATTTTCACCAGTTGTTTTAGCTTAAAATATTTGCTATACCACAGTGACATATTTCAGCATAAGATACTGGGGTAACTAGTCTCGTCAATTCCATGCACTCTGGGATCACCTCGGAGACAAGCCACTGCCGTGAACAGGGACCCACACTGAAGGAAAAGTGGAAAGAGAGCTGGGCTCCAGGATGCATCTCTCTGCCCCTGGCTGCCTGCAGGATACATTGTGACCAGGCTGCCTGGCTTCTGCTGCCACAGCTAGAGTCCTACTCCACCATAACAGACAGACGTCATCCCTGCTGAGAACCACAATGGGCCCTTCTTTCCCTAAGCTGCTTTGATGGGGATTTTTATCACAGCCACAAGAACAGTAACCACAACAGGCCACCTGACCCCCACCACCACCTCAGCCAGCCACCAACCTCACTATGGATGGGTTGTGAAGAACCAAAGTTCCTCCATTTTGTCCTCTGCCTCCATCTTGTGTCTTGTGTAAGGTATTTCCCGTAAAACATTCCAGTCCTCAGAAATGGCTAGGGACAAAAGTAACAGGGTAGCCACCTGGAAAGTACAGACAACTGCAGAATGTCCCCACCCAAAGGTCAGCCAATAAGAAAACTTGACAAGCAACAGGTGAGGTTTGAAATAAAATTTCTGAAAAGTCCCTAGATACGAGCCAATCAGGATTGAACCCGGCACCCCACACTCTGCTAATGTAACTATTCTAGGTTTTGCCTTTAAATAATACCCTCTAGAAGGGCGGGGTACCTCCTCTTGCTGCTGTGCTGACGAGATCCCTGCCAGCTTGTATTATGCATACAATAAACCTTGATTTTGTATTTTGGTGAGTCAGTCTCCTTGGTGGTCTTTTGGGGTCCCCATGGACTGGGCATAACAGGTTGTTTCTGCTAAGATTAGTTTGATTTCTATGAAAAATCTCAAGCAACTGGCCTGTGAAAAGCCAGCAGGAAACATAGCAGAAGTTAGGCCATATTTGAGATAAAAATATAAAATCAGAACCTATAATATATCATATTACAAATATATGTTAAGTGTATGGGGGTTTTGTTTATTTGTATTTATTTCATGTGTCTGACTGAGTGTTTTGCCTGCATGTGTATCTACACACCACATTCATACAGTATGTGCAGAAAGCCAGAAGAGGGCACTGGATTCCCCTAGAACTGGAGTTACAGATGGTTGTGACCACCATGTGGGTGCTAGGAATCAAATCTAGGTCCTCTGGAATAGCCAACAGCCCAAAGTGTATATTTAAAATGTATACTTGTGGGCTGGAGAGATGGTTTAGCAATTAAAGAACACGTATTGCGCCTTTAATCCCAGCACTCAGAAGGCAGAGGCCAGCTGGTCTACAAGAGCTAGTTCCAGAACAGGCTCCAAAGCCACAGAGAAACCCTGTCTCGAAAAATCAAAAAAAGAACACGTATTGCTCTTGCAGAGGACCTGGGTTCAGTTCCCAGTACCCAGTGGCAGCTAATAACTCTCTGAAACACCAGTTCTATGGGATATAACGCCCTCTTCTGGCCTCCATGGGCACTGCATGCACATGGTACAGACATACATGCAGACAAAACACCCATACTCATTAAATCAAAATAAATTTCAAAAAATAAAATGTGTACTTAAAAGACAGTGAGTCCCCAAATCAAGTGACTTTATACTAATTTTTCCCAAATGGCACTTGAAATACATTACAGATTTGCCAATAACTTATTCCAAGATAATTTCCCTGAAAGTGCAAAGAATCTCATTTAAGCTGTTAATTAAATGTGCCCCACACAAAGATGAAACTAGGGACATGAAGTTATCCTTCTAAACATACCTCCCGTGTGCCTAACACTTTGGAATTTTTCAGGATTGGTAAAAGATGTCCTTCAGAAAACCAACTAAAAAAGCAGAGGATCCCTCCCCTCTTACTCATTCTGAACAGACCTCTGAAATCAAAAAGTGAGCCCCTCATATAACCATGACACATCATAAAAGAAGAGAAGAAAACTACATGATTTAAGGGTCAAATAAAATTAGTTCATGGTCACTTTAAAATCCATGCATTTTTACCAGGCTGAGAAATTGATTTTCTATGAAGAGAAACACATGCTATCCATACAAGTCCTTTCATTAAACCTCAAGGTCCCATCTACTTGCTGGTTATAAAAAAAAAAATGCTGCATATGGAAAGAATGTTTAAAGCCACTGTACGTGAAATCTGATACACACGCACACAAGCTTGCACACATAATTACGTGCCGTGTAAAACTCCTCACGGGTCTTGTTCCATTTTTCTTTTTCTAGTGTTAAGTGATACTGATTTACACAGTGTTCTCCTGCCTAGGTTTATGCTTTAATAGAACTTTTCCCTGACCACACGCAGGAGGAAAAGATTTAATTTAGCCCCAAAAGGGCATGAGGTGCTGGTGATTTCATTCACCTCTTGGGTAAACTGCAACTCCAAAAAACATGATTGTGTGCTGATGATTCTACAGGAAGGCATTGGGCCCTTTGGCACATGATGTGGGATGCAGGGGAAAAGCCTATGGGATATGAGACACAGCTACACCACACAAGGTGCTCTGTGACTCTGCTGTAGCCTATGGCCGTAGACTTGAAACCCAACCCAAGCTATGGGAATAAAACTTTCTTTCCCATCTCCCCTAGTAGAAGAAATGAGAAAAAAGAGTACTCAGCATTCACCAAGCCTTGTCTCTCTGTCAGATGCTGAGAACGTGACAGTGAATAACAGGAGGCCTGCCTATGAACACCTTCCCAGACTGCATGCATAGTGACAGAGAAATGAGTGGGGTCATAATCCACCCTTCACCCCCATGTAGCCATATAAACTTACACAATCTTACTTTTTACTTATGCGTATGTGTGTACATCTGTGTGTGGGTGTGTACATGTGGGTAGTGTTCACAGAGGCCATAAGAGTTTTTGGATCCCCTAGGCTGGAGTTATAATCAATTGTGAGTCACCTGACTTGGGTGCTAGGAACCAAACTTGGGGCCTCTGCAAGAGCAGTTTGTACTCTTAGCCACCGAGCCATCGCTCCAGCCCCAGCCACCTGGATTTGATCTGCAGTTTCTGCCATGTCCCACCGTCACTGGCCAGTTCTCTGCTGAGACAGTCCTTTCCTAGGGAAGGCTTCCTGAACCTCAACGGACTGATGTAAACCGAGACTGTGCTTTCCTTTCCTGGCTTCACAGACCCAAATAATTACACAGAAATTATATTAATTATAACACTGGTTGGCCAAGGACTTAGGCACATTCCTAGCTAGCTCTTACATCTTAAATTAACTCATTTCTACTATTTTATATTTTGCCACAGGCTTGTGATTTGTTACCTCTTGCTTCTTGGGTAGTTACATGGCATCTCCCTGAGTCTGCCTTCTTTCCTCCTCTATTTCTGCTTGGATTTCCCACCTTGCTATATTCTGCCCTGCCATAGGCCAAAGCAACTTCTTTATTAACCAATGGCAATAAAACATATTCACAGCATACCGAGGGGAATTGCTTATCAGATTGATTCACTTACAAGTGGTAGATTTATTTTTGTCATCCATCCATATTGCAATGAAACTCATATTGTTTATATTTATGAAAGTGACTAAATTTTTAACTTTTTAATTAGAGAGGCTTCCCAACCTATGGGGGAAAAAGGGAGCAAACAGATTAAGGACTCCCATACCTGCCTGGTGCATTTGCCAACACAACACCACTTTGTCTCAGCCACAACCCAGGTTCTCATGCTCCTCCCCAATTTATCACGTTATCGTCATGAGGTCTGGACGTGAGTGCAGTTACTGTCATTGACTATGGACGAAGGTGAGCAAGGCGGAGAGCAGAAACTCTCCAGAGTGAAGCAGCTCTCTGGGCAGACGCTAAACTCCATCTTGTCTAGTCAGCGGAGTGTCATGACTTGAATCTCGGTGGCCTGGATCCATCCACATGTCTGCCTCCTTGCTGAGGAAACCTTCATCGCTGCAGTTCTTTGCAAATCCTGGCAGCTCACCCCACCTGGGTTGGAACCCCAGCTGTCCTCCTTTAACCACTTCCATGGTTCAGTTTCTCCATTGCTAAATACAAATTGTAACAGCACATACCTCGGGGAGAAGCCAAGAGGGGTCAAAGGAGAGAATCCATGGCAAGTGTTTACCACAATGCCTGGCTCTTAGCCACAGCCAATACAGCACGTGGGAAAAGACCTGGGTGAGAAATGCAAAGTTTGTGGGGATATTTATGCACAACCTTGTCACTACTTCTTCTGTCTCAAGCCCTGGAGTTAGGGAATGGACTTCTAATGGATCACTTGGATGGAGGAGATAACCTATAAGCCACCAAACACATGTCCTCTACCCATGTCTCGGGACGATCGAGCTGACTCTGGCAAAAAGACAGAAGCATTTACGGTGAGCCAAAATGAGCAGGCACAGGGTACATCAGAGGGAGGCTGTGTGAGCGTCTCCCAGAGACCACTGGAGGCCGAGGGTCAGAGATGGTACATGGGAAGCTCCTTGTTTACTAGCCAAGAAGACCATGTGGGAGGGCAGGGCTTCCCAGAGAGTGTCTCTGAGGGATGGGGCGAGGCCAGACTTTGTGCAGAAAAACACACATCATCCAGAGCCAGAGGAGGCTTCAGCCACCTCAGCTGAACTGTCATGTGATAAAGAACCTTGGCTTTCACAAAGCTCCCAAGGAAGAGAGGCAGTTTCATCCTCATTCCTTTCTTTTTGTATAGCATCTCGTGATACTCAGGCTGATACCTCAACCCCGCTTACGTAGCCAAAGATGACTTTGAAATCCTGATGCTCTTGTCTTCGTTTCCTGACTCCTAGGATTCCTAGGTGTGCTCCGCCACACCTAGCCAATGAAGCGCTGAGAATGGAGCCCACGTCTTTGTGCGTGGCACTCTGCCAACCGAGTAGCATCCTCAGCTCCATTCCCATTATCTTTCTACCCAAGTTTTTATATTTAAAGCTTTGCATTTAATCCATGCCAACTCTTTCCAAGCCCAGCCCCTAGGGGACTGTTGACTTCTGGCTGGAACACAGCATCTCCCATAATGAAGGTATTGTAGAAGACAGGCAGCAAGCAGTGCACAGTGTCCGTTCAAAGCACTGAGCTACACAGATCCCAGCATTTAGGAGTTTGAGGCAGGAGGTAGGCCATGAGCTCAAAAACAACCAAGGCTACAAAGTGAGTTCTAACTCAGCCTGGTCTACAGAGTAAAACCATCTCTAAAATAAAGAGACTGCATTGCCTGTTGTTAACTGTGAGGGACTGAGGCGGTTACTAGAAGGGACAAACTAAGACTGCTTGCCTCTCCCTGAAGGAGCCTCACATTCCCAAGCAGGGCCTGGCCCAGAGAAGGTTGCTTTTCAAATACAGACATTCCTCTCTACTGAGGCGGGTCCCCCACACACTGCGCTTTCATCTCTCATCCGAGTATTCTCATCTTTGGCCTTAAAACCTCTGTGGGGAAACTTCACAAGATTCAATGCACAGAGGCAGGGTCAGAGCATTCCAGAGCGGCTGAGGGAAGGAAACAGGTGATGCGCACATTGTTTTCCAGACTGCATGTGCCAGGCTACAAGCTAGAAAGGGCTGCATATGAAAGTTCACTCACGATGCACTAACTCCTACAAGATGAGCTCGACACTGAAGCTAATGTGGTATTTGTTCTCATTTTGTCGTTAAGAGCAAAAGTAATAAGCGCTAAAACAATTGTGCCGTAGGAAGAAATTATTTGTGCAATAGGCTCAGGAATTTCTATATCCTGGACATGACACATTTCATATTCTATCCATTCCGTGTGAGGTGATGACTCTCTGCTGCTCTGGGACAATTGTTGGCACCATGGACAGAGATTTGGTGCTGGTGGGGATACTGAGGTCAGGAGTCAGAGGAAGGGGGGTTAGTTGGTGAGATGTGTATGCCCACAGTGTGTCATTGTCCCTGTTTCATTTCTGTTGCTGTGATAGAAAATACCCTGACCAAAAGCAACATAGGACAGGAAAGGGTTTATTTGGATCAGAATTCCAAGTCAAGGTAGGAACTCAAGCAGCCAGCCACAGTCAAGAGCAAAGACAATAAAAACTTCCTGTGTGCTTGCTCTCAGCTAGCCCTCTCCTAGCTTAGACTGAGCAGAACCTCCTGCCTAAGGAATGGTGCTGCCAGCAATGGGCTGGGTCTTCTACAAAACAATCCCCCACAGACACGCCCATGGGCCAAGCTGATGGAGGGAATCCCTTACTTGAGGTTGTCTTTCGGGGCGATTCCAGGCTGTGTCAAGATGGCCAGGAAAGCAACCATCATAGCCATACAGTGAACAATTCAAAAATATTTCCTCAATCAATATTCCACCTACAAATTAGGTGATATGGCAGGGAGTGATGTTCATTTCTCTATAAAACCAAAGCCCAGAAGTTCATCAAAACACCATCTACATCAGTGATGACAAGAACACAATGGAATCGCCACAAAAATGCACTGGTCCTCCTCAGAGTATCGTCCTTGGGGGACAAGATGCAATTCATCCCGTGCTGATGAAGCTGATTGACCGATGCGATGTTTCCAGACCTTCCCACCTTAAGAACGCTACTTTGCCCTTTGTACTTAGCAACATTTATAGCATGTGTATGTGTGTTCATATGCGTGTGGGTGCACGTGTGTGCATTGAGTGTGTGTCTGTGCGGAGGTCCAGAATGTACTGATTTTGCTAGTCTCAACATTTCTAGTCCCGTCATCTCTATCTCTAGTCCCATCACCTCTACCTCTGGGGTGCTGCCCCCACAAGCAACTGCCAAAGCTACCTGGCTTTTCACGTGGGGAAAAGTCCAGCATTCAGACTCCTGTCCTCATCCTTGCACCGTAAGGGCTGAGCCACCTCCTCAGCCCTGAACGAAGAGCTTTTTAAAAAATGGGCTTTAGCCAGGCATGGAGGTGCACACCTTTAATCCCAGCACTTGGGAGGCAGAGGCAGGCAGATCTCTGAGTTCGAGGCCAGCCTGGTCTACAGTGTAAACTCTAAGACAGGGCTACACAGCGAGAAACCAACCCCATCCCACCAAAGGAAAAAAGTATGCTATGATGGGGATGGGGAAATGGCCCAGTGGGTAAAAATGCTTGCTGCACCTCCAAAGGACCTGAAGTCAGTTTCCAGCAACCATGTCAGGTGGTCCACAACCATGTATAACTCCAGTTCCAGGGTCAGCACCCTCTTCTGGCCTCTGTGAGCCTACATACATGTGGCACACGCACTGAGACAACTGAGACATATATACACATAAATAAAAACTTTAAAAGAGAACACTTTGAGATCTGCAAGGAGAGACCCATAAAGACCTATGGTGCATAGAAAGTTCTTGCTAGACCAGTTCCTGCCATTATAACTGCCATCCATCGTCACCGACCACTTGGCAACAGGCCATGGGGAAAGCCTTGCCCTTCTTCCCCACCCAAGTGCTTGTACTGGCACATCTCAGTCTACTGCACTGAATGCGGAGCTATATGAAATTAGTATTTATTTCGACTCCCTGGTGGTAGTAATGGGAGCTGCCCGATGTGGGTCCTATACTTCATTTCCATCCTCGCTTCTTTCTTTCCGGCTCAGGAAGACATTCTCAGCTCATCCTGCCCTTTCCTGCTCTAACCTTGTAGTAACTCCCTTCCTTTCCCCAGGGGCCTGAATTCTATTTAGTGGAGACTCTCTAGACCTCAGTACCCAGAACCTGTACAAGCATGTTATACACATCAGTGCACTGAGTTAAGTAATACGTGTGTGCAAACATAGTGTGTGCAAACACAGGCAAACAGCAATATGTACACAGCCTCTGTGAACTTTCTTTCTTTCTTTCTTTTTTGAGGCAGGGTTTTTCTGTGTAGCCTTGACTATCCTAGAACTCACCTTCTAGACCAAGATGGCCTGCCTCCCAAGTGCTGGGATTAAAGGCATGCGCCACCACTGTTTGGTGCCTCTGTGAATATTTTTTCAATGACAAAACTGATCTCCAAATCCAATCCAACACCACAGAGTCCCAGTCTTAACTCTGCTCTGAATTCCTTTGTGTCCGTGTTCACGTCCGCATAGGTGCAAATGCCAGAGCCTCAGGCGTTGTTCCTATCTCTGCAGGAGTGTACGTCAGAGGTTAGCCTCGAGCGTCACTCCTGTCTGTGCAGGTAACACATGCCAGAGGATAGCCTCTGGAATTATTTCTATCTATGCAGGTGTGTATGCCAGAGGTTAACCTAGGGCATTATTCCTCAGCAGCTGCTTACCTTGTTTTATGAGACAGGGCATCTCACTAGGACCTGGACCAGGTCACCACTGAGGCCAGACTAGCTCCTGCTGCCCCCGAGTTGGCACCACAAGCATGGGTCACCACACCCAGCTCCTTTATGTCAGTGTCAGTGATCAAATTCAGGTCCCAACACTGTTTGACAAGCACTTTATTGACAGCTATCTCCCGAGCCCTACAGTCTAGAGAGTTTAAGATTTTATTAGTGTGTGTGCGTGCGTGCCTGTGTGTGTCACAGCGTGCATGTGGAAGTCAGAGGAAAATTTTGCAGGACTCAGTTTACCCACACTATTTTAAGGCAACGTCTCTCTTGTGCCCACCACAGCCCGGCTTTTGAGAGTTTCTAGCTATTTCTCCTGACTCTCCCTCCCTCCTTACCACACAGAGCCGGTTCACATGGCCACTGCCATATCCAGCTTCCCACACGGTTCCCCGAATGGAGGTCAGTCACGCACAGCAAACCCTTTATCCTCCCATCTTCCCAGCCCACACTCTGCGCTTCTTAATTTCCTCCTGTGGTGCTAGAAAACCAGTCCCTGCTATCTCACTCTTCTTAAGATTTCATTTTTAAGGGCTTTGGGTTTCTGGAGCTACAGTCACTTGTAAACCACCTGATGTGGGCACTGGCAACCAAACTCGAGTCCTCTGCAAGAGGAGTATATGCGTCTTAACGGCTAAGCATCTTGCCAAGTCCTCAAAGTACTGTTTAATAGCCTGAAATGCAAGTCTTTTTTAAATATTTATTTATTTATTATGTATACAATATTCTGTCTGCATGTATGTCTGCAGGCCAGAAGAGGGCACCAGACCTCATTACAGATGGCTGTGAGCCACCATGTGGTTGCCAGGAATTGAACTCAGGACCTTAGGAAGAGCAGGCAATGCTCTTAACCACTGAGCCATCTCCCCAGCCCCTGAAATGCAAGTCTAGGAGATATCTACTTCCATTTTTGCTTCCACCGTTGATGGTTTTCATGTTCTTTCAAGCTTCTTGTTTTGTTTCACTTAGGTGACATTTTTGTTTCTATTAGTGATTAAAAAAAAAAACTTTAGCCAGGTGGTAGTGGCACACTAATTCTAGCACTCGGGAGGCAGAAGCAGGTGGATCTCTGTGAGTTTGCGGCCAGACTGGTCTACAGAGTGAGTTCCAGGACAGTCAGGGCTACACAGAAAAACCCTTTCTCAAGAAACAAAACAAAACTTTAGTATGTGTTTATGTGTATGTGACAGACAGACAGACAGAAGAGAGGGAGAGAGTATGTGGATACACTTGTCACAGCAAGTGTGTGGTCAAAGGACAATGTGAGGAGCCAGTTTTCTCTGGCAGACTCGCTCAGCAAGCACCTTCATCTGCTGGGCCATCCCCTCCGGGATGGTTTTGTATCTCTGGTCTAACGTCCCCCATGAAGTGCTGTGGGTTCTACCCCGTGTTCAGCTCTACACCAGTCCTTAAAGGATCTTCAGAGAAAGTTCTGCCCAAGCTGTGTGCTCATCTTCAGCTACTTACTTATCTGAAACAAGAAGCTCCTCTCAGGAAATGACGTGCAGGCGACATTCGGATGGGTCTGCCTTTTTCTTCCTTGCTAGTCTTGGTTGGTTTTGGAGACTGTGGAGAAATTTCGATTTGGATGTACAGCATTATGTCATCTACCTAGAGATACCCTTCATATATAACTTTTTTAATGAATCAACACATTCAATGACATCATGGCTTTCATCTGGACGTGGAAAGTAAATTTCTATGACATGTGACATATATAAGATTTCATAAGACCTGATACAGAATTATAGGAATTGCTACATACTATAAATCTCAAAATTCTGGATTGTCTTATTTAAAGATGATAATTTTCTCAACCATGGAACGCTAGGGTTAAAACGCTCGGCCTTCCTTACTAGGCCAGTTTCCATTCAGATACTAACAGGTTTCTTTTCAATGTCATCCTAAACTTGAACCAGTCCTCAGGTCTTTTCTGTTGTTGCCAGATTCTTGAGGTTGCTAAACAACAATGACAACAAAAACAAAAAAAAATTATCTTCAGAAATTAAGTGGAGAAAACAATATTGCTTCTGTCTGTTCTACTCTTGCCACTATTGTATACAAGCTCAAATCCCTGGTGTGTCGGGCAGCAGTTTGTGTTTTTGGACTAAAAAGACAGTCGTATTTGAAAACTTACAGGAGTTTGGCATCCGATTCAGATCTGCAGCAACCCACAGCCATACTGCAAGCCAGATGGATGAGTCATCTCTTTTACAGCATTGAGCAGCTGTCTTCCCTCAGTGTTCACATGCCTGGAGTGAAAACCCACAGCCTGCCATGTGCCCCAGTGAAGGAAGAGGCACAGAAACCAGATTCTTTCCAGCTTCCCCTGTTTCACTTCTAACATATTCTTAAGAGCCAGAAAGATGGCTCAGCAGCTTAGGACACTTGGGATCCAAGTGGGTGGAAGGAGAGAGCTAACCTTCGTAAGTTGCCCACTGAGCTCCACACAGATGCCATAGTGTGTGTGTGATAAATAAAATGTAATTTTTAAATTTTGTGACTATATTTTCTTGTTGCTGCTGTTATTTTGAGACAAGATTTCTCTTTGTAGTCCTGGTTGTCCAGGAACTCTCGATGTAGACCAGGCTGGCCTCAAGCTTACGAGTCCCACCTGCCTCTGCCTCTGACGTGCTGAGATTAAAGGTGTGTGCCACCATGCCCAGTTTTAAATGTCTTCTAAAGACAGGAACCAACGTGAAGGAGTCCCAGGCAGTTCTGGTCTTCTGCCCACCTACTCACAAACAATTTACCTCGTGGTTTACACAGAGTAGGAAACCGCCCTCAAAATAATCTAAACTCGGTAGACAGGTATCATTTCAAAAATAGTACTGAGGGCTGAGGACCTGGCTCAGTGGATCAGAGCACTTCCTGTGCAAGTATAAGGACCTGAGTTCAAATCTCCAGCACCCATGTAAAAAGCCAGGAATGGCTATATGTACCTGTACTCCAAGCACTGGGGGACAAAGACAAGCAGATCCTGTGAGCTTGCTGTCCAGCCAACCCAGCCAAATGGCAAGCTCATGGCTTTGTGAGAGACCATGTCTAAAGGCAATAAAACAGAAACCAATAGAGGAAGACACCCAACTTCTTACTCTAGTCATTGTATGTACACACGAAGGCACACACACATGCACCTACACTGTACCATACACACATACAACACAACACACACGACACACCATTGGTGCTCAGCATGTGGCACACACCATAGCCTCAGCACTCAGAAGGCAAAAGCAGAAAGAACATGGGTTTGGGGCTAGCTTGAACTATAAAATGAGATCCTGTTTCAGAAAGCAAAAAGTAAGACTGGAGAGATGGCTTGGTGCTTAAGAGCATTTTCTGCTCTTCTGGAGGACCTAGGCCAGGCAGCTCGCAGACATTTATAACTCCAGCTACAGGGAGATCCAGTCTGTCTGGCCTCCAAGAGCATGCATGTGCCCATGCATATATGCACAACACACATACACACAAATGAAATTAACTCTGTGGGGCTGGAGAGATGGCCCCATGGTTAAGGGCGCCTGTTGCTCTTACAGAGGAACTGAGTTCAGTTCCCATCATCGACAGTGAGTGCTTCACGGCTTCCTGTACCTCTAGCCCCGGGGGGTCAGATGCCTTTGGCCTCCACAGGCCCTTGCACTCGCAAGCACACACTTACACACAGACACATAATTAAATATAATAAAAATAAGCCAGGCGGTGGTGGCGCACGCCTTTAATCCTAGCACTTGGGAGGCGGAGGCAGGCGGATCGCTGTGAGTTCAAGGCCAGCCTGGTCTACAAGAGCTAGTTCCAGGACAGGCTCCAAAACTATAGAGAAACCCTGTCTCAAAAAAACAAAAAATAAATAAATAAATAATAATAAACCTAAAATTTAACTAATAGGTAAGTAATAAAACAGCAAGTGAGGCTTACTGGGTAAACCACGTGGTTCACTTCTTTCTGCTGCGCACTAAATCAGAGCCTAAAGAGGCTAGGTAGGAAGTTTGGGCTCAGGGCTCATCACAGAAGACAAACAGCAGAACAGACAGATGGTCGGTCGCAAAGCAGCCCCAGCTCTCCATCACTCCGGTTCTCCAGGAATCAAACATTTAAAGCACAGTGATGTTTCACACAGCTCCATAAAAAGCAGGAAAACAGAAAAGGCATGCAAATTCTCCTGAAACCCACGCCACGCTCATGGAGAGAAAATTAATCTGAGCCTCAATAAAATCATGGGGTGTGAAGATCCATCTTTTCGTGCAAAATGGATGTGTGACCCAGAGCTCCTGGCGCTTTCTGTCCCTCAGAAGGAAACTATTTTTGCATAGGAGATATTTTTTCAGGCTGGCTGAGCCTCAGCTGGGTGGCAATCTTTTACTCACATCATACACTAGACCAATTTTTAAAATGCTCGTTTTGATAGTAGGAGCCAAGAGCAGCTATAGATTAAACAGACCTTCAGAGCACTCGGATCTGATTTCACTGCAGAACGTACTCAGGGATCCATTCATGGAAAGTCATTAAGCAGTGTGACTCCAGTCTTGGCTTAAAGACTCTGTAGGGTGGAGAAAGGGGAAAGAGGAGAATAGATGAAGGCAGGCAGAGGTGCAAGGAAAAACAGGGGTGTGTGCACGCTTCCACCTTCATAGTGAACAAGCCTGGCACCACACTCAAGAGAAGAAAAGGAACACAGCATATGTGCAAAGGGGACCAGCCGGACATCCCTGCTCAACACTGCAACAGAGTTTGTGTGGGGTTAAGTTATTGCTTTCCTTGGGAGAACAAACATATTTGCAAAAGTGAACTGGCTCCAAATAAAACAAAAGACCACTTAATAATTCAGTCTTGATGGTCACGAAAGTCAGACATATTGTCAACGGCAAACTTAAGCCTTCGATCCCAATGTCATGGCCAGCACAGGTTTCTCTTGCTGTGACTTCACTCAGTGAACAGTGTGCCATTAAGAGACTAAGTTAGTCGGTCCACCTTCCTGACATGATGCCACCCACACAAAGGACAGAGATTGTGAGATAAATTAGAGCTGAGGAAATCCAAAGAGGAAATAAAGGCTTCATTTCTATCATATGCTAAGGGCTGAGTTAAAATGGGTTATGGGGACTCAGTCAGTAAGAGAATTTACTGTGCAAGCATAAAGACCTGAGTTTGAATCCCAGGACCCACATAAAAACCTGCACCACCCTTCTGCTGGCTACTGGCTGCTTTCTGACAAAATGGGAAAGTTCATGAAACCCGGGACAGTGGTGCTGGTCCTGGCTGGACACTACTCCAGACGCAAAGTCGTCATCGTGAAAAACATTGATGCGATAGAGGGCCCTTCAGATCGCCCGTACAGCCATACCCTGGTGACTGGAATTGAACGCTATCCCTGAAAAGTGACAGCTGCCATGTGCAGGAAGAAAAGCACCGAGCAATCAAAGATCAAGTTTATAAAAACAATCACCCATGCCCACAGGTTCTCTGCAGACATCTCCTTGGACAAAACTGTTGTCAACAAGGATGTCTTTAGAGACCCAGCCCTGAGACACAAGGCCAGGCTGGAGGCTAAGGTCAAGTTTGAGCAATGATACAGATAGGAAAGAACAATGGTTTTTCCAGGAGCTTTGCTCTTAGGTATATTTTTGTTTCCATCATTAAAAATTAAAAAAAAAACTGCACATGTGTCTGTAATCTCAGCTCTGTAGGGCTTGCTGTCCCCAGCCTAGCTCTAAGTTCAGTGAAGAATATGGCAGAGTTACAGAATGTTACGGATGTCTGCCTCTGCCTCCCAAGGATGCCCACACGTGTACACACACACACACACACACACACACACACACACACACACACACTTTAATAATAACGAACTGTGGAATATTATGGATGGTAATATGTTATCTGAGCCTTGTAACTTTTTTGCTTTGCTTTGTTCGAGACACTGTCTCACTATGCAAACCAGGCTGGCCTGTAATTCATTCATTATAGAAACTCGTGATCTTTGCATTGGTTTCCGAATCACTGATATCATGGAGAGCCAATTTCCTTATTACTAACAAAATGAGAGATACTGGAGTAAGACTGAGTGCTGGATTTGAGGCTCGAAGAGGGGTGATATAAGAAACTCCTTTCTTCTTGTTTTCTTCAATATCACTTTCCATTTCCTCAAACTAGAGCTGGTAGCACAACCAGCTGATTTCCTCAGCTGTCGAGAATTCAGTGTCTGACTTTAGGAAGAACTCTCTAGCTCAGTGGTCTCCACCTTCCTAACGTTGTGACCCTTTAATACAGTTCCTCAAGTTGTGGTGACCCCCAACCATAAAATTATTCTCATTGCCACTTCATAACTGAAATTTTGCTACTGTTACGGATCATAATATAAATATCTATGTTTTCTGATGGTCTCAGTCAACCCCTGTGAAAGGGTCGTTCGACCCTCAAAGGGGTCTGGACCCACAGGTTAAGAACCACTGCTCTAGACGCCTGCATTTTGCAGATTTGTTGCAGAGAATTGGGCAGGAGCCACAGACACAGCTTGATAACACTGCCCATCACAGCCTGGAGAACTGTTTCCAGCAGCCTCCACTAACTCTTTTTTGTTTTAAAGATTCATTTAATTTTATAAGTGTGGGTGCTTCATCTTCCTGTGTGTCTGTACGCCATGGGCATGCAGTGCCTGGGAGGCCAGAAGAGGGTGTCAGAGCCCCTGAAACTGGAATTACAGATGGTCGTGAGCCTCCATGTGGATTGTGGGATTCAAATACCAGTTCTCTGGATGAGCAGCCAGAACCATTAACCACTGAGCCCTCCTTCCAGCCCAAAGACAACCATTCTACACTGATAAGAATTTCAGAAAAGTCAGTGCAGAGCAGGAGTGGTATATACTCCCAGGACTGGTACATACGCCCAGGACTGGTACATTCGCCCAGGACTGGTACATATGCCCAGGAGTGGTATATATGCCCAGGACTGGTACATACGCCCAGGACTGGTACATACGCCCAGGAGTGGTATATACACCCAGGACTGGTACATATGCCCAGGACTGGTACATACGCCCAAGAGTGGTACATATGCCCAGGACTGGTATATACGCCCAGGAGTGGTATATATGCCCAGGAGTGGCATATACGCCCAGGAGTGGTATATACGCCCAGGAGTGGTATATACGCTCAGGAGTGGTATATACGCCCAGGAGTGGTATATACGCCCAGGAGTGGTATATACGCCCAGGACTTACATATATGCCCAGGACTGGTATATACGCCCAGGACTGGTATATACGCCCAAGAGTGATATATACACCCAGGAGTGGTATATATGCGCAGGAGTGGTATATACGCCCAGGAGTGGTATATACGCCCAGGAGTGGTATATAAGCCCAGGAGTGGTATATACGCCCAGGAGTGGTATATACGCCCAGGAGTGGTATATATACACAGGAGTGGTATAACTGGGTCACCTGGTGGTTCTAGCTCTAATGTTTTAGAAATCTCAGTGATTTCCACAATGGCTGCAGTGGTTTACATTTCTACCAGCAGTGAGTATGGGATTCTCTTTCCCAGCTTTCTCATCAGAATTCTCTAAGCTGATAAGACTCCAAACTGAGCATGCCCCTTCACGTCTCCTTAATCTTCTCTGCCTTTCTATCCTGCCTCAGAGTGCCATGGGGAAAACGGAGGCCCCATAGAGACAGCTGGAGGCTGAGGCAACCACAGATGGAGCTGGGACCAACATGGCCAAGCAAGATGGTTGGCTGCTGACTGCCCTCTACTTAACAGCAAGGGCATCTCCACATCAGCCCTATAAAAGTGTCCCCATCTGATATCATCCCACATCACAAAAACCCCAGAGAAGAGAACAAACCCCTATTCCAGAAAATTCTGTTCCTAGTGCCCCATCTGTTCCCCCACTTAAGCTCAGAACAGTCCTCCCTCCATTGCAGCCCTCTGGAGTTCATACTTAAGCTCTTTAATAAAACTCCCCAAATCCTTATTTGGTCTCTGAATCTTTTCTCTGCTGATGACAAGAGCCTGGAAATACCAGGTTGAGGTATCAGTCAACTCCCCACCTCTCTCCAAGTCCCCACCTTTCACCAGCCAGGTGATGAGTTCATGCTGCTTCCCCTGAGGGTTAGATTTAGAGATAGAAATACACAGGCCACTTCCCAGTTGTTCATCACTCACCAACTTCCTTGTTCTAAAAGGAAACAAAGCTCTTTGCTTCCAAACCCTGACCTCAAAGCAGCCCTGCAGTCCTCTCTAAGGTCAGAAGCCATCAGAACCCTTGCTCTGATTGCCAGGCTTGGGATAAACCCTGTGTGCATGTCTGAAACAAAAACACTGTTTTCAACAGACCTAGGGAGCAGTGTCCTTTAATGCAGTATAGAAACACACCAGAAAAGCAATGTTCCCTCGTGCATGGTAAGTGCCCCTTCTGGAAGACCCGTTTAGGAAGCACCGGGCTGAGCTCCAAGCTGGAAGTGGGTCTCTCTGCACTGGCTGCTGTAGGCCTTGCAGTCTCAGGACTCTTTCAGCCCAGTCCCAGCTCTCTCCCCTATCAGAAAAACCTTAAGGTGTTCCTTATTTACACACACGTAACCAGGCTTGAACTTTATTGCATTGCCACCCACAATGAGCATGCCCAGACCTCCACTGCTCCAACCTCTTCTCACTTTATCCCCACAAGCATTCAAGCCTCGCGCTACTTCAGGGGTCCTCGGGAGCCGACCACCAGGGATGCTTAATCAGGGTCACCAAACAGCATGGAGATGATTGCTTAAAATCCATCGCAGGAAAGCCGCTTCTGACGGAGATGGAGCCTCCCAGAACATAAAACTCACAGCAGACTAAGGAAAAGATTTAGATGAATTGCCTGTTGTAAGCTGTCTGTATTTTCTAAAACAGTAGTCTGTTTCTAAGAGAATAACAACCAGAACTGGATCAGCAAGCACAGAAGTTACAAAGGTTTGAGCAATGATCTGACCCACACGACCAGAATAGACAGCATAGCTAGGCCAACCATTCATTTCTGCTTCCTAGCGTATCTGAGTAGGAGCTTTCGTGGTACATGCAGAGGGGGTTTGCCTAAAAGATCAGAATGCTAGGGCTCTGCTCACTTAACCTAAATCATCAATTACTATAGTATTTTTAAAAAATCCCTTAAAACTCTCTGCATGGGACCCCAAGGGCATTTTGAAAGGATATGGTACACTGGTTCTTGTCCATTTACTGGAGAACCTGGCCTTTAGTGAAACAGGGCTTGTGTTTCTACCTTCCTGCACACAGCTAATGCAGTCAGAGAACCAACAGGTACTAGGGTAATTATTTTCCTTAAGAAAAATTTCAAAAGAAAAAAACACTCACCCTTAAATCTCAGGGAAAAAAAATTGTTTGCTTACTATCAAAAGCGAGAGTTCACCCAAAGGTAAAATCAGTGAATTGCCCATACTTTGCTGGCCTGCTTACAGAACAGTGTTTATAAAACATTTAATGCAGTGTTTTCTTGCCAATTAAGAGCGAGTGTAGGATTTACCCTTCAGTTTTAATATCTTTGCCTGACTCTCAGATACTAGCAATATGAGCCAAAGGGATTAAGGAAACCACCGGCTACACATCACTGCAGAGCTAACTCACTGGAAAGTATCTTCGGGGTAAAAGGAAGTGGTATTAGGGCTTGAACGAGGGACTGAATGCATTTCCTCTGCATATAATCAGGTCCAAGTTGGAACGTGTTTGTATTTGTAGCGCCAAAGTCTGATTATGTGGACGTTGCAGAGGTTCTATGAGCCTCTACCAAAGCACTCTCTATCCAAACCAGATCAGAGGGGTTCGAGCAGACTGCTGGGTCTCAGGGTAACAGATGCTAAAACAGATTTCTCAAAGAAATCAAAAAGTTTAGGAGGCTTCCTCTCTCAGTTAGGTCTGAAAGCAAGGGAGACTATTAGCATTTCATTTCCAAGGAGCAGGAGTTTTATGCACGAACGACCTTGGGAACATGGAACCAAGCATGTACCACTGGCAAGAATAAATGACCTGGACTCCACATAGGAAAATTTATAGGAAGATGACACCAAGTTCAGTATTTAAAATATTTGGTACAAGACACAATCACAGAGTAAAGCGTTGCTATGATGAGTCTTTCAAAGGCCTTTCATACCTTGCAGTTGCCTCACTGAACACCAGATACTGTGGCCCTTGGATTTTCCCAATTGAAATGTGGGCTGGTTTCACAGCCTGTCTGCTAAGAGCGGTCAGGACACTGGCTGAGCAAGAGCAGGGCCCTGAGACATACAGCGGAGAGTCCATTGGTACTCATGCCCTATATACCAACAGGCTCTCCTTGCCAGATTTTTTTTAAAAGATTTATTTATGTATGCCTGCATGCCAGAAAAGGGTACCAGATCTCATTATAGATGGTTGTGAGCCACCATGTAGTTGCTGAGAATTAAACTCAGGACCTCTGGAAAAGCAGTCAGTGTTTTTAACCTCTGAGCCATCTCTCCAGCCCCTCTCCTTGGAGTGTTTAAGAGTCCCCTTTTTCATTAAGTTTGTGTATGGTGAAGGATGTATACATATGTCTATATTTATGAGGGTGATATACAAATATGTCACTTCATGTGGAGGCTGGAGGTCCACGTTAGATGCGTCCCTTAACTGTGCTTGTATGTCACTTCATGTGGAGGCTAGATTCATATCAGGTGTTTCCCCTAATTGCTCTTCATCTTACATTTTGAGGCAGATTCTCTCTCTAAAGCTGAAGATTACCAGTTCAACCAGGGTGGCTGGCCAATGAGCTCCAGGGATCCCCCTGCCTCTGCTTTTCCCAGCGCAGGAACAAGTCTCCCATGTCTTTCTTTCTTCTTTCTTCTTTACCTTGAACTAGAGACTTTGCCACCACACCATGTAGAGGCAAACTACAATGTCAAACCATGGAATATACAAAAAAAAAAAAAAGAAAAGAAAAGTTGCCAGAAGTGGTTAATTCATAACATCAGAAATCTGGAGAAATGAACAAAAATGGAATATGAGGACGCTAGATTAAAATCACATCATTTTTTCTTCTTTTATTTTTATTAGATGTGTGTGTGTGTGTGTGTCACATGCTTGCCTGGTACCTATAGATGTCAGAAGATGCTGTTGGATCCCCTGGAATTGGAGTTATGGGTGATTGTATGAGACACCATATAGGGACTGGGTATCAAACCTGTGTCCTCTACAAAAGCAACAAGTGTTCTTAATCACTAAGCCGTCTTGCTAGCCCGTTTTCTTTTTCTAAGGGCTTTTTAAAAATGTGTATATATGTGTGCTCGCATGTAGACTGAATGCATGGAAGAGCCTCCACAAGCTGGAAGTTGAGTTACAGACTGTTGTGAACCATCATATAGGTGCTGGAACTGAATCCAGGTCCTCTGCAAGAGGCGTGAGCACTCTTAACTGCTGGCCCACCCCTTCAGTCCCAGTTCACATCATTTCATAAGGATTCTGGAGCCCCTTGTCAGGTGAGGTGTGGTGGTGCACCCCACACTTAGAAAGACAGGGGAGAGGATGAGGAGTTCAAGGCAAACTGTGTTTATGGTGCAGATCTGAGTCTAGCCTGGGCTATCTGATAGCCAGCCCTGAAATAAGGAGAGGGAGGATGATGGACAAGGAGGAGAGGGAAAAGGAGAAGCAGCAGCAGTTGTGGTTGTCATCCCAAAGTCAGAGGCCAAAGTGTCAATCAGACAGGACTGACCCGCCCACCACAGGCAGCAAGCCCTCAGCGAGCAAGAATTTAACTTGCTTAATGGATTTACTCCACACGCTTCTTAATAAAAGTTCATCAGTGTCTACTTCAGTCTTACTAAAATATGCAAATTCATATTTACAAGGTCAAAACCATCTGAACAGTTAGTTGGTTAGGGTACAGGTCTGACTGAGTATTTACTTCTCATGCAAGAGCCCCTGAACTTGATCCAACACTGGGGGGAAAAATTCCGTGGGATGAAAATGGAAACAGCTCTGGGTTCAGAATTATGGAGTCAGCGTGATGAAGCCAAGAGTCCTGGTCATGGGAGGGAGGTCACACAAATTATTGTCTCCCTAAATAAGGTCTGTTTCGAATTGACGGTTAGGTTCACTAACGTAGAAAACTGGTTTAGAGCTCTTCTTGGTATTTTTTTTTTAATTATCATGATTACCAGTTACCTTAAAAATGTTCCAAAGAGAACTGCTTGATTCAATAGTGGAGAATGAAATGTACACAAATACCCCATAAGAAACTCCTTGGATATGAAATGGCTACCCAGAAGGCCCTGTTCAGCTCAATTCCACAAGTGGAAGCTGCCTCGAAAATAAGAGAGTATATGCCATAGTTAACAAAAGCATATTAGTGAATTCCTCAGCACTGATGCTAAGTACTAGATGTATGAAATTAAGAATATAGCATGGGTCAGATGCTGTGGTACACACCTTTAATCTCGGTACCAGTGAGGCAGAGGCAGGCAAAACTCTATAAGACTCTGCCCAGAGAGAGAGAGAGAGAGAGAGAGAGAGAGAACAATATAAAATAAAACAGAGCAGGACAGGTAGCTCAATGGTTAAGAGCATATACTGCTCTTTCAGAGGATCTAAGTTTGGGTTGCAGCATCAGCACTGAACAGCTCAGAACTACTTGTAACTCCATTTCTGGGGGATCATGACACTGCACTCATGTGCGCGCACACACACACACACACACACACACACACACACACACACACACACACACACAGAAGTTAAAAATTAAAAGTTAAAGTTTAAATTCAAGTTTAAAAATAAAACAAAAAATAGAGGGATTATTAAAGATAAAATTTTAAGTTCTATCAGAAAATATAACAAAAATATTTAAAACTGAGAATTAGTTTCCTGAAATGGTTTTTAAATAAATAAGTCCCTTTACCAGTTACATTACTAGGGAAATAGAAAAAAAAAAGAATACGCATATATATCCTTAAGATTTTGTCATTGTTTTGGGGGAGGCAGGCAGGCTACTCCTATAAACATGTCCAGCAGCGTTGGTCCCAAGGATGCAGGCAGCTTTGTCACCGAGCAGCGAGTTCTCTGCCTAAGCCCTCAGTTCTTTGAGACTCAAGCTCACAGCACTTCTGAGAGGTGGCAGCCATATTCCCCCAGACCTGCTGGATGTAGTTCATGCCTCACTGTGATCCACTGGGCCTGCACCTGCAGTGGGCAAGGAGCCCAGAACCGAAACGCAGAGGTCTCCTGGACCTCTGTTCTCAAGACCTTATTGTCACCCATCTGGACTCTGGCACCAAACCTACCAGCCTCACAGCACTGCACCAGCCCGGCCATCTCCACTGGCTTGCATAGGAAGGGTGATGTGAACAGTGAAGATATTAATGTCCCAATATACCCTGCAAAGTATGAAGAAATCACACACATTGGTTGGTGTTCCCACTTGTGCACACCAGAGAGTTTCCTGGAGCAGTAATGGAGGCAGCAGAGCCTAGGTACTTCTTGTGTGTGCCGTGCAAACTCCTGAGTCCTGCGGCACAATAATTTTGGACATATTTCTATGTGGAAATGCAATGGAATCTGAACCCTCGCTAAATAACAGGAAACAAATCTCCATTCAAATTAAGCTTAAGCCTAACCCAACAAAAGAATTTATGAACAACTTAAAATCAAAGCCTTGAAGGTCATCTTCTGCTATGCATTGAATTTAAAGCAAGCCTGTACTACCTAAGACCCTGTCTTATCAACAAAAATGGCAAGAGAACTCCTAAAGGGTGAGATATTACCTTCTGTGGACTCACTTAATTTAATAATGTTCTATTTTTAACTTTTTAAGTATATCTGTTTATTGGGTTGGGAAGGTGCACATGTGGAGGTCAGAGGTCAGGTTTTGGCAATCGGTTCTCTTCTTCTAGCCTGCAGACCCAGGGATTGAATTCAGGTTGTCATGCTTGGTGGCCAGTGATAACTGGTGAGCTATCTCACCAGCCTGGGATGTTTGTCATAACCATCATATAGAGAATATATAATACTTAAATGTTTCCCTACTGTGAAACTTGGAGTTTGTTGATCGGAAGCACAAAAAGTATAACTTTTTCCATCGGGCCTCTTCCACTCACTTTTGATTGCTCCTATGTGATGTGGGAGTCCCCTCTGTATGCTGTGAATACCACTGGTGATTAAAGAAACTGCCTTGGCCTGTTGATAGGGCAGAACTTAGGTAGGTGGGAAAAACTAAACTGAATGCTGGGAAAAAGGAGGCAGAGAGAGCTATGTAGCCCTGCCAGAGCCAGACGGAACTTTTCCCAGTAAGCCACTGCCACGTGGCGATATACAGATTACTAGAAATGGGTTAAATTAATATGTAAGAGTTAGCCAATAAGAATCTAGAGCTAATGGGCCAAGCAGTGATTTAATTAATACAGTTTCTGTGTGGTTATTTCTGGAGTCTGGGCAGCCGGGAAACAAACAAGCAGACTCCCTTGCAACACCTATGGACTGACCTGTTAGGTTTAACAGACAAGGGATGAATTAGAAATGGCTGTGGTGGTGGGAGATTTCTTGTGTGGCTAGTGATTCCTTTTAACCCACAGTTTAAAGCTACATCACCACCAGGTAGTGAAATGCTGTCTCCAATATTCCTAAAGGTTGGTTGCAATTTCTAAGCAGCTCTCATCCACTATTCTCCTTGCTGTGAACAGACAAGAAGCAGCCTCAGAGAGAAAGGTTTCATTCTGCCTTATGATTTGAGGGCTACCCTCTATCATGGTGGATAAGGCATGGCAGCAGGAGCCTGTGGCAGCTGCTTACATTATATCCACAGGAGCAGATAGGAAGTAGGCCCAGGATATCAAACACCAAGGCCCACCCCCAATGATCTACTTCCTCTAGCAAGGCTCTGCCTCCTAAAGGTTCCACAACCTTTCTAAACAGTGCCACCTGCTAGAGATCAAATACATGAGCCTTTAGAGGGAGCATTTCATATGGAGCTACCACCACCATCGAGCTGATAAACATTCCCCAGATGGGGCAATATTTCCTAGGAGATGATCCTTCAGATTGTCAATGATGGCAAAAGCATGTAATCTAAGCAATCAATCAGTATAACAAACAAGCTTATGTTAACGAACATAGTGACAAAGCAAACCAGCAAAATCAGAACCTGATGAAGCATTCTCCCAAAAATTCCATCATGAGATTTTGTGTCTTCAGAATCAAGGTGACTGACACAAATTAGGCATTTGATAAAGCTGGATGACTGGGGTGGAAAGTGTCCCCAGTGTGAGGAAAAGAAGTCCAAAGTCTTGGATTCCCCTGGAAATTTAACTTGAAAGTCGTAGAATGAGGACTAGAGACTAGGACTAGAGACAACCATGATGTTCTCAGAGCATTAGCGACAGGCAGGCCCCCAGCACTGGTGGTACCTGGCAAAGTCAACCCCAGACATTAGCTTACATTGCTCTGAGAAACCAATAGCACTGTCAGATAGGCATCTAAAATTTAAAATATTTCAATGGTATTAAAATATACCAGTTGAAAAAATAAATAAACCAGAAATGCAATATGGAAATGCTCTAAAGGCTTATTTTCAGAGGTGGGGACACAGCTCATGTGGTCGAGTCCTTTGTCTGGCATGCATTAAGCCCTGGGTTTGATCCCCATAACAACACAAACCCAGCTTCTGCAATTCCAACATATGGAAGCAGGAAAGTCATCCTCAGGTACACAGGGGTCTGAGGCCACATGAAACCCTGCCTCAAACACAAAAATACTATTTTCATTAAGTTTAGTCACGTAAATGAACCCCAAAAATGCAAATCAGTAAACTATATGCCTTCTGGGTCTCATTATCAGTAAATGAAGCAAAGAACTAAATGATAACCTGTTCTTAATATGTTTTATTAGGAGACATGCTGGATCCATGACAGGATTTATGTTCTTTCTTTCTCAAAGCCAACTTTCCATCCCATTTGCAAAGTGCACCATTTGATCCCATGTGGGCTGTTAATAACTTCCATTGCTTTGTTATTATTGTTCTATTATGTGCGGGGGAGGCAGGAACAGGGAGCAGGAACAAGCCACAGTGCATGTATGAAGGTCAAAGAACAGCTTTCAGGAGTCTTGTGGGATTCCCCTCTGTATGCTGTGATGACCATTAATGAATAAAAGAACTGCTTTGGGCCTGTAACAGAGCTATAGGGGAATAGAGCTAGGCAGGGAAAACTAAACAGAATGCTGGGAGAAAGAAGGGTGGAGTTAGGAGAAGCCATGGAGCCCCACCAGAGACAGACATGCTGAAAGTTTGCTGGTAGGCCACGACCTGGTGGTAATGCACAGATTAATGGAGATAGGTAAATTAAATTAAGATGTAAGAGTTAGCCAATAAGAAGCTAGAGTGGACGGGCCAAGCAGTGATTTAAATAATACAGTTTCTGTGTGATTATTTCAGGGCTAAGTGGCCGGGAAACGAACTAGCAGCCTTCCTTCAACAGAGTCTCTCCTCCTACCTCATTAATCCAGGGTCTCTATTGTCACTCCGACTCCTGGAACATCCAGGCTAGCAGGCTTCTGGGCGCCTGAGTCTGTCTCCCAACTCATGCAATAGGAATGGTAAGATTGCAGATAGGCACCAGTACATCCAACTTTCCTATGTGGGTTCCATGGGTCACACTGAGGTCATCAGGCTCAGGCAGCAAGTGCTGTCACCCACAGAGTGGGTGTCACCCACAGAGTGCCAACCCTCGTTCCTTTGATGTGGGAAACCCTGTTTGTTGTCATCCATCATCTCAAGCACTACCATCCAAATCACTGCAAAAATACACGAGGAAGATGGAACTGCAAAGCATCGTGGTTCTAAAAGGAGAGAATTCAGGAGCCATGGGTAAAATGCCTCACGGGGAACACAGCAAGAAGTTTTTACTCAGAGATAAACTCCAGCCTGAAAGAGCAGCAAGTATTCTTAACCACTGAACCCACTACAGCAGAATCTTTTTAAAATTTTTAAAATTATATTTACTTGTGTGTGTGTGTGTGTGTGTGTGTGTGTGTGTGCACCCGTGTGTGTGTGTGTGTGTGTGTGTGTATGTGCTGTAGCACATGTGTGAGAGTCACGGGATAATTTACAGGAGTCTGTTCTCTTCCTTGCCCCATGTGGGTTCCAGGGATCAAACTTAGGTTGTAGGCTTGGTGGCTTATGCACTGAGACATCACACCAGCCCCTGGCTGTGTTTACATCAGCTCCTGAAATCTGCACACTAAGCAGTCCTAGGTGTTTGATCACTAGTCTATCCCCACCATATTCTTCTTCCCCTCTTCCTCTTTCTTACCAGTCACATTTCCCTCTCGAATAGGTGACTGTCATGGTCATTTCAGAATGGTTTCTAAGGTATCAATTAATACAGCCTTCAAAATTTAAATAGAACAAGCCAGGTATAGTGACTCATGTCTATAATCCCAGCACTCAGGAGACTGAGACAGGAGGAGCACGGCAAGTTCAAGGCCAGCCTGGGCCTACATGGCAAGGCCCTGACTCTAACAGTAACAACAAAAATTCAAGATTGAGACTGAATTAATAATGGAAGATTCTTAAATGACAAATTTTCAAATTATACTTAATTACAAAATGTGTCATCAGGTTCCATGTGGGGTACTAACAACTTTCACTGTCATATTTATTTTGTTCTATTTATTATTTGGGTGTGTATGGGAAAGGGAAAAAGAAAGAGAGGCAGAGAGCAGACACAAGCGTCACAGTTTATACATGAAGGCCAGAGAGCAACTTCCAGGAGGCAGATCTCTCTACTTTGTTTTTTAATCTTTAGGCTAACTCATTTTAATGTTTGGGTTTTTTTTTTGATATTTTAATGAGAGAAAGTGTGTGTATGTGTGTGTGTGTGTGTGTACCACACATGTTGTGCCATGCACTTGGAAGCCAGAAGTTGGCACAGGGTCCCCTGAAGCTCTAGTTACAGGCCATCTACCACACAGGTGGTAGGAATCAAACTCAGGTCCTCTGGAAGAGCAGGAAGTGCTCATAATGCTAAGCCACCTCCCCAAGCCTAGATTAATTCACTTACTTCTCACAATGCCACGTGTCAAGTTGGATATTGTCATGGTTCTATAGATGGCAGAAGTGAGGCAAAGACGTGCAGCTGCTCAGGCATGCGAAGCTGGAGATTAAAGGAAGACTTTGTTTTGTTTTTATTTTATTTACATATTTGTTTAGGGGATGTGTGCCATGGCACACATGTGGATGTCAGAGGACAACATGGGGTAATCCATTTTTCCTTCCACCACCAGGAGGGCCCCAGGGATCAAACTCAGGTCATCGGGCCGACTGCAAGCGCCTTCACCTACTGAGGTATCCTATAGGTTTTCATCTTACAAAGATTTCTGTTGCATGTTTGCCTGCATGTATGTGAGCAATGTGCCTGGTACCCACACAGGTCAGAAGACAGAATCCATTCCCCCGGAACTGGAGCTACAGAGGTGACTGTAAACCACCATCTGAGTGCTGGGAACCAAGCCAGGGTCCTCTGCAAAAGCAAAAGATGCCTTGTCGGATGAGCCATCTCTGCAGCCTCTCTGGGTTTAGCTTTTTGAGGTAAGGTTATATGTAACCAAGACTTTGAACTCCTGATTATCCTGCCTCCAACTCCCAAGTGCTTGGATTTGAGATGTGTACCACCACACCCTGTGGTTTTCTGTGGTGCTACAGACTGAACCCAAGGCTGGACAGGCACTCTACCAACTAAGCCTCATCTCTAGCCCATAAATGAGATTTGAGACCAAGCAGTCTTATTCTAGACCTGTATTCTTTAAACCTCTGTCCTAAGCTGTGTTCCCAAAATAGGAAAACAAAAATGTTTGAAAGATGCTAAGTGATCTCCCCCATCCTCTCTCTCTCTTGCCCCCCATGTCTTTGTGTGTGTGTGTGTGTGTGTGTCTCTCTCTCTCTCTTTCACACACATAGAACTTGTTTTTTTAAAATACGATCTTTCTATGTCACCCACGCTGCCCTCAAACTCCCGAACCCCCTGCCTTGGTCTCCCAGTTGCTAGGATTACAGCGTCAGCTGCTAGCCACACCGGCACGGAGTGCTCTCTTCGCTACCCCTGTCCTACTTTACCCTGTAATTTGGGGCTGTTTTCAATCCCCTCCAGTTTAGTTTCCCACTTGCTGAAGAAGAGATATGATAGGAGATGGGCCGAACAAAACCTTTCCCATAGAAACAGATAAGAAGAAGCTGTCCAAAGAATGTAGGAATGTGGCCCCAGGACTCGCTCTTGCTGGGCCATCTGCTCCCATTACTCACTGGAAGCCAGCAGGCTCACTTCCCCTTTGCTGTCTCTGCTCTACACACACAGGTTTTCTGCAGCCTTCTGTCTTTAGCCCCTGGTGGGAGGTACCTGGAGGTTAACTTGGCATTCACCTTGCTTCCTGAGGCCCCTCACTGGTTCATCTGCTCTTAGAATCTGAGTTGCCCATACTTGGGGCAGGATGCTTTGGCTTTTCTGATTTTGGTGAAGTATTTCAGCATACAAAAAGATGTCAGCATCCGTGCAGCCTCAGAAATGAGAACGGCTGCGTCAGTGGGAGCCCCATGAACTCTGCACCATCTGCTGTTTGCTCCGTCTCAAATTCCCCACAACCCTGAACTTGGCATACAGAGATGGGAGACTTCCAGCAGGAGTCTTGGAACAGCACACATGGCTGCGTGCCTTTGGACTTCATAGAAATGATGTCACATTGTGCAATTCTATGCTTCCAGCTACTGACACAGGTTGACAAAAGGAGCATGGGTGTTGCCATGACATCCAGGGGCCCTGATCTTCATCCCACCCCCTTTGCCCCCAGTGGTAATGATGTCCTCTGACTAGCCTGGCCCTTTGCCTCCCTCCTCTACTGTTACAGAGTGGCTGGGTCTCCCCAGATCCAGGCTCTCTTAGCTTTACACACTCTTTTGCATAATAATGTGTGTATATACAAGGTCACTTCCCCATTTAGTGTCTTGAAAATCTTTCTTCAATGGTAAATGCTGCAGCATTCGTTCAGTAATACAGTACTCTGTGTACTGCATGCTAACTCCACACAGTGTCAATTTTCTGCTGGAACAATTCAATTTCATTGTTTACATTCATGTTCTCTGTTTCTCCTTTTTTTTTTTTCTGAGACAGAATCTTACCATGTAGCCCGGACTGACCTTTTCCTCCCATTACAAGTAAGGCTGCTGTAACTGCATGTGGCCACTGGGCCTATGGTCTCTATGCACAAGAACTCCTACCTAATCATTATTTTGTTGTGTAATTCTGTTACTGAGAGAATAACCTTTGTAGGTTCTTAATTTAAATTTCAGCCCAACCCTCCAGGATTTGCTCTCTGCTCCTTCTGTCTCAAGATGAAGGCTGTAAGGACACAGCTCTAGAAGGAAGCGTAGGAATCCTGTATGAAAGGGAGTTTCAGGCCTGCTACTGCATGCCACCTTGGTAGGCATTCCATCTTGGCTTTGGATTTTTGCTTTTTATTCGGGTTTTGGATTTTTTCCTTGGCAGCAGTCTCCAATGTCTTAGCTCCCTCTTAGTCTTTTCTGTACCTCTGTCAAAGGGAAAAAAATCATCCAGGACCTCCACACTATTCTTGCTGCTAAACCAGTTAAAGTACTGCCTTAGTTTGGCTCTTCCTAGATAAAGGAACTTGTCTGTCTGGCTGTTGAGACAGGGTCTCATTATGTAGCCCAGGCTGTACTTAAATTCAGTATGAACCAACATGGCCAATGCAAAGGGGACTTTTCTGTCTCCTCCAATTTCACCAAGAAGAGAGGTAGAGAATATTCCTAGGAACGCAGATCACTGGGGACATAAACAACACATAAAGTCTGCCCTCATAGTGACATTAAGTCTACCCTGACCATCTGAATTAGATAAATTCTTGGAATTACTAGGAAATCATACCTAAGGTGAGGTAACCTTAGGGAAATACAGCTGTTAATATGGCGGCCACTCGCCACATGAGGGTTTGTGTTTAAAATATAACCAGTTAAAACAAGCCATTCAGGCAGGCAGATCTCTGTGAATGGGAGGCCAGCCTAGTCTACAAAATGAGTTCTAGGACAGCCAGGACTGTTACACAGAGAAACTCTGTCTGGAAGAAGAAAAAGAGGAAGAAGAGGCAGAAGTAATCTTAGTTCAAGGTTCACACAGCAGGAACCTTTACACCCTGGTCAGAGCAGACAAGGAGATAACAGAAAGGTTTGCACAATCCCTACCCCATGGTTTGGCAGTGAAGGAGCTGAAATAGAGCAGACCTCCCTATACACTTGACTATTAAAAACCCGGGAAGGGGAGGGGAGGGGAGGGAAGGGAAGGGAAGGGAAGGGGAGGGAAGGGAAGGGAAGGGGAGGGGAGGGAAGGGAAGGGGAGGGAAGGGGAGGGGAGGGAAGGGGGAGGGGAGGGAAGGGAAGGGAAGGGAAGGAAGGAGCTGGTCAGCAGCGGCACACTGTGGTGAGCCCACAAGTATTATACAGTAAATATACCGCTGACAGACAGCTCTATTGGACTATCCACGGGAAGTGTGTATGCACACTCCACTTGGAGTAACCCATTTTTGCAGAGCTATGGGAACACCTGTCCTTTGGCTAAGTCACTGTCAATTCTGTAGAAATCTTGTGAAATCATGGCATGTCCCCCTTCTATAGTCTCCCAGCAGTGTATCAGTGTATAAACCTGACTTTTCCCATAAGGGCAACCGAATACCTCCCCCCACACACACACCATGAAGCCCTGTGTGAAGGCATTCACTCAGTCAAACCTTTGTTCTCACAGTCAAAATCTACTCCCCCCACAACTTTATTGACAGTATTCTCTGATAAGAAAGTAGCCCCAAACAGGAGGCGGTTGTCTGCTCTAACAGCAGACTCGGGGAGGTGTAATCTACTGGTCCTCTGCTCTGACTTAACAGGCTACTAATATTCTGTACTTACCCTTCACCTTGGTTTCAGTTAACATAAGATCATAGCCCAGGAAATTAACTGTTTATACAATAAAAAGGCCTGAGTCGCTAAAACTAGCTTCAGAGAGAAAAATTCTCACTTGGGTACCCTGCTGGAGTCTAAAAGCAAGGTCCCCAGAAGAGATTTCTTTTAATCCAACCAACTAGATGCTAATGCAAATCAAGCCAGCAGGTTAGTACCAATGCTGTGTTCCCAGCCACAGGGGAATTTGCTCCCTCTGAGAGGTAAGGTGCCTCTTGCAGGATCCCCGGGTTTTTTGTGACTCTGTGAAAATGCATGCTGATACTATTGTTACAGCCTATAGGATTGCTAACTTGTCTGTGTGCCTATATAGACTGACAGCTTTGTGGAGACTGCCCTTATGCTTTCTCTTCTCACTGCTCCTTCTCTCCAAGGAATAAAGAACATGTGGGGGTAATGTATGTGAGTTGATTTACCCTCAGATCCAATTAGCCAGGGTTCCACCTGCCATAGTGAATCTTTCTGGACCCTGAGAGGCTTAACGGGCTTAACCCCAAAGTAAACCTCGATAGCACACACCTTTAATCCCAGCACTCAGGAGACAAAAGCAGGTGGATCTCTGTGAGTTCAAAGCCAGCCTGGTCTACAGAGTGAGTTCCAGGACAGGCTCCAAGGAGAAGTTTGTCTCAAAAAACCCAAAATATTAATTAATTAATAAAAAATGCTATTCATGGGCCAACGAGATGGCTCAGCAGGTTAACCATATGATAGGCTGATGATTTTAGTTCACCTCAAGACCCACTTGGAAAACCAACTCTGAGGAGTTGTTCCCTGACTTCTGTGCACTATGGCAACCTCATGTCTACATATATATGTGTACACTAAATAGGTAAAATATTTTAAGATTTTTTTGAGACAAAATCTCACTAAGTACTCCTGGCTGACCTAAAATTCACTACATGAACAGCTTGGCCTTGAATTCACACAGATCTGCCTGCCTCTGCCTTCCAAGTACTAAAATTAAAAGCACAGTCTACCAAGCTCCGCCCCCCCCCAATTTTTTAACAAGCTGTTCATACCTATAATCCTAGCCCTTGGGGAAGGAGGCAGGAACATAAGAAGCACAAAGCCATGAGTGACTATGTAGTATGTTTAAGGTCAATCTGGGCCACATAGAAACCTTGTCTCCAACATCAAGCTGAAAAATAAAATAGCAAAGAATTTCGTGCCACTCTTGGTTGATGGGTCTGTCTTTGCATGTTTTTCTCCTCTTACTGAACCAGTCAGGAACCTCTGGCTCAGATACCACCTGCACTCTACATTTCCAAGACTCCCTGGAGTTGGTGGATTGGGGACCAGATGGCTGGTAATGAAGGGAGCTGAAGAATAAAGGATGGAGCCTAGTGGATGTCTCCTCCCAGGTCACCTTCAACATCTCCAGCCATTCCTGTCTCGCTACAGCACCAGCTCAAACCCCTCAGGCTGGCTAGAGCTCCTTCTCCTTAGAGCGGCCCTGACCTCAGGGCGCCAGTAACACTGGCTAGAGTGAAGCCCTGCAGTCACAGCCAAAATGGGGTTTGGCTCACCATCTCCTGTGCTTCCCACAAGAAGTTCCAACACGTGATGAAACTTGATTTCTGTGCTCCCAGTTGGTGGTGAACCAGCTCAATGCATCTGTTCGTGCTGAGGTGGCAAGGCAGATGTGTCTTCCTCGGCTTCTGCAAACTGTGCCCTGCGAGGTCACAAGACTACACCCTAAACTACACGTACACACTCATTCAGCTGTAATGTACATGAACGCATGCAGCCTATGCTGTATTCAGCCGTAACCTGCACATACACAAGGGTCCTATGCCGTATTCAACATAGCCTGCACATACACACGTGGCCTATGCTGTATTCAGCAGTAATCTGCATATACATCTGTGTCCTTGCTGTATTCAGCCATAATGTACATGTACACACGTGGCCTATGCTGTATTCAACCGTGATTTTTTTTAATTGCTATCTTTGTGTCCAAATACTCAAATAACCACCACTGGCAGTCCACCACGCTTATTTATCAGGCAGCACCTTATATGGTGGACCCCTGTATATGAGATGATTCTGGTCTGATCCTATGGTTGTCTCTTGACCCAGGTCTGGATGCATTCGCCCAAAAGGATAATTTTGTCTGATTGGTCTCTGAAGGATGATAACATCTGGAAATTAATTTAAAAAGAAATCTGTGGGGCTGAAGATATGACTTCACAGTTAAACAACACTTACTGTTCAGGCAGAGAGAACTCAGGTTGGATTCCCAGCACCCACACTGTGGCTCACAACCATCCATAAATCCAGTTCCAGGGGATCCAGCAGGCACACACAATGACCATACGTGTGTGCAGGCAAAACATTCATATACATACGGTCAAATCTAAAAGTTTTAATGAATAATTTTAAAATATCTCTTCTACAGTGCACAAAAATTCCTTAGTGCCAGAAGTGCTTCATACCTGCTACTTTACACACAAACACACACACACACACACACGTACACGCACACTACTATGCATCTGAAACCATTTAGTTGTGCACATTTCTGCTGTCATTTCCTAAGGACAATATTGTACCACTTACTGGCAGGGCTAAGCTCTGAGAAATGCTTCATTATACAACCATATTACTATTTTAAGTATAATAGCCAAAATTCACAGAAACTATGATGCGTCTATATCATTACATGATATGATCTTTATGTTTGCTGTCCTGGGGATCCAGTCAGAGTCCTAGACTTGCTGGGCAAACTCTGCCACATGCCCAAGCCCTGGAGAGGATCCCTGGGGCCTCTCCCAGTCGAGATACTCTTTTACACGATAGATCCAATGCCTGTAGCTCATGGGTCTGTCTGCCAACCCCATATGCTGTCATCTCTTCAAGAGAAAGGACTGTGTCTCAAGTTGAATCTGTAGAGCTAAAAAATAAAATAAAATAAATAAAACAACAACAAAACATGGCACACAGTTCGTGCTCAAATGTGCTGATGGGATGTGTCTGAGATTTACCGACCACTCTCCCAAGAGTTGACATATTTCATAGTCACAGAAATGACTGTGAAATGAGCCAGATGACTTTTCCATGACAGTTTATGATCCGGGTACGTTGGTGTCATGCACACTGAATCCCAACACTCAGGAGACTGAGACTGATAGGCTATTGTAGTTTGAAGCCTGGATGACATAGTGAGATCTTGTGTCAGAAAACCAAAAAGAAAGCAAGAAGATTGGGGGTCGGGAGACAGGAACGGTGGGGGGAGGGGCAAGAGAAGAGTGTAGAATTTGACCCAGGACTAAACCCTACACAGCAATCTAAGGATCCAACTTCGCCTGTTCTTACGCGGCCGCATTCCTGCGAGGCTTTTAAGGGCTTAGGAAAACATCGCCCTTCTTAGGGAGATTACTGTCAAAAAGTTCTTTGCTCTAAGGAAACAAATTAGACCAAGCCCTTCCTGCTAGCTAGCTCAGGTGATGCTGTGCAAATGCACACCATAGTCCGTGCACACGACCAGAGCTTTCCACAGTCCGTGTGGGAACAGAGGGTCGTGCTTTCCTGAGCTTCCTTTACCAACTCTAATACATATTTACTATAAAATGCCTTTCCTGGTTTTTGCTTTTTATAGTATATGTAACTCCAAGGTTTTGGATGGTGGTATTTTTAGCCGCATCGCAATGAAACCACTATTTCATAAAAGTCATTTTCTCGATCTTCTGTCGCCTTCAGCTTCAGATGCTTATATTTCAAATGGAGCCAGATGTGTTTTAATAGATGCATAGCCTCTTTCCCATAAATCCTCTGCCTCCCTAGCAGGTAGACTTCCCAGCCCAGGAAATGGGGCATTTCCTCTTGCTGGATTTGGTTCTTAACGAGTTCATCTGTCTTTGTGCCTAATAGAGTGAGCTGGGACACCTCCGCCTTTTGTCTGTTGTCAGCCTCCACACTGTACGTTTAATTCTCTTGGCTTTTAATACAGGACAAGCAGATTTAACCATTAAGGAAGCAAAGTGACCCACAGTCCACATACTGTGACACCTTTTTTAAAAAAGAAAATAAAATTACTGTGTGTGTCTCTGTGTGCACGTATGCACATGCAGGTGCCATGGTTAGAAAATGAGTTGCAGAAGTTGTTTTTCTTGTTACACCATGGGGACCCCAGTCATCAAACACAGTACCTCAGGCTTGGCTGCAAGCACCTTAGCTCGCTGAACCACTCGCCAGCCCAGCCCAGGTCTGCACTGACACTTGACACACTTACCTTGAAATAATTGTGCAGATGTGAGAAATAACCATCCCAAGCTCATGAAAATTGTAGTAGCTCTCGCTTAGAGAGAGAGAGAAAGAGAGAGAGAGAGAGCATATGAATGATCACACGTTTTGTAAGTTTCTGTGCTCTTCTCCCCAGTTTCAAAAGGAAGCATAAGCCCGCGCCCTGTTTTAGATTGCCCTCCTCCTTTGCCATCTCTGCGAGGGTCCCTTTCTTCACATCTTTTTGGTGGATGGTTTTATAGAAACCTGGTGCTGGGATTTATAGAAAAAATCATTTCCTTTGCATTAGTGAAAAAAGCCCTCTTGCTCGCCAACTCATTAGAAACAAAAGTTATGATCCTAATTTTGCTCTCTCTTTTCTCACTCCAATCTTTACTCCTTTCATCCCACTTTCTCCATCCTGAGGATCAAGATCAATCTCCCTGCACGCCCCCTCCCCCCCCCCACCCGCAGTTCCCCAGGTCACCCTTTAACTCTTGCACACACTGGGAATGCAACAACTTCAAACATGCACAGGCCCAGCTTTACCTTCTGTCAATCACTGATCTGGGCTGGACAAAGCTTCCCCATCCCCTCTCTAGGCTGCTCCTACAGACTTACACAGTCTCTGTCCACTCGAGGATGTAACATTGACACATGAGCCAATCAACTTCACGGAATTTTAAAAATCGTCCTCCTGACCGGCAGAAAGATGGAAGGAGAGCGGGAGAGAACTAGGAGGTCGTGGCGCCGGCAGAAAGCAAAGATCTGATGGAGGGAAGAGCAAAAGGCAGTTTAGGAGAAGAGATGGCTTTAGGTCACCCTTAGCTGGGACTGAAGAGATGGCTCGGTAGTCAACAGCACTTACTGCCGCTGCAGAGGACCCTGGCTCTGCTACAAGCACCCAGAGACCCTGGGTGGTGTAGGAGGGTCCTCAGGGATGATTTGGGAGTCCTCTCTGTGTGCTGTGATTACCATTAATGAATAAAGAAAACTGCCTTGGCCTTTTGATAGGGCAGCCCTTAGGTGGGCAGAGTAGATAGAACAGAAAGGAATGCTGTGAGAGAGAAGGCAGTGTGGCAGAGGCAGACGCCATGCTTCTCCAGCACAAGATGGACACTGGTTAGACTCATGCCGGTAAGCCACAACTCAAGTGGCGATACACATTAATGGAGATGGGCTAAAATAATATGTGAGAGTTAGACAATAAGGGGCTGGAGATAATGGGCTAGGCAGTATTTAAATGAATACAGTTTCCGTGTAATTATTTCGGGTATAAGCTAGCCAGGCACTGGGCGGCGGGAGCCGGGTGGCCGTCGGGACGAAAAGCAGGCCCGAGCGCCTATTACTACACCTGGGCAATAAACTGACAAAGACTCTATGATTAGGACTGAGGTGGAACAAGTTGGAGAAAATAATTCTAAGTTGGGCTGTTGGGCTTTGGTGCCTGAAGATGGGGTGGCTGCAGGGGGTGGGGTGGGGGGTTGAGATGGTTCTGCAGCTCCAGGGAACGTGTTGCCAAGCCTGAAAACCTAAGTTTACTGAGTTTAATCCCCAGGGCACATGCAATAGAAGGAGAGACCTGACTGTTGCATACAACATACAACTCACTGTATGCACTCGCACGTGTGCACACACACCCACACACAAACACACACACAGGGTTGGGGGAGGTTATTAAAATAACAACAAAGAGGACAACCCAGGAAAACAGAGACATTTTGGTGGAAACAAGATGGATTCCCTTTTGGAAGATGCCTGTGTTAGTCACTTTGATGGAAGGGACAAGGTCAATGATGAGAGGAAGGAAAGTGTGGCCACTGGTATGTGAGGATGCTTCCTGACTTAACATCTGAGTGGGTCAGGAAAGGAAAGGGGTTCGGCACCCCATTTTCTTTCTACTGTTCTCCTTTTTGCTCAACCTAGGACCCCAGTCCCTGAAATGGTGCCACCCACAGTAGGTCAACCCCTTGCAGGCCAAGCTCACGCCTAAGGTGAGCCTTATTAATCCCTGAGGCGTTTCTTCAGCCAAAGCTGAAAATATCAAGGAACACACTCCAGAAAGAAGAACTGGTGAATGGGGAAGGGTTGTCAGTGTATCTGAAGACCTGGGAGTGACACAGGGAGGATCTTGGGAGAAACTACTTTCCAGGCATAAGCTTCAAAAGAAGAAAATGAGAGAAATAACCCCAAAATATTAGTAAGAACACAGTCTTTAGATATGAAGGAAAGGAACTGGACTCCAGCCCATAGTCCAAAAGATGGAATTTTAAATGCCTGTTGTCTTCAGAATTCTTTCCCTGGGAGGTAGGGTTTGGTATAAGCAAACATCTGTGCCCTCCTTATAGGGACCAATGACAAACCAAAGTTCAGTTCCACAAAATCCAACTTGGGAAACCAAGGAGCTTACTGGGCTTACTTAGAGATGAAGTGCTCCTTACAGAGTATGGAGACAGCAAAGCAGCCACAGCACGGAAGAGTCTCAGTCCTACACGGGTGATGACTTCCCCCGCCCCTTCCGTTAACTTTCTGCTCCCCCTCTAGCACCTCCCGTGAGCCACGTACAAGGGTGTGCACAACTGGCCAGGAGATACAGGAGGCAGCGGCTGGACTCTCAGGTAGGGCTCCAGTGACCCCCACCCGTGACTGTGAAGGAGCATCAACAGTCCGCAGACCTGATCTCCAGCGTCTCTTGAGTAGCCACAGCTGTTCTGATGCCACTGGGAGGACAGCATTCTACAGCACCTGTAAACAACGATTGGGTCATATAAATACGCAAAATGAAAGCATGTAAATGAGAGGTGGGGCGTGTCCAGATGCTGTGGGAACCTGACAGTCATGTGCTTCCAAATAGAGCCAGTTGTTCTCATGAAAAAATGGAAAGCTATTGTTCCCAGAGCCTGTAGGTTTTTTTGTTTTTTGTTTGTTTGTTTGTTTTGTTTTTGTTTTTTTGTTTTTCGAGACAGGGTTTCTCTGTGGCTTTGGAGCCTGTCCTGGAACTAGCTCTTGTAGACCAGGCTGGCCTTGAACTCACAGAGATCCGCCTGCCTCTGCCTCCCAAGTGCTGGGATTAAAGGCCTGCGCCACCACCGCCCGGCGAGCCTGTAGTTTTTAATAGCAGCAGAATATACAGGTTTTTCTGTCAAATTCCTCAGTGCTTAAGTGCTGGCAACTACCACATACTTTGTTTTGTTTCAGGGTGAGGGAGTGACTCGGTATGGGCCTAAAATTATACATATAAACTCAGGCCTAAAATTATACATATAAACTCGAAAGCTGGTGCTAGCTAACAGGTTACAAGCCTGTGGTTCTTTTCTGGAAGCACGGGGAATAAACATCCTCATGTCTGAGGGCTGGAGAGATGGCTCAGTGGTTAAGACACTATTCACTTCTTGTAGAGGACCTAAGTTCAGTTCCCAGTACCCACATCAGGCAGCTCCAGCTCCAGGGGATCTGATGTCCCTTTTGGTCTCTGTAGGCACCTATATTCATGAGCATGCATGCGTGCACACACACAAACTGAAATCAATTTTTTAAAATCTTCACATGTTCAGTCAGAGACTCCTCAGCCATAGCTTCAGGAAGTAGGGTGAACTGAGGGGAAGAGGGGATGCGGAGAGAGAAAAATTAGGAGGCAGGCATAATCCCAGCCCTCAGGAAGACTGCTACAAACTCAAGGCCAACAGTGTCGGGGGAGGGAGGCCGCACAAATGAGTACCAGGCCAGCCAGATCTACATAGCAACCTTGTTTCAAAAGAAATAAATTTTATAAAAAGGCAAAAGAGATAAAAATGAAGGAGACACTGTAGTCTCCTGTTACATAGTGTCGGCAGGGAGTATTCTGAGAGTTTATCCTCTGAGACACTCACAATCCTTTTATTTGTTTGAGTCAGGGTCTAAGTAGCCCAGGCTGGCCTTGAACTCACATCGATCCACCTGCTTCTGCCTCTGCTGCCTAAGTGCTAGGTTTCATGGCAGGCCCTACCACCTCCTGCCCATTATTAATTCTTAGAGCAAAGGGACAAAATTAGACTGGTGGCTCATACCTTTAATCACAGCACTTAGAGACAGAGGCTAGGTGGGTCTCCATGAGTTTAAGGCCAGTCTGGGCTACATAGTGAGACCCAGGAAGGGGAAGGAGGCAAAACTGTCTTGATCATTTCTCACCAAAATTCAGTCGTAAACAATCACTGCAAATATCCTTATTTCTGTAAATCTTTTTTTTTCTCCTCTTGAGACAGTTTCTCATATAGGCCAAGCTGGCCTTGAACTTAAGTAGAGTAAGTAACTCCACAGTTAAACTTCATACCCTCCTGCTCCCATCTCCCAAAATCCAGAAGAGTGATATCTTACCTATTCTAATCCATCAAAAAAAAAAGAGAGAAAGAAAGAAAGAAAAATCGGGCTACAGAGATGACTCAGTGTTTAAAAGCACTGACTGTCTTCCAGAGCACTCGGGTTCAATTCCCAGCACCCACATGGCAGCTCACAACTGTCTGCAATTCCAGTTCCAGGGAACCCAACACTCATGATAAAACACCAATACACATAAAACAAAAATAAATTTAAAAAAAGAAAAATGGGGCTGGAGAGATGGCTCAGTGGTTAAGAGCACTGACTGCTCTTCCAGAGGACCTGGGTTCAGTTCCCAGGACCCACACGGCAGCTCATAACTGTCTGTAACTCCAGTTTCAGGGGACCTGACACCTTCATACAGGCATACATGCAGGCAAAACACTAATACACATGAAATAAAATAAATAAGATTTAAAAAAAGAAAAAAGAAAAATGGTCTGGTGTTGAGCCGCATTCTCAACTCCAGCTAGATGCCATCACGCCTATTAAAAAAAAAAAAACTTGCTACACACTCCCTGAGATGGAATGAATTTACCCCTTCATTTAATGTCTTAACTTCCTTTTCTGTTGCCAATGAGTACCTGAGACCGGGGTAATAAAGGAAAAGCATGTACAGCCGAAGAAAAAGACCTCTTACCCTTGGTTTCTGTATTTTATCGACTGTAGAAGAAGTCAACGGAGATGTTTTCCGCAGATGGCTCCCTTGGGCCCAGCCCTCTGAATGTAAAATCAACAGTGCAGGCCATGAGGCAGGTGCTTTCAACACAGCAGGCCATTTAGGGAAGCTCTCCAAACATGCCACCATGTTTACAGTCAGTTAAAGACATATCCGACCTATTCAATTCAGTTTTAGCCCTTAACTTTTTGCCCTTTATTTATTGTTTTTTGACAGAATTTGGGAGGTGGTGCTTTTCTTTTGGTTTTGCCTTAAGCAGTACTATGGATTGGACGTAAGGCTTCACACCTGTCCGACGGTGCTCAAACTTTGAGCCCAGCCCCTAGGAAATTACATTTCTAAAGAGAAAATGGGGGCTGGGGGAGCTGACCCCTCACTTTTCTGTAACCCTAACACTACTATTTCTGTGTGCGTGTGGATACAGAGTCACCAATCACTTGGCCACTGTGGTGCTTGCTGAGAAAGGCATCGTTAGGCAACTTCATCCCCGTGACACGGTAAGACATACTTATGTAACATATAACACAAGCTCTATGTGTGTGAATCATTGTGCACAGACAGTGGCATCAAGAGAACTTTAGCCACTATTTCAGATTTTTATTCAGATTTTTCTGTAAACCAAATCTGTGCAAGATAGATTAAATATTTCGTTTCTAGTTCTAACCAATTAAGCTGTTGAGAAATAACGTTTTCTTCAAAGCATAGACAGAGCCTGCCAGGTGCTGGCCACACTTAGTCTTACCCCCTTCCACGAATTCACAAGGCATGCCCAGGCATGGAGCCAATTTCATTTGTCCCCAGAGTGAAAAGGGAAATGAGGCACTGCATCAATGTCACACTGATGCCAGATAGGCTTTGAAGATAGGCCAAGATCCGGGAACGTTGTCGGCCATACACCGTCCTGGCTAGCATGGGAAGAAGCCAAGCCTCACGTACAGGCAAGAGAACTCTGGCTGTTTCCTCAAGTCCTGAGCTCTGGGCTCCATTCCAGCAGCTTCCAAGCTTCTTGTCTTTCCATAAGATGTGTATGGATAGAACTCTGGCACTAGAAACACTGATCTTATTACTAGAAAATTCCCCTTCTCCATGGGGATAAAAACCAATGCTCACACCCACCATGTGTTCTTACTCTGTGGAGCCTCCGGGAAAAGAGAGTACTGCTCCCCTCGTTGACATCAAACAGCGAAATTCCTGGGAATCCTTCTGGAATCGTGACAGGTGGAGATATGTTCCAGACATCCAGAGTTGAAAGTCGAACACACTTTCCCACAGGAACAATCAGTAGAGTTTGTAAAATCCCGTTTAACCCACAACATTCTTGGAATATCCCAGAAAAGTCTATGTAATCAGTTCCCGGCTGATTGTTTTGATGGACTAGAGTACCTAAGATCTGACTTTCCCAGACTCCACACTCTTCTCTCATACTGATCAATTCTCATATGCCCAATCTGCCGGACATGCAAAACAGATGAGGCTCATCTGAGAGACGTTGGCTCCAGCGTGGTCCTGCCAGCAGGAAGGTGTGGGTGTGGCCCAGAGCTCCCTCTCTTCCTTCAACATTCATAACTTTCATCTTTCAACGAAAGCTGGGGGGAAGGCGAGGGCTCTTTCATCCTACATGCTGAGCTACCGCAGTTGGATTCACCTGGATGTGGAAACGGGACATTCCCATCATGTATTGGAGAAAGAATGGACAGTGCCAGTGTTGAGAATGTAAACAAGATCCGAATCCTAAGATTCTCCTGCAGAGAAGCAGATGTGCCTTGCCAGCGCTTGGGCATCTTAGTGCATGGGCTGGTCAGACCCACTGCGCATGTCTGGGGCCCTGAGGGGTGAGGCGTGGTCTCAGAGCGTTAGCTTTACCTTCCCTTATACAAACTCAGCAGCCTCCGGGAAAGTCACCAGGATCCTAGTGTTGACCCAAGGCTTGCCCTCTCTCCCCCAGAGGACCAAGCACCCCCTACCCCTGAGCTTCTGAAGTAGACCTCCAACCTCCCTATCCCAGACACCCGCCCTAGTCTTTCCAAGGCAGCAGATGGAAGAACCCTCATTCTTTCTCAAGGTATGATTCTGCCTTGATTTCTGCAGCCCCCATCTCCTAACGTGTGTGTGCGCACATCCTGGTTAGAAGAAGAAAGGAAACTATGATGTTTTCTCATATGCAGAATCTAGATTCAAATTTTATGTGTATTGATGTTTTGCCTGCCTGGGTGCCTGTGCACTACATTCATGCAGGGCCCACAGAGCCCAAGAGAGGATGTCCTAAATCTGGAACTACAGACAGCTGTGAGCCACCAAGTGGGTGATAGGAATTGAACTTGGGTCTTCTATAAGAACAAGTGCTCTTAACCTCTGAGCTGTCTCTCCAGCCCCGAGAACCTAGATTAAAATATGTACATGTGTATACACACCAGATGGTGAAGTTGATAACATGCTTGTCACCTAGGTTGGAATCCCCAGCACCCATGTAAAGAAAAAACTAGGGTGGTAACACACACCTGTAACCCCAGCACTAAGGAGGCAGAAATAGGTGGATCCCAAGTTCAGCCAGCCCAGCCAATCAGTGAGCTCAAGGTTCCACAAAGGACCTGACCTCAGTGTGATGGACACCTGTAATCCCAACACTCCAGAGGCTGATAGGGATTTCTGGGGAGAGAAACCAAGAGGAAAAGGAATCTAGGTGCACAGAAGACACCAATGGGAAGCAGAACAAGTTGAACACACAGGACAGAGGAAAGGTAACCAAGCCACGTGATAGAACATAGAAACAAGGGCGTGGTGGTGGTGGCAGCGCATGCGCAAAGGCAGGCCGATCTTAGTGAGTTTGGTGCCAGCCTGGTCTACAGAGTGAGTTCCAGGAGAGCCAAGACTACACTGAGAAACCCTGTCTCGAAAAAGCAAAAACAAAAGCAAAGAAAGAAAGAAAAGGAAAAAAAATTGAAGAAACAATTAAGTTATAAGAGCTAGTTAGAAAAACGCCTAAGCTTTCATAATTAATAATAAGCCTCTGTTTAGTTGTTTGCAGGCTGGTGGTCCCAACGAAAAAATATCACTACAGCTCTCGGGAGGAGAAAGAAAAAGGAGTTTCAAAGGAGCAAACAGAGTATTGGTCACGTGGTGGCCGTTCACTGGTGTCTTACCTTCTCTTTTGCTGTGATAAAACACCTTGACCGAAGCAATTTAGGGGGAAAGGGGATTATACTGGCTTCCAGTACCAGGTTATAGTTCCTCATGGGGAAGGTCCCAGCAGCAGGAGCTCAAGACAACTGGTCACACTGCATCCACAGTCAAGACGCAGAGAGCAGAGACGGATGTTTGCATGGAAACCCTGGCTCACTCTCTCCAGTCTCACACGGTACAGGAGACCTCTGCTCAGGAAATGGTGACTGCCCGTGTGCCTGGTGACTGTGGAGGTCAGAAGACCGCGTCGGATCCCCTGGATCTGGAGTTGTGTGTCGAGGACTGGCCTCGACAAAAATACTTACCAGGGTAGGGGTGTGGGAATTGAAATATAAGTAAAGAATATGAAGACGCATAAAAGTAATAAGACAGAAACCATAGAAAGTACCAGGAGGGCATTCCAGTGACTGGAATCCTGAAATTTGCCCGTGTTTATTTTTCCACAGTTTTTATACCCAACATAAACCAGGGGGAGAAGGTAACAAAAGACTTTATTAACATGATACAAAGGGTAACTCGCACAGTCAACTCTGGGATATCAAATCATTAGCATTCTGTTGTCTAGGTAGGGAAGGTCGCGCATTCTGAAGACCGCCCTTCCCTAGGTGACCTCAGAGTTAAAAAGGAAGGAGCAGAAACACATTTACATACCCTGACCACCTGTCAGGGCGGCATGAACTACTAGAATAAGCTATTTTAATGTTAAAGGAACCAAGCATTCACATTCTGAGTTGGGACTTGCAACTATGCTTGTCAAATCTCCAAACTCTCTGACCATCAGAGAAGGTGGAAATGGACCTGCATTTTTGACCTCCACAGTTATGGATGGTTGTGAGCCACAGGATGGATACTGGGGAGCAAACCTCAGTCCTCTGTAAGAGCAACAAGGGCCCTTAACTGCTGAGTTCTCTCTCCAGGCCACACCTTTATTTTTGTATTTTGTTATTGCTTTATGATGTAGATATAATGATCTGTCCTGTCCCTTTTAAGAGACAAGCCCCACCCACTCCCTCTCCCATCCACTGAGGCAGGCAGATCTTCCTTCCTGCTTGCAGCCTGAGTCTCTTCATTCTCCCCACTTCTCCCCTTCCCCCTTCTCTCTCTCTCTCTCTCTGTCCTCTTCTCCTTCTCCCCCTGCCCTTCCATAACCTACTAAATAAATATCCAACCTCACTCTGCATGGCGTGGCCTGTCTCTCTCTCACCTGCTGTGTGGTTCCCTGTCCAGGATCAGTAGTCTTCGGAGACCTGCAGCATGGTCTCATGGTGTCCCCATCTGTCTGTCTCTCCTTGTGGCCTGCTGCAGCCACTCACAGAACTGCATCGTCCCTGCCTGGGACCGGCTGCTCTCAGGACCACTCTTCACTGCCTGCTGCCACATGGCCCACTGCTGTCGCTCGGGGACCTGCAGCATTTTTAATTAATCCATTAATTCCAGTAGAATGTCATCATTTCTGTTTGCTTTTCAAGTCAGGGTTGAGTCCCTGTGTGTGGCCCTGACTGGTCTTCAACTCACTATGTAGAACAGACTGCTGAAAGAGATGGGCCTGCCTCTGAATCCCAAGAGCTAGGGTTAAGCTCATGGGCCACCACACCTGATTTTTGGTTGCTTTTGGAGTCAGGGTTTTATAAAGCTCAGCCTAGGCTGGCCTCAAACTCCTCTGTGTAGCTGAGAGTGACTTTGGATTCTTGCCTGATTCTTCCGCCTTCACCTCCCAAGGACTGAGACTCCAGGTACCATCACCACACTCAGCTTGGAGCATGATCTATTTTAGAGAAGACCCCAAGGGCTGCAGAAAAGAAAGTGTATTCTGTTTCTCCTAGATGGAAGTCTGACTGTTAATCCCATTTGTCTTCATCCTACTTTTAGCTTGGGTGAGATGACCAGTGATGCTGGCATCACCTGCTGCTATTGATCAGGGCGTGTGTGACTTTCCATAGGTTCCAGTGTTTGCTCTGTGAAACCTGGAGCCCCCACCAGGTGGTTAATATCAAGCTTACAACTGTAGCAAGCTAGCTAATTATCCCCTTATTAATATGTACTGACCTTCCGACTGGCTTTGGTTTCGGTTCTATCTAATCAGCTGTCAAAAGAGCCAGGCCAGCCTGCTCTCCGTTTCCGTTCACTTGACTGGTCCTACATTGACTCAGTCTGTGAGGGCCTTTACCAGGGAGCTGTATTTCTTGGAGACGTTGAGTTTTTGGACTTGGTTTTCTTAATCCAATCAGCTAATCTTTATCTATTTGTTGGAGAGTTAAGCCCATTTACACTTGAAGTTATTATTGATAAATTATATATATAAATATATTATACACACCACACACACACACACACACACACACACTAATTCCTGTGATTTTGTTTGGTTTTAGTCAGTGAGTTCTATTATTGTTTTTTCCTATCTCTCCTGTAGTGTTAGAGGTCTCCTGGCTATGGTGGACATCCTTCATTCATCGTTTCCTCCTACAAAATTAATCTTTTCCTGTGCCTGTGATTGAGACTGTCTTCCTCCTTGGTATGAAGTGTTCCTTTTAGTATCTTCTGCAATTCTGGGTGACTGGTCTCGAGCTGCCTTCATTGGTGTTCTTGTTTTTAAAGCAGGTCTCGCCATGTGGCCCGGGTGGCCTCTAGTTCACAGAGATCCTCCTGCCTCTGCCTCCCACGTGCTGGGATTCTGAGTGTTTGTCTTGAAGCATCCTTCTCTCTCCATCAGTCAAAGGATAGTTTTGCAGGAGTCATCTTCTCTGGCAGTCCTTTCTCTCAGGCCTTGAAATGGATCACTCAGGGCGGCCCCAGCTGCTAGGGCTGCTGAAGAAAGGGCTGATTTGATCTCTGTGGGCTTGCCTTTGTCGGAGAGTTCTGGTTTGCTTTCTGGTTTTAATATTGCTTTTTTCCCCCCTCATATTGGCTGTAAATCATGGGGAGGCTCATTTCCATTCCCATATGTTGGGATTCTAAATAACTTCTTTGGAGGAGCTACCCATTTCTTTCTATAGTTGGGGATTTTCTGCAATTTCATGAACCAAATTCTCTGTGTTTGGTTTTTGTCTCAGTTCCTCCTTTGGTCTCATCCTTAGGTGTGTTCTCTTTGTCATGCTTCACAGAGTTTAGGGTTTTTCCCCCTGACTTGGGAATGCAGAGTTTCCTCAGCCTTGTCCCCTGTCCCTGATGCTCTCATCAGTGTGGTCCTGTTTGCTGATGAGCCTTCTTTTTATTTTCTTCACTGACCTTTTCATTTCCAACATAACTATTTAGGGTTTTTTCTTCCCAAATCCCGATATCTTTGCTAATTTTTTTTCATACATGTATTCATATATATTACATATAAAATTTGGAAGTATTTAATTTTTAATTTTAGATAGTCCCTCATATATCTTAGGCTGAACTTTGACTTGCTTAGTAACCAAGAATGACCTTGGACTCATGATCCTCCTGCCTCCACTTCCTAGGTTCTGGGATTATAAGCATCTACAGTGATTGGTTTATATGGAACTGTGGCTCAAACTCAGGGCTCCATGCAGGACAGACCTCTATCAACTGAGCTACAGCCTCAGACTTAAAAATCTACATTTCTGAATTTCTGGAAACTAGCTAGCTCTGCTTTCAGTTTGGGGGTAGGGGAACACCTAGTTTACTATTTTGAGTTGGCATTGTACAGAAAGCAAAGCCACACTGGTCTAGAAAAGTTCATCCCCTCCCACATTTTACAGGGTTAATATTCTGAATTAAATATATAAGGTTGTGTGACATGAATAAAAAAGGCCTCCTTTAGGTTCATATACTTGAAAGCTTGATCCCCAGTTGATGGAACTGTTTGCAAAGGATTCGAAGGTTTGGCCTCCACATTCTCATTCTCTCTCTCTCTCTCTCTCTCTCTCTCTCTCTCTCTCTCTCTCTCTCTCTCTCAGCTGCTGCTCCAGCACCACGCCTGCCTGCTGCCATGCTCCCCACTGTGATGGTCATGGACTCACACTCTAAAAACATAAGCAAGCCCCAATCAAATGCTTTCTTCATCAGTTGCCGCGGTCATGGTGTTCTCCATGGCCGTGGCAAACACAAAGGCCATAAACTGTCAGCAAGGCCTTTGGGAAGGAGTGAGGAAAGGAGAACCTACTGATTTTCTCAAAGAACCAACTTCATTTCATTAGTTCTTTGTATTCTTGTTTGTTTGTTTCTATTCTGTTCATATTCTATGGCTTTTTCAGGTGTGCTGTTAAATTATTTCATATGACCAAATTCATTACTTCTCTTCAGCATGGGATATTACTTACCAAAAGGAAGGTGGGACAGCAGATGTCTCAGGGGGTAAAAGTACTTGCTGCAAAGCCTAGAAACCTGAGTCCAATCCCCTGAACCCACATAAAGGTGGAAGGAGTGACTGAAGTTGTTGTCTGACCTCCACTTGGCAATGTGACATGTGTTCACCCATACACATGTTATGCCCAGATCCGCCAAGTCCCCCAAAAACCAACAAGGAGACTGAGTCCTGTATGTAAAAGCAAAGAGCCTTTATTTTATACAAGTTTGCAAACTCAGTGTCTCCATGTGTCCAATGTGTTGGAATAACCAGAGAGCCCCCGAGCTCCGTTAGAGTTGAGGTGTTTTGTTTTGTTTTGTTTTTTGGTTTTTCGAGACAGGGTTTCTCTGTGGCTTTGGAGCCTGTCCTGGAACTAGCTCTTGTAGACCCAGCTGGCCTTGAACTCACAGAGATCCGCCTGCCTCTGCCTCCCAAGTGCTGGGATTAAAGGCGTGCACCACCACCGCCCGGGCTAGAGTTGAGTTTTTATAGTAGTAAAGGTGGGGGTGAGGGATTTCTAAGGTTCAGGACCCCTGACTGGCTGACATCTGTCTAGGGGTGTCCTGGTGAGTGTGCTGGCAGGTGATCCTATTTACATTGGAATGTTAGGAATTTCCTTTGGATGGTCTGTTCATGAGTGGTGCCTAGGTAATCTCAGTTTGTGGTTCTTCCTGCAACCAGGTATTGCCTCAGGGTAAACTACTGAGACTCATCCCTCCATTAAGTTTATCATGGCTGAGTCCTACACTGACAGGTGATAATGGTTGGAAGTAAAGAACTTCCTCTGGGGGGGTCTGTTCCTATTAAGATTATCATGGTTGAGTCCTACAAACACATACAAGAAAATGATTGAGTTTTATTTTTAATTACATGTATGCGGTCAAGAAGTACCAGAGCCTGTGGGGACCACATACATTGACTATCCTGAGGCTGGAGTTACAGGTGATTGGGAGCCATCTGACATTGATGCTTTGAACTGAACGAGTGAGAGTCTTCTGCAAGAAGAGCAAGACTACTTGATTACTAAAATAAAATTCTTAAAAACTAAATGAAAAAGAAAAAAGTAGTAACATCTGTTTGGCTGGGGGCTTCACCCCAGGCCCCTCCTATCCATTTTGAAATGTTGGGTGGAAAGTTGCATGCCAAAACTCCCCTGGGAGTTGCCTCAGTCCAAACTTTGCCTCCAAGAAAGCCCACCAAACGGTGACCACTCCCACAAGCTATTTAAACTGGCCCCCAGAGAATGAACACATGGCCTCCTGGTTCTCCTTTCCCCCTTCCATTAAACCTGGGCCTTTCTTAATTCGGTCTGATTTGGATTATTGCATTGGCAGAGTGGTTTGTCGATCCGGAAATACTTAACAATATCTCTATCTGTCGTCAAGAAAAGTAAATGTGAGAAATGATTTGAGGCTTTTTTTCCCCCAGGGACTCGATCCAGTTTAACTGTTGGGCTTTGCCTTCACTGCAATCCCTCCAGGGTCAACACTAACAACACCCAGGCAGCTTTATCTCCAAGCTAAGAGAAGACTCAGGTCCGTAATCATCAACCACAGGGATGCCAATCATTCAGGGGGTGAGGTGGAACAGTGTTTCTGTCTTTCAGGAAATGTCAGCAAGCTGAGATGATGTGCAGACGTTAAGGAGGATAGAGCTTCGCTGAGGCTGGGAAGTTGGAGTCTGAAAGCTTTGAGCTGCCAAAAGTGAAGTAAGGCATTAGTGGCAAATGGGGTTACTGCTTAAGAAACATGCAGCCAACAGGAAGTGGTGGGGCTTGCCTTTAATCCCAGCATCCGAGAAGCAGAGGCAGGAGAATCTCTGAGTTCAGGACCAGCCTGTTCTACAGAGTGAGTTCTAAAACAGTCAGGACCACAGAAAAAAAAGGAAGAAAGAGAGAGAGGGAGGAAAGAAGGTGCATGCAAGATTACACAAGAATGCTTGCTTACACACGTGCATGCATACTTGGTTATTGTGAAGGTTAATCTTCATTGTTAATTTGACCTGGACTGAGAATCATCTAAGAGACGTACCTTACAGTCATGTGTGAGGGAGTTCCAGAGAACTCAGAGAAGGGAAATCCTACTCTGAGTATAAGTAACATTATGCCATTGGCTGCAATCCTGGACTGCATGAAAAGGAAAAAGAGCTGGGGGCCGGGAGAACAACTCAACAGTATTGGAGGCTCTTGACTTGTTTGGTTCCCAGCACACATGCAGTGACTGACAGACACTTGTAACTCCAGTTCCAGGGGATCTGATCTTTGCACGTTCCTACGTGAATGTAGTGCACATACATGCACCCAAGCACACACACACACACATACATAAAATATTTTTAAAATAATTTAGATTTTTAAAATTTTCTGTGTATAGGTGTTTCGCCTTTGAGTACGCCTGTGCACCATGCACAGGAAGTGCCTGCAGTGGCCAGAAGAGGGGTTTGGAGTTACAGTCATTAGCTGCCATGTGGGTACTGGAAATTGAACCCCTGTCCTCTGGAGCACCAATCAGGACCCCTAACCACTGAGCCATCTCTCCCACCCCATATTTTTAATTAATTAATTAAAGGGGGAGTGGGCCCCACAGCAGCATTCATCTCTCTGCATCCTGACTGTGGTCTCAATGTGATCAGCTGCCTTCCTCACAGTGATGGACTGTATCTTCAGCTGTCGGCCTGATATAAACTCTCCCTCCCTCCCTCCTGCTATTTGTTGTTTTTTGTTTTTTCAAGCATGTCACAGCAACAAAATGAATGCAGTTTAGCGCAAACACACAAAGCCACCAATGGGACTTGTTTCCTTCCGACTGCGCCCACCACCACCGTGGCAGGCACTGGCTCGCAGCTCAGATTTTCAAACGAGCAGAGTCTCAGATCTGCAACTGGGCGTAAACCTATAACTCCCCATTGTCACCCGGAAGCCATCCCAGTTGCAGAGCATTTTTCAAATGGGGGTTGTGGGGGACAGAGCTCGGCAAGCACTCAAAGTACTAAAAGGCTGAGGGCCCCGAGAACACACTTCCGTTCTTCGCTAGGATGTAGAGAATGTGGTGATTTGAATTTGTCCTCTCAAAGTGCCTGTGTTGAAAGCTTGATTTTCTAATTTGTGTTGTCCAAGAATTTGGAGGTGAGGCTTTGGGGAGGTGTGCCTGGAGGAGGAAGAGGGGCAGGGTGACAATAGAGGCTTCAGGAGGCACCCCTGCCCAGCCTGTTCTCTCTTCCTGTGAGGCCCTCTGCCACACTGTTGTGACAGAGACACCCTGGACAGATGCCATGGGGACGCCACTACCGCGCTCTTGAACTCTCACAAGGAAAATAAACTTTTATTTATGCTACCGAGTCTCGGGTCATTTGTCACAGGAACAGAAAGAGGACTAACGCCTCTTGCCAACAGGTTGGTTTAAAAGGATTCCCTGGCAAAACAAGAAACTGTTCCTAACATATTATGTGTGAGTTGGCACCCCATATCCCTCTAAAGGCAGAATTCCTTCTCACCAGCAAGCAAACAGCAATTCTACAGAGCTCCCTTAGGATGTCCTCGTCGCCTCGCTTTAGCTGGAGTTACCTCAGGCATCTTTGCTGCTTTTCCTCAATGGCACAGTACTAAAAGCAGCGGCTTCTTTGCTTCTCTCATGAGGAAACAACCCTTGTGATTTTTAAAAACTCATTTCTATTTTATATGCATTAGTGTTTTGCCTGTGTGTGTCTGTGTGAGGTTGTCTGATCCCCTGGAACCGGAGTTACAGTTGTGAGCTGCCATGTGGGTGCTGGGAATTGAACTCGGGTCCTCTGGAAGAGCAACCAGTGCTCTTAACTGCTGAGCTGTCTCTCCAGCCCCACTTCTGTAAATGTTTAATGCTAAAATCGCAAATGGTCTTTATTGCATCATTGGAAACTGGGAGTTCAGTCAGGATATCTGTGTGTTCTGCACTGGAAGCATTTGAGGCCTGATAAATCTCGAGTAGAAATCCAAAACAATTCTTTGCATGGTTTCCTAAAGATGGCAGCTTTTCCAGGCAAATAAGGAGTAAATACAGGCAGCAATCAGCCCACCTGAAGTAAGCTGATTTATGATTGGTAATAAAGGGTCATTTTGTTCCCACTGCACAGAGAAGAATCCAGAGCAGGATTTTCTGGCTATTTGCCACCTTGGTGGTGGTATACTATACATTCCTCATTGTCTTAAGCAGGTTTTGTCAGGCTAGAGAGATAGCCCAATGGTTAAGAGCATTGGCTGTTCTTGCAGAGGACCTGGGTTCAAGTTCCAGCACCCGTATGTTGCTTCCAACTGTCTAATACTATGCTCTCTTTTGTCCTTCTGGGGCCCTCTGTACACAAGTGCTGCGGACATACATGCAGGCAAGACACTTATACACAAGATCTTTTTTTTTTTTTATTGAAAGTATCTTTGCCATCTAACTAACAAAGTTTAAGAGCTCTTAACTTTAAATTTAAGTTTTAGAGCTCTTAGGTTAAAAAATAGTTCAGAAGTTAGACTGTTATAATGATGTGGGCTTTCCCTCTGTATGCTGTGATTGCCATTAATGAATAAAGAAACTAGTTTGGCCTGTTGATAGGGCAGAACTTAGGTAGGCGGGGAAAATTAAAGGGAATGCTGGTAGAAGGAAGGCAGGAAGAGAAACCATGTAACCCTGCTAGAGACAGACGTTAGAACCTTGCCGGTAGGCCACAAGCCTCATGGTAAAATATAAAATATGGAGATGGGTTAGTTCTAGATGTAAGAGCTAGCTAGCAATACACTTAAGTAATTAGTTGGCCAAGCAGTGTTTTAAATAATAGTTTCTGTGTGATTATTTCGGTTCTGGGCGGCCGGGACAAACAAGCGGCCTCCCTCCAACACTATAATCCAGAGTACACTAGAAGCTGAGGCAGGAGGATGACAAGTGTGAAGCCAGCTTGGATGACTTAGTGAGACCTTGGTTCAAAAAAGGTCTGAGCCTAGAATACTTACCTAGTACACACAAGGTCTTAAATTCCATTCCCAGACTGCAAGGTAAAATAACAACACCACTTACATGCTGCCCTCGAATGGAAACGGTGTCTAGTCAACTGTGTTTAATGCCTACAATTTCCCATAAGTACTCAGACCAAAGCTAAGAGCAGGGAATTAGACAAATATGCATGGGACAAACACAAATTGAGTGGCTTCTAAAAACTCTACATCTTGAAAACCTGCCAGTTAGGGCTGGGTGTGGTGGTGCATGCCTTTAATCCTAGCTCTTGGCAGGCAGAGGCCTACTGTATTTTGAGTCCCAGGAAATTGGGGCTGTTTGGAGAGACCCTGTCTCAAAGCAAAACCCAAATCAAAACAAGCTCGATGATTAATTATAGTAAGTACTCCGGAGAATTCTGGGTGTCTTTAGCTGCAACAAGGAAGCAAAGGTTATGGAGGCCTGCAGACTTCTGCATCTTCCTTCCTACGTGAAGGAAATCAAACTGGTTACAAAGGAAGTCGTAAAGCAGGGATGTGTTGAGCCTGGCATGGTGGGTGCACACCTTCAGCCCCAGCATGTGGGCGGCAAAGGCAGGGAGGTCTCTGTGAGTGTTCTCAGTGGGCTTTTAAAGAAATGGAATTTGTGGAATATTTTAAATGCTATCAGCTGATGTAAATCATTTATAGGATTCTGAAAAAATCTAATTATGTGTATGTGTGGGTGTGTGCAAGCACCCACAGAGTCCAGGAAAGGGCAGTGGGTCCCCTGAACTGGAGTTAAAACAGGCAGTTCTGAGCTACATGCTGGGGATGCTGGGGACCCAAACTGTAAAAATTGTCTATCATCCTGGTTTTATCCCAAAATTACACACACACACACACACACTTGACAAGCTCTAAAATAGAATCTTTCTGGTTTGGACCTAACTTTCCAAAATCCACACACTGGACTCCTATATAGGAACACATTTTCTAAAGTTCTATGGGATGCCCGGAACTCTAGCGTGCTTTCTGTCAGTCGTGCATTTATCACCTGTTCTGTATTTTACGAGGAAAGGGAATTGAACTTCGGGCCTCACCCATGGCGCACAATCACTCTCCGACTTGCTCCACCCCAGTCCTATCTACTTCTTGACTGTGACAGAAGGGTCTATGTTGCCAGGTAAGGCTTGATCATGAGATCCTACTGTCTCAGCCTCCGGAGTATCTGGGATTACGGGTCTGAGCCAAGAGGTCCAGTTGCAAAATTTCTTTGAAGAGGGTTCTGATACAGATATACTTCATCCCAGATACACTCTTTTAGTGCAGCCTTACAAAAATACATTTAAATACATGATCACTCATCAAACAGGCATGCTTTGTTTGGGGATAACAGTCTGCAAGGAAAGTGAGCTTAGTTTACCTGCCTAAGCCTCCCAAATGTTGGGGTTACAGGCATACCTGGCTATATCTTGGGGTTCAGCCATTTGCTAGGTATGGATTCAGGCAAATTACCTGAGTTCCACTTGCAATGCTTACAACAGCTGTTCCAGGACAGCCAGGGCTACACAGAGAATCCCTGTCTCAAAAAGGAAAAAACAAAAAACAAAAAAGTTACCTGCTCATTTCATGAAATTGTTATGGATTGGGTGAAGGATAAAAGCGTTTTTATGTTTTTGCCAAGGGTTGGATGAAATGGTTCTAGACAGTAGCGTCTGAAGTGTAGGACTCGAGCACTCAACTGAGAAGGGCTGGCCCCTTTCTCCAGCCACAGGAGTTACTTAAGACATGGGTCTGTGTTTGTTTCACTTGTTTCATCCTGGCTTTTCTTGAAGGTTAAGTTTTCAGTTAGTTAGTGTTCATTAAATGTCTGGCAGTTCCTTGCGACCACTATCGACCAACCACTCCACGCCAAATGCCATTTCCTATTACAGGCAATGTCATTTTGATAAACTTAGCTCCAAGGAATTTCAAAAAAAATTAGCCAAACTTATTAAGGAGGGCAAAAAGGTAATGTTCAGTTCAGGCTTATTTTCCGCCTATACATATATTTAGGTAGGATTTCTCTGCCAGGTTTGAGTATGCCACCTAGGAAGGCAAGACCTGTTTTAAGAATGTTTTTTTTTATATCTTTGCACAAAGCTAAGAGGGACTTTTTTTTTTTTTTTTTTTGGTTTTTCAAGACAGGGTTTCTCTGTGGCTTTGGAGCCTGTCCCAGAACTAGCTCTTGTAGACCAGGCTGGCCTCAAACTCACAGAGATCCTCCTGCCTCTGCCTCCCGAGTGCTGGGATTAAAGGTGTGTGCCACCACCGCCCGGCAAGAGGGACATGTTATTGTAACGTACTTTACCCTAGAATATTTATATCCTATGTAAAAAGCTGACCAGCTATAGTGCCGTGTCTTGTAAATGCTGGGAGGCAGGGATAGACAACTTCAAGAACAGCCTGGGAAACACAGTTAATTTCCAAGTGAACCTGTCCTAAAGACAGGGAAAGAAGGGAGGGAGGGAAGGAAGGAGAAAATGGGTAGGGAATGAGAGAAAAGGGGAAAGAAACTAGAAAATCTCTTCCTATGGGGTGAGAGACTTCATGACTTTTCCAGTGTTTCCAAATGTGATGTCAGAGTTCACTTTTTACACCTTGAAAAGCGGAGGGCAGAGCCCTGGCCTCAGAGGGTCACAGAACTGCCTGGCACTTGGTTTTTGGTATCTACTCCATATTTCCACACAACAATGTTAATGGTAGCTTATCCCCATTATTCCACAGGATTCAGGATGCTGACTTCAGTATGGATACACAGGACGGCAAGGCAGTTTTGATGCATGACTTGAACTATAGATTGGTTTGTTTTTCATCATCTGGCAAATGGTAAGCATACCAGTTTATGGGGGGTAGGAGGGATAAGTTAAGAAGCTGGGTGCGGTGGCACACATCTTTCTTTAATCATAGCACTAAAGAGGAGGAGGCAGGCAGAGTCTGAGTCCAAGGCTAGCCGAAGATACAAGACTTTGCCTCAAAACAAAAGAACAACCACAAAGTTGCACTAGGTCATAGGTTGCATCCCACCTGCTCCTTGGTTTTTTAGGTGTCCGAGGTCCTTACTAAGTCCTGCTTAAGCCCAGACTCACCCAGACTTCTACAGAGAGGGAAAATGACAAACTCTTAACGTGCAACAATCTTCACAGACGTCAATGAGCAGGGAATCCCACCTTCTACTGAACTCAGTCCTGACACTTGGCTGTCTCCTCAGCACTAAGATGGAAACCACCAGTTTCATTCCTGGAATGCCCCCTCCCCAAGCTGTGCACTGAGCTCCCAACACCAGCCAGTTGGTCTTTCCAGTTTAAAGCAAAGTGCCCGTGAGTCATCAGACTCTTAACACTGGAGCAATTCCCAACAGCCGACTTCAAATGAACACCCAAAGACAACCACTTCTATAAGACAATTTTAGTGTGCATTGTGGGTTTAATGACAAAACCATTTCCTATCTCTATTCTACTCATGATTCTCACTTAGCCTAACTTAATTCTGCAGCAGTTAGCATGACTGGGAGTGAATGGTGCTGGAATGTTTATGTATGCATGCATGTGTGGGTGGGAGGCCTGTGATCAAGGGTCTTCCTCAATCCCATTCCCCCTTATTTATTGGTTCAGGGTCTTCTCCCTAAACTTCTCACCAATTCAACTAGACTGGTAGGCTCCAGCCTCCTGAATAAAAAGATCACAAGCACATAGTGCCATGCACAGCTTTTCATGTGGGCTGGGTGCTGGAGAGCCAAACTCAGGTCTTCATGGCTGCATAGCTGAGTCCTCCTCCAACCTGCCATAGTCCTTTAAATTATATACATATACATATATATATAAAACCAGATTTTTAACTTTACTGTTAAACAGATTAAAGTCCTTTCCTATGAACTCAGCCTTACTTCAAGCATGATGACATTGCCCTTTTCTTCTTTTTGAAGTTTTATCACCCCAGCACCTAGAATTATGTCTCCAATGGTATAAGAACAATGCACACCTTAATGTTCAAAGTCTAGTCTCTTGGTCTTTATTCTTGCTATGCCCTGTGCTGACGATTCTTTTTAGTGTCTGCACAGATTCTCAACTCCTTTATGGCTTTGCTCATAAGAGCTTACGTCTGTTTAAAAACCACACCACAAAATCATTTAGCCCCATTTCTTTATAGCATTTGTATCCTGACGCCGTACCTCACTCACTTGAATACTGTCTGTCAACTCCCATCCACATACATCTAAAGCTCAAGAAGTTATTGGAGCCAAATAAAGTGAAAACATCTTTTATCCCAGCACTCAGGAGGCTAAGGCAAAAACCAAAAAACCGAAGTTCAAGGACAGCCTGAGTGTTGGGGGCATATTGGGAACGCAGCTCAATGGTGTGTTTGGCCCAAATTCAATTCCCACTATCAGAGGGATAAGGGATAGAAATTCACTACTAAACCCACAACTGAAAGGTTTTTTCGAGGGTTTCTCTGCATATATTTTCCCTCCAAGACATGGCTGTCCTGGAACTAGCTCTGTAGATCAGGTTGGCCTCGAACTCACAAAGATCAGTCTGCCTACCTCTGCCTCCACCACCCAGCTGAAATCTATTTCTAAAACCTACAAAATGGACTGCTTTACTTCTGTGGATCCTATATAGAGACATTATATATAATGTCTCGTAGCATTGTTAGGGCAACAAGCTTGTTTCCAAGAACTACTTGCCCCAGTATCTCCCATGCTGGAGTGTAGGGAAATCCATCCCAAATCACATTATCTAAAATCTGACAAGGCAGAGTGGTGATACAGCCAGAAGCAGGGGTTTGGACATCCTGAGCTACAGTGAACTTGTGTGACAGAAAAGCAAGAGCTTGGGGCTTAGCTCAGTGGCAGCAGTAGCCTAAATGCACAGGGCCTCTGGCCCCAGCAATGCAAAGCAAGTCATGAAACTAGTCAAACAAGTCAGCAAATTCTTATCTCTTCTGCTTTTAAATATTTAAAAAGTCTTAAGTCAGAAGAGTTCAGCTGCTCTTTAATGTTCAGCTACAACTGGCTGCAAGGGAAAAGTGCAAAGTCCAGTTTTCTCTATTGTCAACTTTCCTTAATCTAGTCACTACACTTGAGTGACAAAAATACTGATGAACTTTTGAAAGAGCTCCTATCTAAAATTTGAAAAGAAAATGAGACCCAAGTCATGAAAGCAGAAGGCAGGGAATGTGGGGGAGTAAAGGGAGGGCAAATGGAGTATGATGCACATGAACAAATGTTACCATCAAACCTTTCTCTGTGTATTAACCAAGACATTCTTTTCCTAAAATGACAAGGTTGATTTCTGATACCATTCTCAGTTCTAGCTGTAGCATACACATGGGTTACAAGTTAGTTTTCATTAATGATGAGCAACAGCAAATTCTGTTTTTAAAATGCATGTGTTTGTGTAGGTTAAGGGCAAGCCCATGGAGTGCTGGATCCTGTGCAGCTGTAGTCACAGATGCCTATGAGCAGCCATCATAGGCCCTAGGAAGTAAGGACTTCTGCAAAAGCAATACACACTTTTTTCTAAATGTGTAACCCAGGCTAGCCTCAAACTCGTGATCCTGCCTCCATCTCCTTCAGCAAATCCTTCTAGCGTACGCCACAACTGGCACAGTACACATTCTTAGCCACTGTCCAGCCTTCCAGCCCTCATTTTGTATTTTCACTTATGATTTATGATACTTATCTATTTCTGACTGCATTGTTCACTGTTTTAGTCAGTTCAGAGCCACATGTCATTAAGTGTGTGTAGTCCACCTTCCTTTTGTTCAGAGGTCAGATGACCAAGATGACCTGGGAGAGGGCACGTGCTTCGACACAGAGTCCCCAAGCTGCCAGCCACCATGCTTGCACCAGTGGTCACCAGTGAGGTTTCCTGGAATTTGAAGAAAATAGAGGACCTTGGAACCTTTCCGCACAACATCAGAGGTGTCCCAGATAACTACTTGAAGACTCAGGCCGGAGGGAACTCACTGGGAGATGGCTGACCTAGTCACGCGGAAGAAGTGCCAAGAGCACAAGCCTTCATGTGTTCTACCCTATTAGTATTCCCTAGCTATATAAATTCCCCAAACATGATTCAAGACTCCCCCAATATAATCATCTTAAGCACACACAAGAACCACAGGCATCCGAATATAAATTTGTGAAATTTTTCTTTACAAGAAACATAGAAATCATTATAAAGTTGTAAGATTTCAAAAACAAGTTTTCTTCAGTCAAAGAGTGTAAACAATAAAGAAAAGGAACATTGCAACAGAGGACAGCAAGGCTCTGCAGCCACAAAAATAATCAGAGAAACCACAGGCCAGGCAGGTCCTCAGGACAGGGTTACTGGAAACGCCATTCACAGCAATTTCATCAAGGTCTTACTACTCTTAAAGGGTTCTGCCAAAACCAAGTATTTTTAATGAGATTAAATAAATCAAAATAATTTCATTACAACTGAGTTCACGAAATGTAACATCAGTAATCATCACATTGAGGATGTTTAGGTTTCCAAGCACAGGTCCCTTTGTTAAGTCTGTATGTAAAGGCAGACATCAGCCCCTACCCTCAGCCCTACAGTGTCTTCCGCCTGTAGTTCTCCTTCGCACCTTACTACAAAACACATTCCTCTTTACAGCTCACCAAGTGACACACACTTGATTTTCTGTTGAATAGAATCCTGGCACAGACTGTGCAGGCCAAACCTGAAGATAGCTTCACAGCGACATTGAGCACACATTTGTCATCATCTTGCTCGCTCTGAAAAGCCATCTGGTACAGCAGGGTCTGACCTAGAAAATAACTCCCACACTAAACTGCTTACAGCCTTTTCCAGTTAACAGTCACGTGTGGCACTGTACAAACTTGACTTGGGAAAGAGATCACACTAGGTAAGTTTTGTTTGTAAATTTTAACAATTTAGAAAAATCAGAATACAACATTTCATGCCTGTATTTTAAGGCTATTGAGGCTCAAAAGGAAACATTAGAAATTACAAAATATTCTCACCTTTTTTTACAAATAAAAACTCTGCAAATGGTATTTATATTAAAGCTGCAATGGTAGAATTGCAAAAATGCCCTACACCAGGTCACAAGACTCAACAATTAAGGAAAAATATTTATGCACAAAGATTTTTCCAATTTTTTATTATTTTATGAAATGGAATAGAAAAATATCTTAAATTAAAACCCCACAAAGTGCTATTTCTCTAAAAAAAAAAACCCTCCAAATAATATATGGTTTTAATTATTCTTTATAAATAACCTCTCTATATATATTATTGTGTATATGTATTTCTGCAACCTGAGGCCTCCTTAGACACATCAACATGTCAGGCTTTGCATTACAAATCTAAATAGGCTAAAATTTGGTTTACCTTTAGACTTATATGAGGATTATAAACATAAAAAATTAAAACTACACAGCCACTCAGAGTAGTTAAACTAGCTCAACCACATTTACCCATTCTGATATTCACTCAATATTAAATATTATCTCATATCTATTGTTAACCATGCATCAAGAAAAACAATTCAAAAAGCAAACAGAACACGTTTAAACTATGGCAAATTCTACCTTTTTCAGAGTATCTGTATGTTTAAAATTTTACTGATGTCTCTTTACTTGGGGGTGGGGCAGACAGGACAGTTTCAGAGTTCTCTCCTCATGCCATGCGGATCCCAGGATGAACTCAGACCATTAGGCCTGTCACCAAGCACCTTTACTATTGAGCCACTTTGATGGCCCCTACTTTATAAGTATGTAAGACAGAGGGAAAAAAACTATAGCTATCAACATTTTTTGGTTTGTTCTGACTCAAGGTCCCACTCTGACCTCGAACTCCTGGTAATCCTCCTGCTTTGTCCTCCCAATTGCAGGCTCAGTCAGTGCACCCAGCTTTCTACTGTCAATGAGTTAGACACATTTGAAAATACTTGAGGGTTAATTATTGTCCACTTTATTTTCCTTTCATCTGAAATTCAGAATTAATGTGTAACCACATTAGTGTATGAAAAGGTTTAATAGAAAAATAAAGAACTTTAAAATTTTACAATATTTTGTATTTCAAGATTCTTTTAGATAAAACCAATGTTACTTGTGGTTGAAACACAGAATCCAATTTACAGATTCTCATTTAATCCCTGTAAGACAAAACACAGTTGGTAAAATGGTGGGTTCTCAACAATATTAAGAATCCAACATGGAAGCTCCACCCAAATGCCATGTGTCTCCGGTGCCTATGGGAGTGCTTCCTGCAAATATGAGACGGCCTTCTTGGGAACTCAGCACTGTGCGCACTACCAATGTCACAACACTGCCGTGTTAAGTACAAATAAACTGTATGGTCTACGTATGGTCCAAAATTTTTATCAGCTATACAAGGGAAGAACAAACACCTTTTTATGATGCAGACACTAAATACCTCAGGCTTGCAGGCCCCTGAGGTCTCACTACTCCAAATGTAGGGGGAAAAATCAAGTAACATACATGAAAATGAATAAATGTGCCTGTGGGCTACAGACTGTCCAATGCTGGGACTAGACATGGATTTGTAAACACAAACATAACCCTAAGCCCACCACAAAATGTCATATGTGGGCACAGGAAGAGCACACAGAGCTGAGGAAGAAGAAACATTAATGAACATTACAGACTAAAATGTCCGCACTTTCCAATCAGACTTGAATGTGTGTGTAAGTATGTATACATACAAGATATACAACTAGCTTGCTTACTCCATAGTCTTCTTGGTGTGCTACTAACAGTGTCAAACCCACATCACATCAGAAGTAAAGGGACTATGAATAACTGAGTACTCAGAGGCTAATCAATAACCAGCAATATGGTTTTGACATCTAAACTTTTCTATACAATGACAGTAACTAATCTGCTCTATATACACTAAAGAATGTTGGGTGTGTATTTCCAGATGTCATCTGAAAATTAAATTGAATTGTTACAATTTGAAGATAAATGTGATTTGCTTTGTTTTATTAGAAAAAATACTCAAGCAAAGTCTACAATCATCGGTCAATTAAGAATGACTTACAAGAACATGAGACAGTAAAATAAAAATACAGGTACAAACTCTATGTCCGAAACACTTCTATTTGGCAATGTTATAGCAAACCAAAATTTAAAAGGAACCAAAATTTAAAAGGAGCAGAGTACTTCGCAGATATAGAATAAAACAAATGATGAAGTGCTTAAGCAAAAGAAAAATAATAGTAAGAACACACTGCTTTTCTTCTTTTGAAAATAGACTCCCGTTTGCTACAGAGCACATTAGACGGCCGTTCCAGAGTGTCCTCATGGGCAGTGCTTTCCCTTGGGTCCCTCAGCGTTGATGACTCTCTCCATGTCTACCTCTTTCCCCCTGCCCTGTTCAAGCCTCCAATACTTTTAGTACCTTTTGTGTGTGTGGTTTTTCTTTTTAAAGCAAATGAGAAATGATCATGGAACCCTTCCCATTTTGGAACCAAAGGTTTAATTTTATATTTTTGTCTACTTTCTTTTAAAAAATTGTAAAAACTGCTGGTTTTCCTGTCAGTGTAGGAGTGGGAACTCCGGAGGAGGAGGTGCTTCTGCAGTCTAACTGCACAGCACATGCTTTACAGAATGTGCTCCCAACAGTAGGAACAACCCCCTCAGTCACTGTCAGGGGAGTGCCATAACCTCCAGGATGGGTCTAGGTCCTCCCTCAGAGACGTTCTGGAAGGATGTCCAATGCTTTGTTCTTATACATTAACAGTAGTACACAGTCCCTTCAGTCTGCAAAGACATCTCTTGTTAAAGGTGCTTTGTTAGCAATCCCTCTGGCAGCACTAGTGAGTTACAATTTCCTTCAATATTATTTCTACCATAATATATACATTGACTTTCATGCCTCTAGAAAACATCTACAGTACATTTCATAATAGAAAAATATATTACAAATCTGCTCAATTATTTACAAGCAACACTCTATTATCTCTATGCGACATTTGTTTGATACAGTACTGACAAGTTACACATATTTTCCATTTCTGTAAAGTTAAAAAAATTCCATATGGCTTCTTGCTTGCCAAGCAAGAAAGTGATTTTATTTTCCTTTTCAAAACCAACTTTGGTGCATAAAAGATTAAGTTTGAAGATACTTTAAAAAAAATACATTTTTTCTTTTACATTAAGAAAAAAACTCAAAAAACCAACACTTTCCTCAGGAAAAAAAAATTAGTCACAGGTTAAACGAAAATATGAAGATTATTCAAATAATTTGAAATTGCGGTTTTTTTCAAAAACCATTAACAAGAGTAGTTATGTAGGTAAATATAAGACACTGTACCCCATGAAAGACCCTAGTCCTGAAAAGGGAGCCAACAGACATACGGCAACACTCTTTAACAGTAATTCTCAGACCTAATTCGATAGACGAATTTTTAGTTGATTGCAAATGTCGTTCACTGTTTGCTTAAATACAAATTGAACATTTTTCTTATCAGAGTTCTGCAAAAGAACACAAATGGCAACCAATCACATCTATTTATCATAACTGAAAGGTTAATTATCTCTCGATAATTTCCACTGTCTAAATATTTTCTATTTTAGGACTTCAATACACACTGTCAAGATGAGTATCTTACAGTGCTTTTGGTATTTTTAAGATCGGTTGTTTGTCTTTCCAATAAAACTACTGTAATCACTAAGGGGAAGAAAAAAAAAGCAGCTTAAGCAGCGAGCATGCAAAGCCTTTCAGAAGCTGTTCAACTGAGTTGCCAGAGAGTGTCTGCGCAGTCTCCCATAGCGCCATTCCATGACATGTGGACTACAGTAATATATTAATATATTCCACAGAAGACCTACTTCATTCACAGAATGTCCACACTAAGCATAAATATTACTCTAAATACTGGACTTAAAAATAAAAGAGGAAGGGGTTGACTCTAATGTGCAACTTTCCCTAAGCCCATTGTCAGTGACTAAGACTGCAGGTGGCCCCGCGTGTTTGCTTTTATGTATTTATGTTTTACCTCTTCAACCTCTTCTGTGGCATTGTTCTAGAAAAAGAAAAAAGAGAAATCTTTATTCAGTTGAATAAAAAAAACACTGAGTACTTCTAAAGAAACATTAAAGTCCTTGTAGATTTGAATGACAGGTATTTCCAAGTGCTTCTGCAAGCCTTCATTCCCAACTACTCAAGATTGAGGCAGGGGAGTGCCTGAGCCCGGGATTTCAAGGATATCTGAGGCAACACAGAAAAACCCTATCCCAGGAAACAAACATATATATTGAAAACAAAAGTAATTATTTCTAAAATGTACAGATATAATGAATATAAATTTATTTACATGTTTTTTTTATAAAAATTGCTATAATCTGATGTTTCTATTTATTAAGAGTTCCACGTCTAACTTGCATTTTTAACTACTACTTTAAATGTATATTTAAATTTCAAAGAAATGCTCTTATAGTTTCATTGCAAATAAAGTGTGTATTTCTTTTTTTTTTTTTTTTTTGGTTTTTCAAGACAGGGTGTCTCTGTAGCTTTGGAGCCTGTCCTGGAACTAGCTCTTGTAGACCAGGCTGGCCTTGAACTCACAAAGATCCGCCTGCCTGTGCCTCCTGAGTGCTGGGATTAAAGGCGTGCGCCACTACCGCCAGGCTAAAGTGTGTATTTCTAGCAGAACAGTAATACTTTCATTTTGAAATGTATATTAGCAAGAAATCATTCCTCAAAAAGAAAGTTGAAATAATTTTCCAGTCAAATTCCAGATCCTTAAACCCTAATCACACCAAGAAACACCCAATCCTTTATGACTGCACTACATTAAAGTACCCTCTCTGTTCCAACTTTCAGAAGAGAAGAAGCACCAAAGACAAAATTCAGTGCTAAGGTTTGAGGGGGAGGGGCTCATTTTGGCTGGTTGTTTTCACAGCTAACATACAAGCCAGGTGTGATGAGGCATGCCTATAAACCAAGTTGCTTGGGAGACTGAGGCAAGAGAATGTGGAATTCCAGGATAGTCTGGGCTACACAAAAGCACCTAATGTCTTAAGAACGTCCTCATTTCCCAAGAAACCTTTTAAAAAACAGAAGAATCAAATATCTTGAACCAATCAACCTCGCTTCTATCAACTACTTCTGAACATAAATTCCAAGCATGGAGAATATTTTAAATCATCTTCACTAAGACATCTAAACTGCTTTGTATAAAACACAATAGCACAAAAATAAGTTGATGTGTGAAAACAGAAGAGAACACATGTTAGAAGCACGGAGACGCATCCCAACTGTCAACTCTGAGGATGTTTATAGCCAGTTCTAAAAGAAGACGAGCTCTCCCAGAACACTGCTCTCCTAGGGTGCCAGTTTCAATTATCTCCCCAGAGTCAGCAGAATCAAATCTAAGTTATGTAAGAGCAAATAAACTCCCAATCATCTTTCTTTTAAAGTATGACTTTCCCATATTCTTGGTATGATTTTCTCAATATTCTCTCCTTTACAATCAATCCCATTCTTCAAAGAATATGCTTCTTTGCAATACAGCACCTTCCATAAAGCATATTTATAAAGGGGGAAAGCTCAAGAGCCCATGAATGTTATAACTTTGCTCTCTAAAGAATGTCTCAAATAAGAATCCTGACACACTGAACAGCATCACAACTAGGAGAGTCACAGGAGGAACAAAGCCTCTGAAGGTATTTTTGATTACTATCTTAGGGATGGGGCTATAAACCAGCTGGTAGGATGCTGGGTCCTGCAGTTTAATCCCTACTACTCTAACCTATACTACTCCAAAACAGCTCATTTATGACAGTTAAAAAATATGCCAGGTGGTGGTGGCACACACCTTTACTCTCAGGCAGGAGGCGGCAGGTATATTTCTGAATTTGAAGGCCAGCCTGGTCTACAGAGCGAGTTCTAGGACAGCAAAGGATACAAAACATCTGGGAACTATCAGTATCATCTTACTTCTGGCCAACCCATTCTCATGAGAAATACATCAAATGTGTCTTTGTTCTAAAAATATGAAGTCAAGTGCCTTTTCAATCACCGGTTTAAACACCCGAGTAGTCAGTCTGTTATTTGGATACAGCATTCATGTGTGACCTTGGACTTCCTACTGCAGTTTCCAATCTATATGCGGAGACACTGACACCAGACATGACTTCTCACCTAAGAAAAACTCTTGGCCACTTCTCTTCCTAGCGCCACCATCTAGAATAGCCAGGTCAACCAAGCTTAGAAATAGGAGCCTCTGAAATACTTAAGAAGCACACTGCTACTTAAACTGCTCTTTGGAAAAGTTTGTGGAGAAAGGAAATGAAGTACATGGCATTTAGGACACATTCATTTTATTCTCCGGCCCACAAAATTCTGATTTAAATACAGATAACCACATCTGTTTAAATTAACGTTTACACTGATTAACATGCATGTGTGTATATCTGAGTGAGTGACTATTGTATGTGCACTGGTGTCCATGGGGTCAGGAGGTGTGAGATTTCCCCTAGAGCTAGAGCTAATGTGGGTGCTTAGAACTAACCTGCGGTCCTCTGCAAAAGCAGCCATTTTCCCAGCCTCAGTATCACATTTTCAAAATAATTTCAAAATATTTGTGTATCATAATCTAAGCCATTGAAAATAAATACAGAATTAAACATGCATATAAACTTTATCAAAATACTGTTTCTGGATTCTAAAACTCTTAGCTCTTTGTGATATCACACCCACACTTTTAAAAAGCACAGAATGCCAATGTGCTATAATGCCCCAACCTAGTAGTGAAGCAGCACTGACTACATGGCAAGTCTGGGTAGCCTGAGCTACATAAGATCCTGTTCCCCCACAAACCCTGCACCCCTCAAAAAAATAAATAAAAAATACTACAAAGTCTATTGAACAGAGAAACCCAGAACAAGTTATCATCTCAAGTCCAAAAACCTACCCTCTGGAAGTAGATTCTGAAGGCAATATCATTAACATGATTTTGAGCATTCTGATGAAAATGTCTAGGTAAAATGAAAACAAAAGCCCAGCATTTTGGATAAAGAGCAGTCGATATGTACTGAAAAATCACCCCCAACTTATGCAAAATTTAGAAAACTTCAAGATAGCAATTCAAAATGGAAAGCATATTGTCATGAAGTCAATTACCTGTAAATGTTTGGGTCCAACAGCAAGGCAGTATCTTTGGGCAGCTTTGATAAATGAACTACTTTAGTTTTTAACTGATGTCGTTCACTTTCATTCACCCACACATCTGGCAAACTATGAATTAAAGAAAAGTCAGTAATTTGCAATTGTCCCAGACTAATTGTCCCTTGGTCTTCATACTCCCCAGCCATTCCTGCCGCTTTGACAGGGGTACCTATGTACTTCTGCAAAGACAGATGTGTCAGGCCATCTATACTCAGGAGCCAGACACAGACCACAGCACACAGTAGGGTAGACTAGGAATTTGTATAATGTGACTTCTAACTGAGAGAAATTAATAAAAATCTAACTATTTCTTCACTAACAAAGGAAAACTCCATCAATCCATGAGCTCAGCAGTACAGCAAATACCAAGAGTGCCAAGGACAGAGAGGCCCCTCATGAGACTGAGCCCATATGAAAGGAAAGAAAAGAAAATGCATATGTGACCAAATTCTGAATTTGAAGATATTTAATCTTACAGAACATTTAAAGTACTTTAATATCTATATTGTTCAATACAGAATTATAAAGGCATTTAAATTTGACATGTTTTTAAAGATTTGTTTTTATTTTATATGTATGAGTGTTCTATCTGTGTGTGTTTGTGTACTATGCGTGTGCCTGGTGCCCTGGGAGGTCACAAGAGGGTGTCTGGAGTTATGAAAAGTGTAAGGAGCCATGTGGGTGTTGGGTATCAAAAAGCTCCTCAAAGATCATCATCAACAAAGAATAAATCTAGGTACAAGCCTTGAAATAGAAAACAGAAGAGGCAAAAACTCAAAATCTGCCTAGGTTCCATACAACCTTGTCTCAAAATCCTTTCCCTCCCTCAAAAAAAAAAAAAAAAGGAAAGAAAGAAAGAAAAATAATCAGTACAAAGCAGACATAATGGCTCACATCTATATTCCCATCACTTAAGAAGGCAGAGGCAGGAAGTTCATGTGTTCACCAATAGTGGGTTATCTAAACTAAAATTTCCCCATAGCTGCACGGATGTTACCCAGGTAGCAGCTTTCTGAATGAATGTAAGACCCACTCGACAAAGATGGTCAATGCTGGCCTCCTAACCTGGCCATGCAGCCATGGCAGAAGGGGTCAGAAGCTCCAGGGAGAACCTGCTGCTAATCTTTACTGAGGGGACACCTATCAAGCTGCCCTGAAGTTATACACATTGACTGGTGCTCCTCTTAGCCCTCATCAGAAGCTCCCTTATAAAGTTGGTGCAGTGAACTAAAAAAGTATAAAAAGCTCCTAGAACATTCAGTTGCCAACTCAACACCTCAAAGCACAGTACAATTCAATTTCTCTTAAGATTTCTATTTTAATAAGTTAAATAATTTTTACACTCAAGATTTTGAGACAGGGTTTCTCTGTGTAACAGCCCTGGTTGTCCTTGTAGACCAGGCTGGCCTCAAACTCAGAAACCTCCCTGTGTCTGCCTCTCAAGGTGTGTGTCACCTCCAGCTGGCAAAATAACATTCCTTACACACAGTGAAAACACTTACATGTCTTCAGGCGTCCAATGAAGCAAGAGCTTTATCTTTCCAGATTCTTCCTTTCTCTTAGCTATTACCTAGTAACATTACAAAAAGAAAGAAAGGACAAAAACTATGAAACACCATTTTTCTATACCATTAGGAAGAACTTGAAGTGGCCTTGCAGCAGCAAAGGCACCACCACCACAAAATTCTTATCATTCCTGCTTTGTACACTCCAACCTCTTCCCACAACACTGAAATCGCCATAGGCCCTGCACTAATATGAAAACACCGAAACATATACTCATAATTTTAAAATAAATAAATGAATTTTTTAAAACTACAAAACAAATGTTAAAGCAACTAATGGCTGTCAAGATGGGTCAGCAGTTAAAAGCACTTTCAACAAAAGCTGAGTTTGACCCTTGATCTACATGGGAGAAAGTGAACAAATTTCCAAGTGTCTTCTGATCTCTACAAGGGGAGATGAATAGAACAAAAAACAAAGAAGCAATAATTAATGCCAGAAACCAGGCTTAGTGGCACACACCTATAGTCCCAGGCAGGAGGGTCAAGGAGTTCAAGTCTATCCTTGACTACATGGTTAGCTTCTAAATAACATGGGCTACAGGAAACCTAAAACTGCTGCAAAGAAAAAGATCTACTATACAACTGAGACATCTTTTTGCTAGGTTTTAACTGCTGTTCTTGGTGGGACAATTCATCTTTAAGTCTACCCCTAAGTAACCTACAGATCTAGACAATGTATTAAACCACTGTCATGTTAGCAGTCTGAAAACAAAGGTGACAGTGTTGGACAACTCCCCAATGTCCACTCTGACATTGGTGCTTTAGCGTGTTTTGTTACTACAATGTACCAAATACCATTTACCAAATTCAAGTTACAAACACCCAAATACATACTACGATGTTATTCTGAAAATATCAAAACTGAAAAGAGAACTTTAAAGACAAAAGTTTCTTCCTCCATTATATAAAAACTGGTGGTTGAATAAATCCCTAATTTTAGACTTGGCAATTAATGATAAAGGTCAAAAGCAGATTTGGAAGCACTAAAGCAGAACCATACAAATGACAGAACATAAGCCAAGCAAGCACAGTAACCCAACTGGAAATGAGGGTTCTGCTGACCTCTTCAGGAGAAAACTTCAATTAAGACACGAAAGCAGTCTAAACTGTTTCGTGACCACTAACATTATTTCCTATGACAGTAACAGGGAAATTTACAATTGCAATTTGTATTAAGCATTTCCACTTAAAGTAGATGCTTAAGATGTTTTGAGATAGTATCTCGCTATGTAGACCTGGCTGACCTAGAACTCAAGAGATTCATTTGTCTCTGTCTCCCTAATGATCAGATTAAATGTGTTGCTTCCTGGTGAGTGTGTGTGTCTCTGTGTTTTAGCAGGAAGCCAAAGTCAGGTGTTTGAAGCCAGTCTGTATAGACTGTGATTAAATATGTGGTTCACTAAACCTGACATGGGGGGAGGGACGCGCATGTGCAGTGAGGGTTTGTGTATGTGCATGCGTGTGTGTTTTAGCAGGAAGTTGAAGACGCAAGTTTGATGCCAACCTGTGTAGACTTAAATATGTGCTTCATTAAACTTCACATAGGCAAGGGGTACATGTGCAGTGAAGGTGTGTGCACGATGTGTGTGCAGTGTGTGTTTTAGCAGGAAGCTGAAGTCTGAAGTTTGAAGCCTGCCTGTGTAGACTGTGTTCCAAACTTTTTTCTTATTTAAAGGTGACTTATACTTAACATACACTGGTATCCACTGAAGTAACACCTTGAGAACTTGCTCACCTGGCTGACTTGCTCTCTAACTCACAAGGATGCCCTGCCCTTCACTTGGCTTTTCCAGGCAAGGTCCATCAGCTTATACCCTGTCCATTCTCTTCTCAGGCTCATGTACTTACAGGTTTGCATGGCTCATTTCTCAATTACTAAGCATACAAGAGACACTAGAATGTCCTTAATTTCCCGTCATTCTTAACTGTTCTTCTTTTTTCTTTTTTTGGAGGAGGATCCCTATTTTCTTCTAGTGAGACTAAGTGTTATCAAAATGATAGGGATATTTAATTTAATTGGAGTTATTTACACATACAATACATAGAAAAAAAACAATCAACCAATCAAAAAAAAATGATGGGGCATGCATGTGTTCAACAATCCCCCCCCCCCCACACTCACTCAATAAGGTCTCTTCCACAATTGTTTATCATATTACTTTTAAATAGTTTTTTAAGGTCAGGTTTGGTGAAGAACACTTGTTATTGTTGTTTGCTTTTAAGACAGGGTTTCTCTGTGTAACAGTCCTGACTGTCTTGGAACTCACTTGGCAGACCAGGCTGGTCTTGAGCTCACAGAGATCCACCTGCCTCTGCCTCCCGAGTGAGTAAATCACAAATTTAATCTCAACGCTAGGGAGTTAAAGGCAAAGAACTCTTGAGTTCTAAGCCAGTCAGGTCTATGTAATGGAATACTGTCTCAAAAGTATCTTGTTAATTCTTCTTTTGTTTTTCAAGACAGGATTTTTCTTTGTAGCCCTGGCTGTCCTGGAACTCGATCTAGACCAGGCTGGGCTCAAACTCAAGAGTTCCTCCTGCTTCTGCGTCCCAAGTGCAGGAATTAAAGGTGTGCACCAGCAACTAACTTCCTTCCTTTCTCTCTTTCTCTGTGTCTCTGTCTCTCTTTCTCTATTTGCCTTGTGTGCACATGCAGGACACAACTTAGTGTACTTAGTTCTCTTCTAACATATGGATCCCCGGGATCAAACTCCGGCTGTTCGGCTTGGCAGCAGAGCTCTCACCACTAGGCTGTCCTGCCAGCTTTCCATTTCATTAGTTTTGTTGTTGCTGGGTTGTCTGCAAGGTGTCTTTTGAGATAGGAATTCTCACTTAGCCTGAAACTCACTGACTGGCAGACTGGCTGCTCAGTGAGCTCCAGGAACCCTGTTTGTCTCACTCCCCAGCGCTAGAGTTAGACACAGCTGAGGATCAATCAGGCCTTAAATCCACCTTTCCTGTCATGCTTAACAAGATTAAACTTTAGTCAGCTTGTTATCAAACCAGAATCTAGGATCCATACATATTAAAAGAAATTAAGTGGGGGCAGTGGCAGCTCACAATGAAGGCAGAGACAGAGGCAGGTGGGTCTCTGTGAGGCCAGCCTGGTCTACAGAGCAAGAGTTCCAGGACAGCCAGGGCTACACAAAGAAACCCTGTCTAGAAAAACACAATAAAACAAAACCAGTAGGTTCCATAGGATGGGCACAGAAGCACAGGTGAATTGCTCCGCTCATTTTCCCACTTCTCTCATGTATCTCTGACTTGCATTTATACTCACTACCTTGTTTTTTAAGCATAGTCAAACCTGAAATACTATCAACAACTCCAAGTGTTTTCCTTAACCTCTGGAGCTATGACATTCATCCCTCAAAACCTGAGTGCAAGAAATGTCATTATGGGAGATAAAGTGAGATGCCAATCTATGATCTACTCTAACAATTAATACTTCAAATCTCCATTTTGCTGAAATAGAAAGCAAAAGTTGCCCAATTCTAGCTTATGTGTTTCAAAATGAAAACTAAGCTAGAGAAATGTTAATTGGTAAAGACACTTGCTGCATAAGCCCGGAGATCTGAATGTCATCCTTAGAAACTATCAGGGTGAAGGAAAGAACTATGCCCTCTTCACACACATCACAGTATGTGCACTTGTACACATATCACAACTCTGCACAATCAAGATTTCTACCAGAGAGAGAGAGAGAGAGAGAGAGAATGCCCACAAACCACAAGAGGGTGTTGGTTCCCATGGAGTTGAGCTACAGATGGCTGAGCCACCTGACACAATGCCAGGTCCTCCACAAGAGCAGCAAGCACTCTTAACTACTGAGCCATCTCTCCACAGCACCAATAATAATCTTAAAAGACAAAATTACATATTCATTTTTCCAAGAATTTGAAATGCCAGAAGTCTAGAAACCTATGCAAAACTACACCTATTGACTGCAAAGAGACAAAGGTCTCTTTGGCTGCCCTTAAAGAGAACTTGAGTTCAGATACCAGCAACCATGCGGCAGCGTACAAATGTTTGTGAATCCAGTTTCACAATATTCGATCTTCTCAGACATCAAACACACATGGTGCACAGATGTACATCCAGGCACATATACATGCACATAAAATTAATTTTTTTAAAAAAAAAGAATGGACAAAATTAATTCCTAGCTAACCAAAGACTAAACTGATCTTACAGCTTTGCTTTTCCAAAATGGCATTCTCCTTATTCTGAGTTGAAGGCCTAGCCCTAGAAATAGTGACTCTTCACAGTGTGCTAGCTAGCTACAAGTCTAGAAAACAAAGCACATCTAAATATCTCTTCCTGCCTCATGATTTGATGACCTCAATTACACCTCCACCCCCAGTCCTGCCTGGCTTTGGTTTTTGGTACTAGGGACAGGGGATTGAACATATATGTATATGCATGCTAGGAAGTGTTCACTGAACTATATCCCTATTCTTCATTTTGAGTAACTCTGCTGCCTGGACTGGCCTGGTACTTAATTCTGTAGTCCAGGCGGGTCTTTAACCTAAGATTCTCCTGCTTCAGCCTGCACAGTACTGGGATCGTAGGCATGTACAACCACATCCAACATATTTTATGACTGTTAACAAAATTTCCTAAATTTTGAGCAATTTAGAAACATAATCGTGAAAAACATATACTTCCCCCCAAATCCACATAATTTGAAAGAAAAACAGAATACTTACAGTACTATGAAAAACAACACTGTGTCCCTTTCCTAAACTTTCTATATGAGCCGAGAGGTTAAAGCATATGGCTCGATGTCTTATGGCATCCAGTGTTTGTGCATCGAAGAAATCATGTGGTCGCGCTAAAAGTCAACACACACAAAAAAGTTAAAGACAGTTTAGAAAATTTCAACAATCTGCTAAGTGCTCAGGTATTTACCAAACCCAGGAAAACGCTGCTTTAACTGGAGGGATTAGCAAAAGCAGAGGCCAGTCCTGCCCAGCGCTTAGTTGCACATGTCTCTGTGTTCGGGGTAGAGCTCTGATAAGTTGAGGGCAGGCAGAATTCCAATTATCAATGAACACAGCAACTCCTTTATTCCCCCAGCTTCTTACCCTCACACCCCACCATTCTACACTCCAGCAGCTTTATTTTTTCATAAAAATCCTCAAAACCAAATTGGATTTTCAGCAATAACCATTTCACCATCACCAGCAAAACAAGGAGGTTTCAAACTTACCTTGTAATTTCATGAACACTCTATTTTTTTATGCTATCAAAATCTTTCCAAATTTGTGACAAAGAAGCAATATTAGTTCCAAGCTTTCAACCAGTATTTTCTTGATAAATAAATGTCCCAAGTAAGAACAATTTAAGAAAAATTGCACATAAAAATTTGAGATGGCACCTATGTTGCCAATCAAGCCTTGGAGCGCTAGAGAGCTCAGATCATCCTTTCACTTCAGCCACACAAGCCAAACATGCAACTAAATCCTAGAGACTGAAGCCAGGGCCTCCTACATGTCAGACAGGCGCTCTACCCCATCAATACATTTCTAAATAACAATTAATTAGTTCAAAGTCGTTCTCAACTGTGTAATTGTGCACATGGCTTAACCTTAACCTTCATTCATAGATTGTTCTTTTGTCTTTAAAATATTTGATTTCATTATATAACCCAAGCTGGTCTGAAATGCTTTATGCAGATAGCCAAGCTTGGCCTCAAACTCACAGCAATCTCTTTTTTTAGTATATCAAAAATAAAACCACAGTTAAGCTAGGTTCAGCAGCTCACTCTAAACTCTTGGGAAGAATGAGTGTAGGGTCAGGAGTTCAGGGCCTGTACCAAGATCCATTCTCCAGACACTAAGAAAAGGTAGTCTCCAAACAGTTAAACATTAATAACCCAGATTCTAATCCAGCCTTTACCGGAGAGGAGACAGGAAAGAAGTAATGCATTAGTTCTACTAAAGACCTATGATGGATGAAGTAAAATGACTGCAATGAAGTCCCTGAGTAAAATGCAGACAAACTGACTCTCAGAATCCATGCATGGATATGTGTTTTAGAGGAAAAATGGAATTCAAACCACAGCACTGTCTTGTCTGAACAGTGGTCCCCAAAACTGAAAGGCTCTGCATGTTTTAAAGTTGAGAGCAACATACATTCATTCTCCCCAAACAAACAAAACCCACAACAGTAAGAAGTGCTTCCATCCACACCAGTCACTAGCACTCAGCCCACCCCAGCCGCAGGTCAGAGCACCATCTCCTCAAGCAACACATATGCCAGTCCTAAGCACAACTGGGTACTGAACTATGCCCACTTTCACTTTCTAAGAATGCTGAACAGGCAGAAGTGGGATCAGGAGATAAAGAGTTAGAGGCCAGCCTGGGCTAGGCTGAGAGTGCCTTGAAAAGAAACCAAAAAGGGGGTCTAGATTAGTGCCACAGAGCTATAATCCCAGCACTGGGGATCTCTGTGAGTTCCAGGCCAGCTTGGTTTATACAGCGAGACCTTGTCTAAACTAGAGCAGCAAATTGTGTAAGCATTGCTAAGTAGCGGGAACAGTAAATAGATTTAAATGGCGATATGGTGTGAAATGAGTGGGCAAGCTCCAGGATTTCAGTGCAATATTACACAGTTTTCTTTTTCCTGTATTACATTCAAGATGGAGGGAGGTTCATGCCAGTGCTTTGGTGAATGTACGGTCAGAGAGACAACTAATTAATTCCCTCCTTCCACCATGTGGGCTCCAGAGATCAAACTTACAGCATCAAACTGGTGGCAGGTTGGCCTCTGCATCAGCTCCTGCCTACAGGTTACAGGCCTTTTTTTGTTTTTTTGAGACAGGGTTTCTCTGTAGCGTTGGAGCCTGTCCTGGAACTAGCTCTTGTAGACCAGGCTGGTCTCGAACTAACAAATATCCGCCTGCCTCTGCCTCCCAAGTGCTGGGATTAAAGGCGTGCACCACCACCGCCCAGCTACAGTCCTATCTTACCTCACTGATAGACAGTGTTGAGAAAATAAATTCTTACCCAAGGTATTTATGGTTATGTTATTTAGAATCCAACTAAGATAGCATGTAAAGGTATTTTTACTTTAACAGTAGGAAATAATTTAGTAAAAACCAAAAGAACTTTTTTCCTTTGTGATCAATTCATTTATTTACTGTCACTTTCTAGTAACAGAAATACTTTAGTGTTTTAGAGCAGCATTAGAGCCTGAGGTTCTTCTCTACACCATCAACCAAGAGTGAGGAGCCCATTGCTCACTATTCCCTTGCAGGACTCTCTTTCACAACAGTACTCCTCCGGTCCTCCTTGCACCCTCTCACCACTCACACTCGTCAGTCCAGACTGACTGCCCAGAAGATCCAAAGAATGCAGCATGCTGCCCTACAGGCTCCATAGTTTCAAGGTTAATTCATACCCTTGGCACTGCATGCGTACCTAATTATTTTGACCCTAAGTATCAAAGGAGTATTTTATAACCCAGTAATTAAGAACAAAATCTTCATGTTCATATTGCAAACACATTCAACATTTTGGTTGATGGATTACTTAACTTTTATATGATTTTTACTTCTGACACACTCAATATTTTCTAAAGTATTTTGGAAACAAAAACTGCCATGTTTAAAATTTTTCTAATTTATAATAAATCAAATTACCCCTAGTATCTGATTCTCTAAATATATATAGTTTATATTCTAAGATCACATACACTTAACACTCTTTTAGCTAACTTCTACAAACATTTCTCAATAGGTTCTCATGCTGACAGGCAGGTACCATATATTACTTCCCATGGATATCAACAAGCCAAACTCAATACCAATAAAACTGGACTCGCATAAAGCCCTTTTTCTACACAGAGACTTTCTAAGTGAACACTTACGTAATGAGCGTCGTCTTTTGTTCTTTAGTTTCCTCCTCTTGTTCATTCCAGCTTTAGAAGGAGATTCTTCTTTGGCCTTTGGCTGGCTAGAAACTTTTGAGGAATTCTGTTGACTGAAGTGTGTGGGTACATGGCGAGCGAGCCCTCCCTGAGAAGCAAAGCTGGCATTGCAGCCGCCAACTACACACTAAAAAGAAGAAAGAAGGGGCTGTCAAGGTTACGCGTGAAGCACAGCAGAACTGCAGGCCGAGGATGTTTGTGCAGTAAACTGCAGCACAGCAGAACTGCAGGCCGAGGATGTTTGTGCAGTAAACTGCAGCACAGCAGAACTGCAGGCCGAGGATGTTTGTGCAGTAAACTGCAGCACAGCGGAACTGCAGGCCGAGGATGTTTGTGCAGTAAACTGCAGCACAGCAGAACGGATTCCAGAAGAGAAACATGAAGCGCTTCTTTTACAAGCTTACTTTAAAAACAAACATGTTATCCAACAAGTACATCACTTAGCAGTGGCATGGCTATTTCCAAACTTAATTTCACTGCTCTCTCCACTGTACAAAACCTACAGGATCAGTTTCCTAGAAGAGATGATTTTGAATAAACTATGTTTATAACCAGGACAAGAGGGTTACTCCCCAATGGTTACTCCAATTCCTAGACACTGTTGATTTTTATTTAAAAATAAAATAAATAAATAAATAAAAATCTCCCTAAAAGCCCTAGCTGGCCTGGAACTTACTATCTAGACCAGACTGGCCTCAAATTCAGAGATCCTCCTGCCTCTCCCACCAGAGTACTAGGATTAAAGCCATGCAGCATAACCAGCTGGGCGGCGGTGGTGCATGCCTTTAACCCCAGCAGCTAGAAGGCAGAAGAAGGATGACCTCTGAGTGTGAGCATGGGGTGTGTATCCACAAAACCTTTCACATGCTTCCTTGTTTTTCTATGCTGTTTATCAAGTAGGAAAGAAATTTGAAAATAGTTTGAAAAGCTTTATGTATTTGTTAGACTTCTAGATCTAATGTTATATTAGAGGACATTCTCCTAGATCCAATCTACTCAGTTTCTGACTTAGAAAATAAACTGCAAATATGTAATTAGTAAAGTTCAACACTAAAACGTCCAAAATACCATCTTCTATGCCTCCTGGATCTTCTATACAGACACTACCAATCCTAACTTCAGAAAAAAATCAGCACATTATGCTATCAGTGAAAGTCCTAATTTTCTTCACAAAGTACCAAGATGTGTCCTCACCTGGGTCTGCCATTACACATTCACTGTGTATACAAACCCCAATTCACACTTTCAATGTATCTTGGAAATATGAACACCCTTATGCATATTTTAAGCCCAGAACACCTTGTGAATCACAGACATGTTTTTGTATAGTAGTGGAAATCAACAGCTGTGTGCTTACAGAGTCTTCTAAAATTAAGGACAGTCCAAATATTCAACAAGCTACTTATATAGTATAATAAAAATGGTACCTAGTGTTATTATTAAGACTCTACACTCGCTGGGCAGTGGTGGCGCATGCCTTTAATCCCAGCACTCGGGAGGCAGAGGCAGGCAGATCTCTGTGAGTTCGAGGCCAGCCTGGTCTACAAGAGCTAGTTCCAGGACAGGCTCCAAAGCTACAGAGAAACCCTGTCTCAAAAAAAAAAAAAAAAAAAAAAAACAAAAAAAACCTCTACACTCGTGTTAAGTAGTGTTGGTACTAGTTCTTCTTTGAAAATCTTGGGCCATTTGCTCAACTATGTTCATAGCAGCATTATTTGTCATAGCCAGAACCTGGAAACAATCTAGATGCCCTTCAACAGAAGAATGGATAAAGAAAATGTGGTACATTTACACAACGGAGCACTACACAGTGGTAAAAAATAATGACATCTTGAAATTTGCAGGCAAATGGAATTGATCTAGAAAAAAAAACATATTGAGTGAGGTAACCCAGACCCAGAAAGACAAGTATGTGAACATCATAAATGGCTTCTAAACATAAAGCAAAACCAGCCTACAGTCTACAACTCCAGAGAACCGAGACAACAAAGAGAACCCTAAGAGAGACATACATGAATCTACATAGGAAGGAGAAAAAGACAAAATCTCCTAAGTAAATTAAGAGTGTGGGGGTCACGGGAGAGGGTAGAAAGAGAGATGGGAGGAAAAGAGGGGAGTGGAGAAAAATGTATAGCTCAATAAATACAAACAAGAACACTCTACCCTCACTTTCCGGGAGCTCAGTGAATGAGAAGGATTAATGACTGGAGCTAGCTATCAGTGCAGATACTTCCCAGTATCGACTATCATACAAGGTACAAGAATAGGGACGAACAAAACAAACTTGCTGCCCAGAAAGGGTATCTACAAACTCAGCAAGACACATGGAAAAAATAATAACTGCAATAGCAGTAGAGCTAAATTCATGTACTGGGCTGTGTCTGTAGGTCAGTGATAGGTCCAAGCACAAAAGCTTTGAGTTCTGTCTTCAATACTTCAGAAAGAAAAATAAAACAACACCGGCAGTGGTTGCCCACACCTTTAATCCTAGCACTCAGGAGGCAGAGGCAGGCAGATCTGAGTTCCAGGACAGTTAGGGCTGTTATACAGAGAAACCCTGTCTTGAAAATCCAAAATTAAATTGAGTGATAGTGGCACGCGCCTTTAATCCCAGCACTCGGACACAGGCAGGCAAATCTTTGTGAGTTTGAGGTCAGCCTGCTTTACACAACTAGTTCCAGGACAGCCAGGGCTACAAAGAAAGGTCCTGTCTCGAAAATATAAAAAATAAATATATATATTGGCATGATCTTATAAATGGTACTATCCTCAAATAATTTTGTGTTAAATGTAATCAGTAAATTTCAATTTTCAAAGGTGTCAACAACATATAATAAGAAGATAGGGCTGGAGAGATGGCTCAGAGGTTAAGAGCACTGGCTGCTTTTCTAGAGGTCCTGAGTTCAATTCAGCAAGCACATGATGGCCATCATCCATCTATAATAAGATCTGGAGCCTTCTTATGGCATGTGCATATATAATAAATAAATAAATTTTTAAAAAAGGGAAAAGATAGCCTGGAGCTGGATATGGCTTGGCAGTTAAGACATAAAGCCAACCACACTGAACGTTATAGAAGAGAAAGTGGGAAGAACACTTGAACGCACTGGCACAGGGAACCACTTCCTAAATAGAACCCCAGCAGCACAGACACTAAGAGAAACAATAAGTGGGACCTCCTGAAACTAAAAGCTTCTGTAAAGCAAAGGACACGGTCAACAAGATAAGACGACGCCTACAGAATGGGAAAAGATCTTCACTAACCCCACATCAGACAGAGGTCTGATCTCCAAAATATACAAAGAACTCAGGAAACTGGACACCAAAAGAACACATAATCCAATAAAAAAAAAAAAAAGGGAGTACAGACCCAAACAGAGAACTCTCAACAGAGGAATCTAAAATGGCTGAAAGACACTTAAGGAAATGTTCAACATCCTCAGTCATCAGAGAAATGCAAATCAAAACAACGCTGAGATTCCATCTTACACCTAAAAGAATGGCCAAAATCAAAAATACTGATGACAACTTATGCTGGAGAGGTTGTGGGGGAAAGGGAACACTTCTGCATTGCTGGTGGGAAGGCAAGCTGGTACAACCCCTTTGGATGTCAGTGTGGCGATTTCTCAGAAAATTAGGAAACAACCTTCCTCAAGACCCAGTAATACCACTTTTGGGTGTATATCCAAAGGATGCTCAATTGTGCCAGAAGGACATGTGCTCAACTATGTTCATAGCAGCTTTGTTTGTCATAGCCAGAACCTGGAAACAACCTAAATGCCCCTCGACTGAAGAATGGATAAGGAAAATGTGGTACATTTACACAATGGAGTACTACACAGCAGAAAAAAAATAACGGCATCTTGAATTTTGCAGGAAAATGGGTGGAGCTAGAAAACATTATTTTGAGTGAGGTAACCCAGACACAGAAAGACAATTATTACATGTACTCACTCATAGGTGGTTTTTAAACATAAAGCAAAGAAAGCCAGCCTACAAACCATAATTCCAGAGAACTTAGACAACAATGAAGACACTAAGAGAGACTTACATAGATCTAATCTACATGGGAAGTAGAAAGTAGAATAAGAAGATTTTCTGAGTAAATTGGGAGCATGGGGACCTTGGGGGAAGAGAGAGGCAGGGAGGGGAGCAGAGAAAAATGTAGAGCTCAATAAATATCAATTAAAAAAATAATCAGCCTCACTCATGGGAAACATGGAAGTGGAAACAGAGAGCCAGACAGAGCTTTGAAGAAGAGCGGATGTGTGTGCTTACCTAATGTGTGCGCTTACCTAATGTGTGTGCTTACCTAATGTGTGCGCTTACCTAATGTGTGCGCTTACCTAATGTGAGCGCTTACCTAATGTGTGCGCTTACCTAATGTGTGCGCTTACCTAATGTGTGCGCTTACCTAATGTGCAAAAGGTCACTGTGGGAGCACACGGATGTGAGTGCTTACCTAATGTGCAAAAGGTCACTGTGGGAGCACACGGATGTGAGTGCTTACCTAATGTGCAAAAGGTCACTGTGGGAGCACACGAATGTGTGTGCTTACCTAATGTGTGCGCTTACCTAATGTGTGTGCTTACCTAATGTGTGTGCTTACCTAACGTGCAAAAGGTCACTGTGGGAGCACACGGATGAGTGTGCTTACCTAATGTGTGTGCTTACCTAATGTGTGCGCTTACCTAATGTGCAAAAGGCCATTGTGGGAGCACACGGATGTGTGTGCTTACCTAATGTGCAAAAGGCCACTGTGGGAGCACACGGATGTGTGTTCTTACCTAATGTGCAAAAGGCCATTGTGGGAGCACACGGATGTGTGCGCTTACCTAATGTGTGTGCTTACCTAATGTGCAAAAGGCCATTGTGGGAGCACATGGATGTGAGTGCTTACCTAATGTGCAAAAGGCCATTGTGGGAGCACACGGATGTGTGTGCTTACCTAATGTGCAAAAGGCCATTGTGGGAGCACACAGATGTGAGTGCTTACCTAATGTGCAAAAGGCCTTTGTGGGAACACACGGATGTGAGTGCTTACCTAATGTGCAAAAGGCCACTGTGGGAGCACACGGATGTGAGTGCTTACCTAATGTGCAAAAGGCCACTGTGGGAGCACACGGATGTGAGTCTGTTCTCTTAACCGGAGGTCAGAGTTTGAGCTTATTTTTGCTCTCTCAGGGCTGTTGACAAAAGGTTGCTACAAACAAGACATTCTGACCTAGGGTGTGGTTAATTAGTATTTTGGGTATAGAGGTGAATCTGCTCCACCTAGACCAAAGGTCGGAGAATTCAAGTCTATTCCTTATGTCATGTTAATGAAGTCTGTTGCATCCCCCTCCCCTTTTGGAGTGAAATATATTAGCGTGTGGAAAATAAACAAGGCGAAATCAATATTAACTGAATGTCCCTCCTGATGATGTTCTGTGTTTCTGTCTCTTTTTTCTCTTATATCTTTGTTCCTTTTGCTTTCTAATTCTAATCCTCATGCTCCTACCCTAGAATGTACAAGTCGACAGGCCATGGGGTCAAATCTCTGGAAAGATCAAAATTTAAAGCTATAATGAGGAAAGATTATTCAAACTTCTTAGCCAAAATCAGAAATGCTGGTAATATCAAGACATTGTGTAACAAAGAAAACCAAATGTGTGTGTACAATCTAAAGGTGGGTGGAAGATGTTCATAGGCAGCTTAATGAATAGCAGGCAAAGATCAGAAACAATGCACAGCCAGTGAGAAGTAGGAACAAATTGACAGAAAGACTGTAGTCTAACGCTTCTGTGGAACATAAGTTATTTCATAGAAAGGAAAAAATGCTGCTTCATACAATTTTGATTTATCTTACCAATAACTTACTGAATGAAAGAAAAAGCAGAGCAGAGGGCTTATTCAACTAAAGCAAGACAGCAGATAGCAGAATAGGAAGGAGTGACCTAGGACAAGGGACAAACTAGTTAAAAGAATAGAATTTGGTTCTCAACACCCGTACAGCTTGTAGCTAACAGCTCGTGGGGAAATCCAACTCCTTCTTGGAGACATTAGTCTCCAAGGGCAACTGCATTCATATGCACTTAATCGAGAAACAGACACACTCAAAGACACGTGGGGGATACAGTAGGACACGCCTTTAATCCCAGCACTCAGGAGGCAGAGGCAACAACATCTCTGAATTAAGAGGTCAGCTTGCTCTACATGGAGACTATCTCATAAAACACAAAATAATAATAATAATAATAAATTACGTTTTTAAAAGGCCTATTTCCTGAAGGGGAAAATCTATTTTTCCTTAATCACCTTTCTTCAGTGCCTGGTATGTACACTATCTAGACAGCACTGTTTTACTCATTTATGTGATTCCTACGGAGCGACCAGGAAAAGGGAGCTTCATTTGATGAGTACATGCTATATGCATGTGTTTAATGATCAAGCTGAACCCAACCAACAGAGAAAATTATTATAACAGCGAAAATATGGGTTTCTGTAATACTCTAAACACACTCCTAACACCTTTAGAAACACTGCCTTGCCTGTCTCCAGCGAAAGCTGCGCACGGTGGCACATACCTTTAGTTCCAGCTCTTAGGAGGCAGAGGCAATCAGATCTCTTATGAGTTTAAGGTCAGCTTGGTCTACTTAGCAAGTTTCAAGCCATCTAGTTACACAGTGAGACCATAAAAAAAAATTCAACTCATAAGTAAATGTTTCCCAATCAAAAGGGGCACACATTCACATAATATAGGATATTAATAAGATAAGCTTGTTGAAACATAAATTAGAACACTATTTAAAATAGTGCAGCAGAAACAAAAAATAGCTCATACTCGATCTTGTATAAGGGCAAGGCATAGGGGTACATGCCTGTTTTTGACACTCAGGCTGAGGGAGGCGTTTTGAGAGCAGCCTGGACTATACTGGGAGTTTCAGGTCAATGGGCTATACAGCAAGACATGCTCACAAAAAGTAGAGGTGGGAAAGAGAGAAGGGACCCTGACCTAACAGTGAATTTGCTATTCTTCAAACTCAATTTTAAAACTTTATCTCCAACTACTTTTGAAATCTAAGCACCAATAAAAATGTTTAAACAGGCCGGGCAGTGGTGGCACACACCTTTAATCCCAGCACTCGGGAGGCAGAGGCAGGCAGATCTCTGTGAGTTCAAGGCCAGCCTGGTCTACAAGAGCTAGTTCCAGAACAGGCTCCAAAGCTACAGAGAAACCCTGTCTCGAAAAACAAAAAAACAACAACAACAAAATGTTTAAACAAAAAGGTCTTTTTTATTTTTTAGAAGGCAACGGGAACAAGTCTGTGGGAAAATGCTTCAAAATCCTATGTTTGTACCTCAGCACTGAAAAGAAATGTTTAGAAGGATCAAAGCATGCTCGTTACACAGGTCAGCCAGGCATGGTGCCTCAGCTTGTAACCCAAAAAACTGGAGAAGCCAAGGCAGCAAGGCTGTCAACTTTGAAGCCAGCTTGGCTTACATTAGGAGTTCAGGATCACATGAGCTAAGATTAGAGTGAGAGCTAACCTTAAGAAAGAGGGGATGAGCTCACGAAGTGACTTTAGGAAGGCCGCACATACGTACCTTGAAAGGTTTGTCTCCACTGTGTGTCAGCATGTGCCGCTGCAACCAACTCTGACTGGTGGACGGGGTGTTATACACCTTACAACCTTTCCACAAGCAAACAAACACCTGTAATGAAAACAATGACTGTCACTTATCTTAGTAAAGACTGATCACTCAAAATTTCAAGTATGATGAAAATCTTCAAATGATCAAAAGCCACTACTAATTGCACTCAATCAAAATACATTTAACTCTAGTTTCCCAATAGGGAACAGTTTTGCCCCACTCTCAATGCTAGGTTCTTTTCCCTCAGGAAGAAACTAGCAGACCCCTCAGGATGAGGGTACATAAAAGATGACAACTTCCACACACTAAGACAAGCTTACTTCTGTTTTTAAAGAATTTGCTACTTCTCAATACTAGGAAAATATAAAAACTAAAGATAAACATTAACTAGTAGATAAGCTTTTAACATCAAAGAAATGAGTCAAAAAATACATTTTGCATAAGTCACATTCAGATTTTAAAAGAAGTAAAAATTTTGCTATCAAGCTTTTCTACTCATGGATTCCTATTCTGACATGCCTACTAACATTCTACATTCCTGTACTGTTCTTCCCATTAAGAAGTATTTTTAGCTATCTTATACCTTAATTCTGTAGCAAATATACAAAGCTAAGGAACAAAGACTGATCTTTCACTGTGAAGAACTACATTCTCAGCCTCAGGAAACCAAATCTGACCAGGTCTGGAAAATTCTAGCACTAGCAGCCTAGTCTTCCCTTCTGAGGTTTCCCAAGGATTCCAAACACTGGCAACTGTCCCATACACTGCAGTCTCTGAAAGAACTGGCACAGAGTGAGACCCTGCCTCAAAAAAAAACAACAAAAAAATCTACTTTTGAGAATCTTCTTCCTACAAATAATTACATACAGAATCACTTCAGTACTACAGAGTACTACATATAAAACACACCGAAAAACAACAGACTGCAGAAAAATATATTAAAGGCTAAGAATGCAGTTCTGCAATAGAGTGCTTGCCTACCATGCACAAAGCCTGGGGCTGAATCTCAGGGAGCAACAAGAAAATAAACTAAAAACGTAAAACACAGGGCTGAAGAAACAGCTCAGTGTGCAAGAGCACTGGCCACTCTTGCAGAGACCTGCGTTAAATTCACAGCACCCACTTGGTGGCTCCCATCAATCTATCTCCAGTTCCAGGAAATATGACATTTTCTTCTGGTCTCCTTCCTTGAGAATAAGGCACACATTTGAACATCCAGGTGCAGCAAGCATCTCAGTCTATGAACTAATAATAGAAGTCAGGAAGACTCTGATCTACTCTGGCTTTTGGTTTTCTCAGGTAGGGATGTGTACCATTCTAACACAAGCTGGGCCTGGTGACGCAGGCCTGACCCCAGTTCCTTAGCAGGTACTACAAGATCTGGGACTTCTGTATGACCCAGCAGTTGGTAAAGTACTTGCCTAGCAACTGGGAGGTGAAAGCAAGGGGATCCAAAGTTCAAAGTCAATCTTTAGCTACATAGCAAATCTGAGGCCTGCATGGACTACATGAGACTGATCTCAAAACAGAACTTACTGTAACAAGGCAGCATCACTGTTGCCCTTCTAAATGACTGATCCCATGGTACTACACATCAATGTCAGTTAAGCAGACAGTGCATTTCAGAACACTTCCTCTTCCTCCTCTCACCGATTTCTGGCCCTCCTATATTCATCCTACGTTTCACAGTTCAAGTTTTAAAAGTTACTTTAAACAAGCCTGGCAGAGCAAGACTGTAATTGCAGCTGCTTAACAGGATGAAGCAAGAAGATGAGTGCAAAGCCTGCTTGGACTATAAGCGAAGTTCAAAGGGTAAATCATTGGACTCATGTTCAATAAACCCACCAGAAAAACATTTTCAAGATTACTTTTAGACCAGTGAGGTGGCTCAGTAGACAAAGGCATTTACTGCCCTGAGTTCAATCCCTAGACCCACATGGTAGAAGAGCCAATTCTGGCAAACTTCATTCTGACCTCTACCCCCTCCCCATCTTCTCACACGCACACAAACACACACAAACAGTGGATAAATGTAATACAAACATATTTAAACAGATATTTAAGAGTTTACTTAAAGAAGCCGGGCAGTGGTGGCACACGCCTTTAATCCCAGCACTCGGGAGGCAGAGTCAGGCGGGTCTCTGTGAGTTCGAGACCAGCTTGGTCTACAAGAGCTAGTTCCAGGACAGGCTCCAAAGCCACAGAGAAACCCTGTCTCGAAAAACCAAAAAAGAGTTTACTTAAAGAAATCTACTGGGTATAGTGAGCGGCATGCCTTTAAACCTATCACTGAGGAAGCAGAAGCAGGTAGATCTGTGAATTTAAGGCCAGCCTGGTCTACATAGTGAAACTCTTGTCTCAAAATTGTTTGGATGGCTTGGTTTTTTTGAGATAGATACTCTCAATGTAGCCCAGGCTGTCCTCTATGATCCTCCTGACTCAACCTCTCCTGCCAAGAATGTAACAGATCTGCTCTATTAATCTAAAATTTCAAGTGACTACTCTTAATTAAAAAGGGATCCTGTCTCTCAAAGCAAGGAATCAACAGAGGAGAGGGGAAGGAAGAGAAAAGGATCAGACACAGAAGAAAAGGGAAAGGCAGAACCTAAGACTATAGATGCACAAATAGTTTTTCATGAGTGGCTATGGTTTGCTTTATGGTATTTTTTTAATATTCTTTTTAAAATGTGTATGTGTTTTGCCCGAATCCACATCTGTGCACCACACCCATATATTGCCTTTGGAGGGCAGAAGGGTAGACCGGATGCCCTTGGACCTGGAGTGGCAGACAGATGTTAGCCACCAAGTTAAGTGCTAGGACGGAACCTGAGCCCTCCAGAAGAGCAGCCTGTGCTCTTAGTCACTGAGCACCTCTCTAGCCCCAGTAATTTGGTTTTGAGATAGATGTAACCTCAGAACTGCAGCCTTGAAAAGTACTTTTATACTTGATTTTTAGAAATACTTCTAGTATAAAATGATTTTATTTTTCTGTTGCTGTTGTTATTGTTGTTGTTCTGAGGCAGGGTTTCACTACGTAGTCTTGACTGGAACTTGCTATGTAGACAAGGCTGACCTCAAACTCACAAAGATCCAACTCTCACGGCCTCCCAGTGCTGGGATTAAAGGTTTGCCTCGACCATATTCAGCAGTAGGCCCTATAAATCAATTAAGGTTTAGCTATTTTAATAAATCCACAGTCCATTCTCATGTGATATGGAGAATCTTATGTATTATTAGGGAATACTGGGCAAAACAGTAACAGATTAACTACTGTGGTACATGTCTATACCCCAGAATTCACAAGACAGAAAATGCCACAAAGTCAAGGCCAACAAGATAAACCCAAAAAGTTCCAGACCAGAATCTCAAATCCCACCCACGCCACTACGGGAGCATCCAAAGTACAGACAAGTTATTATACGGGACACAGAAGTACAGACAAGTTATTATACGGGACACAAAAGCTTCGTTTTTACCCCTCTTTTTTAACTGCACAAAACATTCTCATGTTTTTTAATTATTGTTGTTTGTTATTCTTTGATACTAATCCAGTGTAGCCTAGCTATTCCTACCTCAGTATGAGTGCTAGGATTATATAACACCCAGGCTGTCTCATAATTCTCTGAAGTATATTCATAATCTATTGCTTAAGTAATTTAATCTCTCATATGCCCATCCACACTTACATACAAAAAAGTCAGGAGGGGCACTGAACAGATGGGTCAGTTAAGAGCACTGGCTTCTCTTCCAGAGGACCTGAGTTCAGTTCCCCGCACTCAAATGGCTCACAGCTGTCCATACCCCAGTCTGCAGGCACCAGGCATGCACAGAGAGCACAGGCATGCATGCAACCAAAACACCCACACACATAGAAATGAGCAAAACTTTTAAGGGGGTTGGAAAGATGGTTCAGCAGTTAAGAACACTTGCTATTCTTGCAGAGGATCTGGTTTTAGTTCCCAGCACTCACATGGTAGCTCACAACCATCCACAGGCAAGCACAAAATATACATAGATATATAAGCAAAACATCCACACAAAATAAATGTTTAAATTTATTATTATTATTATTTTCTTTTAACAAAATAGGGTCTCTGTGTAACAGCCCTGGCTGTCCTGGAACTTGCTCTGTAGACAGACTGCCCTTAAACTCAAGCCTGCCTTTGCCTCCCAAATGCTGGCATCAAAGGCGAGTGTCACCACTGCCCAGCCTAAAAAAAAAAAAAAAAAATTAATGAAAACTTAAGAAAAAGCTACTGTTCAGTGGCCAACAAAAATTAAAGCTCACATGGACATGGCAACACAGACAACTTGGAGCTGGTAGAGGTGGGCTCTTCCGTCTCCCAGGGTAAAGATCAACAGAAGAGGAAAACAGAGCAGGCGATAATATAGTATTCAGATCATACTCACTTACTGCTCCAGTAAAACTCATCTTTTTCTGTTTCATGATGACACTTTAACCTCTAAAGGAAAAAGAAATCTAAAAACATCACTAGGCAATCAAAGTCAGATATTCCCTACTCATGAAGTACAAAGAGGCTGTGCCTTGGGCTGTGTTAAGTTGCTTGTCAAGCATGCTCAAGAACCTAGGTTCTAGTTCCAGCACTGGGAGAAAATAGAAGTTCTCGTATAAGATACGTAGACAACATTGAGACAGAAAGTGATCACCAAAACATCTATCCACTTAAGGGGATGAGCTTAATTAAGTGGTCCAGATTTCATCAAGATGATAATAGAAAAACCATAAAAACAGATAATCAAAACTACACAATGGTATAAACTTACACAGTGTCACTGAATTACACACTTAAAAACAAAACAGTTTATTGAGGCTGGAGGGATGCCTCCCTAATTAAGAAAACTAGGAAAAGGCAGTTATCGCTCACATCTTTAATCCTAGGACTTAGGAGGCAGAGGCAGGCAGATCTGTGAGTTTGAGGCCAGCCTGAACTACAGAGTTCCAGGACAACTAGGGTTAAACAGAGAAACCCTGTCTCGAAAAACAAACAAACAAAATTATAGAAATTCTAAGGCTTTGTGGCAGGCCCTGTAATACCATTAAGACACCTGTACTAACAGTCATCAAATGACATATCAAATGACAGAATTTTTAGAAAGTTTCTTCTAATGAGAGGGCTACAGAGATGGCTCAAGAGGTAAGAGTATTTTTCTGCTCCTACAAAAGACCTAAATTCTGTGCCCAACACATGGTACATATACATACACACAAGCAAAACACTCATACATACATAAGTCTTTAAAAAAAAAAAAAAAGCCAGGCAGTGGTGAAAGAGGTAAGGTGAACAGAATTCACCAGTAGACCAGGTGAAGTATGCCACTTGACTGGCCACTCAGACATGAAACAGTGGCACAGGCTTTTAATCCTAGCACTTAGGAGGCAGAGGCAGGTGGATCTCTGAATTTGAGTCCACCCTCATATACAGACCAAGTTCCAGGACACCCAATGCTAACAGAGAAACCCTGCCTCAAACAAATGAAATATCTTGAACTACTAAAATTATATATATGGCTATTGCTAAAAACTCAGGCATTCTCCCCTATCTATCTTTACCCTGTCCCCTCCTTTCCGGAAGCCCACACCCAAGTAGTATGTACTGTCCATCCCTTTCTTAAAGAACTCTACCTCTATTTCTGGGTTATCTCTCTGTTTCTGTGTGCGTGTTTGATGTGTATCACAGCTCATGCAAAGAGAATAATTTTGTGGCATCAGCCCTTTGACCTTTGCCTAAAATCTTCAGATTTGAGCACAGGTAGTCAGGCTCAGGATTAGCCACTACCTCTCTTCATTGTATGTCCAGTCAGGTTTTTTTGTTTTTTCTCGAGACAGGTTTTTCTATAGCTTTGGAGTCTATCCTAGAACTAACTCTTTTTTTTTTCAAGACAGGGTTTCCCTGTAGCTTTGGAGGCTGTCCTGGAACTAGGTCTTGTAGATCAGGCTGGCCTCGAACTCAAAGAGATCCGCCTGCCTGTGCCTCCCGAGTGCTGGGATTAAAGGCATGCACCACCACCACCTGGCTAGAACTAACTATTGTAGACCAGGTTGGCCTTGAACTCACAGAGATCCGCCTGCCTCTGCCTCCTGAGTGCTGGGATTAAAGCCGTGTGCCACCACCGCCTGACTGACACTGGAGTTACTGATGGGCATGAATGTAAACTTAGGTTCACTGCAAGAGCAACAAATACTCTTAAACTCTACTATGCCAATTGTCCAGCCCCAAAACTCTTTAAATTATTACAATTATTCAATTTTTTAGATTTTATTTATTTATGTGCTTCAATGTTTTACCTTCATGTATGTATGTGCACCATGTGCATGCCTGGTACCCTCAGAGGTCAGAAGAAGGCATTATACATGACTATGGGCCACCATGTGGGTGCTGGGAACAGAATCCAGATCCTTCACAAAAGCAGCCAGTATTAACCACTGAGTCATCTCTCCAGCACTATTTAAATTATTATTGCCTGGTATTCAGGCTTTCATGACACAACATTCATGTGGAGGAGACAGGACAACTTTGAGCAAATCCCTTTACCCACTGAGCCATTTCACCAGCACACAAAATTTTTTAATAAACTTCAACTTTGTTTCACAAAAAGGAAATTTAGTTTCTCTTCATTTTTTTGATGAGATTCAAATAGCTGAGAATATTCACAAAGGCTGTGTGTTAATTTAATTCATAGGATCCAAGATTCAATTCTCTCAAACCTACCAGGAAATGCCGAGTGATCTCTATGTGAACAGTGATCCTAAGTCTACATATAGTAGATCAGTCAAGTGCCAAAACCGCTTATGCCACAGTAGGAAGTAACAAATACCAAATAGGCATAAGCTCACGAAAGGCAGTATGATGGTACCCGACTGCCTTGTGAATGCAAGACAGCGTGGGCTACACAATGAGATTGCATCTGTAAGAGGGTGTTATCTAGCCGGGTGGTGGTGGCGCACTCCTTTAATCCCAGCACTTGGGAGGCAGAGGCAGGCAGATCTTTGTGAGTTCGAGGCCAGCCTGGTCTACAAGAGCTAGTTCCAGGACAGGCTCCAAAAGCTACAGAGAAACCCTGTCTCGAAAAACCGAAAAAATAAAAAATAAAAAAAGAGGGTGTTATCTGTAACGGGAAACCAATGTGGTTAAGATTTGGTAAGATACTAATATTTGCTGGACCAGGTGGGGGAACTGGATTTCACTCCAGTCAAAGAGGTAAGGTGAACAGAGTTCACCAGTAGACCAAGCGGAAGTATGCCAACTGAGGGTCACTCAGACATGAAACTTAGACAACCATTTACTCCTCGGGTCCTCATTATAAGAAGGATGATTATTTCTTTAAAGAAATTTTGGTTGGTATTTTTGATTTTTCTGAGACAGGTTCTCACTATGTAGCTTTGGCTGTCCTAGAACACACTATATAGACCAGGCTGGCCTCAAACTCAGATGAGTCTGCCTGTCTCCCAAGTGCTGGGATTAATGGTGTGTGCCACAGCACCCAGCTTGAAAGGCAACCGCACTGATGACAAAATGTTAGCCTAGTCTAGTCCCTGTGACTGAGCAGTGTCCCAAGTGTGCCACCCAAGCATTCTCTCAGAGTTACACACTCCACTCCAATATTTTAAGTATCGATCTGGCTCCAGAGAGTCACTCGCTTGAACTATGGCAATTTAAACCATATTAGCATCAGTCTACCTCACAGTGAAGAAGACAATAGTGAGCTCTAGGCCAGCCAGGACTACATAGTGAATGAAACCCTATCTCAAACAAACAAAAACAGTAAAGGCAGACTAATAAGATACATGGCCTAGTATTATCTGTATTTACAAGATAATATCAGTTTCTGAAAAATGTACTAACTATGGCCAACTAGACATAGTTGAGAATAATTACTCAGGCAAGGTTATCCTAGATTACAGAGTAAGACCCTACATGAAAACAAAACAAAAAAAGTTAATGTACTTTGAACTTGACTGGCTCTATATCCACTGCCCATCCCATGATATTAGATGACAAAATTAAATATACTCCGGGAGGATACACGTGAGCACTGACTAATCAGAACCTCCTCTTACAGGAACCCCTGACCTAGGAGGGATGACCAGGCACTGATCAGAGATGGGAAGCTCCCTCTGCAGTACGAGCTCCATGTACGCCCTGGCACCCTCTCTCAGGCTGGCCAAGTCCATCGTGCTGACTGAGGTTCTCCCAAGAGTCACCAGGATGGTGCTCATTTCCAGATGCTTTCCCTTCAGTGTCTGAACCTGGGAACTCACTGCATCCATTTATGTAGTTCTAAGAACTACAACTTTAAAGGGCTCATTTCTTCAAAATGTTATCTATGAGCAAACTGAAACCCAAAAAAATTACATATCCTACTTTCATATAATCCTAGCAAGTAACAGAAAATGAGGGGGAAAGTCCCAATTCCTTTATTAAGAGAAAAATAAAATTCTATTAGCAATTATAAATGAATATAATCAAAACAGAATGAAAAACAAAATGGTAAAACCAACCCCTCCACGCTGACCATCTACGTGTATGGAACGGATGTGGTCTGCCAGGTCTGGGCTAGAGTTGAAGCATGCCTGGCACTGGTCCCAACAACAATTATAGGCAATGTGTTTGCTTGAAGAAGTAGTGCTCCCTTGTCCATTCATCATTGCTGGAGTTGAACGCCCACTGGAAATTGTGCTGTCTACGTCCATTAGAGTACTGCTTATGCTACAAGAGAAGAAAAAGGCTGTTACTCCTAGAAATTTACCAACATAAATATGATCTTACAAATATTGAATTACATATAACATTCTGCTCTATACAAATAACACAGTGACCAAAATTCTCCATTCAACTACAATACTTTGAAATTAATTAGCTGGCAATGAAGCATAAGGGCCTCAAAATTAAATACAAAGCTGGGTGCTGTGGGTACTGACTATAATCCTAGTACTTGGGAGGCTGAGGCAGGATTGCAAGAATTTAAAGACAGCTTGGGAGAATAAGATCCACTGTGAATAAATCTTAAAGGAGTGAACAGTGTTCAGACATGTAGGCAATGGGAGAACATTTCTTAGCATAAGCTAGACCCTACAAGTCAAACCATTACACACACACACACACACACACGCACACGCACACACACACACACACCCCACAGAGTGAGAAAGAAAGTCTGAAGTTACCAAAACTTAAATAAATCTTCTCTAGTTCTTGAGCAAACTAAGAAACAGGAATTTAAAAAATTGCATTTAGTGGAACTCCTGAACTACGCTGCAGTCAGGAGAGAAGGCGCTCAGCATCCCCAGAACCTCCACATCCTGAATCCTCAAGGCCTTAAGACCTGGAAGGCAGACACAGTCCCAGATAGCCCTTGCCCCCAATCAGGTACGAGCCAAACCTGACCAAAAGGAGGGAAACTGAGGCTCCATTCATCCATTGACAGAAGCTGGAATGGAGCAGGAGGAAGAGATGAGGGTCTGTGTGGACCAGCCCACCAGTTCAGCCTGGATTTCTACCAACACCACAGCACCCACTCCTGATATTCTGCAGGCTGCCAGTTGAGGTACATTTTCAAGACCTCCAAGGAGTCCCGTGAACCCAAGCACTGTGCGTACAGCAGAGCAGCTCCCCACAGTGCTGGAGACCTCCCAGAAACTCACTCTCTGCTTTGACACCTGGGTGCCAAAAATGGCATGGCAGACAACCAAGCCCTAAAGACATTTGAATCCATAGGGAGGGCATCCTCTACACCTGCAGGGCTGCATCCTAGGGCCCCAGCTCAGCGATTTCTGCTGTCTGCACTTACTGGCAAAATCAGACAAAGGTGGGCGGTTACAATTTTGGCCTTTTTCCTCGTCACCAGCAGCTAAGACTAGTTATCAGATCAATATGCAGTACCGCATGACCTTAAAATTAAAGTCTCTATGACCCTATGGCCTGCATCCCACTAGTGCTGGGTAATTGGCACTGCCTGCCATGAACATTTGTCCTTTCATTTTTTACATTTCTGGGTTTTTCTTGGGGGTAGGGGTTGGAGACAGGGTTTCTCTGTAGCTTTGGAGCCTGTCCTGGAACTAGCTCTTGTAAACCAGGCTGGCCTCGAACTCACAGAGATCTGCCTGTCTCTGGCACAATTTTGTTTTTTTAACACAGGGTCTCTCTCTCTCTCTCTCTCTCTCTCTCTATATATATATATATATAGTCCTGGCTGTCCATGTAGACCAAGCTGGCCTGATAACTCAATAGATACTCCTGTCTCTGCCCACCACTTGGTGCCCAAGAACACTACAGGAATTCAAGTTACAGATGGTTCCAAGTCACCATGTGGGTCCTAAGAACTGAACCAGGTCCTCCAATGCTCTTAACCACTAAGCCATCTTTTCCACCACTTTTTAAATTTTGGCTTTTAGCTAGTGGCAGTGGCATACACCATTAATCTCAGCACTTGGGAGGCAGAGGCAGGTGTAGTTCTGACTTCCAGGCCAAGCTAGTGTAAAGAGTGAGTTCCAGAACAGCCAAAGCTACACAGAGATACCCTGTCTTAGAAAAATAAATAAATTTTGTTTTCTGATACAAGGTTTCCTCTGAAGCCAGCCTGGCCAGCAGAGGCCATCCTGCCTGTCTCAGTCTCCCTGGTGTTGAGATTAACACCTTTAGGGATGGAGAGCTCTTACCACTCATTTTGTGCCTTTTTTTTTTGTTGTTGTTGTTTTTTATTTTGTTGTTTTTGAGGCTGAGTTTCATACTCATAACTCCCAGATATCCTATGGCTTTTTAAGTGACTTCTTAGGGTCTTGCTTGATTTTACAGATCTCTGAATGATAGTTATTTATTTAAAAAAATACATTTATTTATTTGGGGAGATACAATTTGCAGGGACTGTTTCTGTCCTTCCACCATGTAGAAGCCATGCAGATTCCAGCTTTCACAAGCTTACATCATCAGGCTTCGTGGAGGACACTCTTATCTGCTGAGCCATCCAGACAGCCACCTCCCTCCCCCCACCAAAAACACTTAAGACAGTCTTGCCATGCTGCCCAGGGTAGTGTTGGTTGAACTTTAACTTTAATCTCTACCCAACAAAAAGACTGAAATGTCCATCCAACAATTTTACTTTGTGAAATATTGCTACAGGTGTGCGCTACCATACCCAGCTTAGTCACAACTTTTAAGATGTATGCTTCAGTTTGTGGCTGGCGGTGGCTAGTTTTGGTTTGTTTTTTTTTTTTTAAAAAAAAAGTCTTGCTGGCCCAGGACTTGAACTCATACCCCTCCTCTAAGTGCTGGGATTACAGTTATACTATCACACCTGGCTCTGTACATGTTTATTATGAAAAAGCTCAAAATGGATTACAGAAGCACTTGTCACCAAACCCGATGACCTGAGTTCAATCCCAGGACCTATGTGGTGGAAGGAAAGAACCAACTATAAAAAGCAGTTCCTCCACAGGGTGGTGGTGGCACACGCCTTTAATCCCAGCACTGGGGAGGCAGAGGCAGGTGGATCTTTGTGAGTTCGAGGCCAGCGTGGTCTACACGAGCTAGTTCCAGGACAGGCTCCAAAGCTACAGAGAAATCCTGTCTCGAAAAAAACCAAAAAAAAAAAAAAAAAAAGTAGTCCCTCTGGCTTCCCTCCACATTTGTGACCATATACATAATAAGCATGCTAGCATATATGCATGCATAAGCAAATACATATACAAATGAACACAAATACATAAGCGAATGCACACGCACACACACACACACACACACTCATAAAATAAAATGCAAAAGAAAAGGGAGCAGAATGGTGGTGCACATGCCTTTAATCCCCGCTCTCGGGAGGCAGAGAGAGACAGAGCTGTTAGTTTGAGGCCAGCCTGGTCTACAAAATGAGTTCCAGGACAGCCAGGACTAAAAGCAAAACCCAGTCTCGAAAAACAAAAACAAACACACACACACACAAGAGAAAAAGAAAAAACACAAAAGGGGGGGGGGGAATAAGCTAGGGGCATAGCTCAGATGGCTTACCTAGCATGCATGGACCTCCTGGGTTCAATCTCTAACACCATATAAACCAGGCATGATGGTATGCCTATAATCCTGCTACTTAGTAGGTGAAGATAGAAGAATATGAAATGCAAGATCCCCCTCAATTACAAACGAATTAAAAAGAAACACTCACTTTGGAACTGGGAATGGGAGTTCACACCTTCAATCCCCGCACTAAGGGGCTGAGGAGAGATCACCATGGCCAACCTGGGTTACAATCTGAGACGGTCTCAAAACAAAACAAAGTAACATCCATAGAGCTGAGGAACATAGCTCAATGACTAGGCACTTGTTCAGCATGCTCAAAACCTAACATGAGAAAGCGAACAGACTCCTGCAAAGCTGTTCTGACCTCCACACCCATGCTTCAGCATGCATGCCTTTACACATGCACATGGAGTAAATTAAAATGCAACATAAATAACAATTTCGAAGATATGCCTCCCCAATCAATTGTTATCAGATATCATTTTAACTTTCATGTACTGGGATTCCATACAAATTTTCATTTGAGGAAAAAAATTTCAACCATTACTGGAAATTCTTAATTTTTAAAATTTTGATTGATACATAGCTGTATATATTTATAGGGTAAAGAGATATTTCAATAACTGTACAAAGGATGATGAGCAAACTAGGCTAATGAACATCCCATAACCTTGAACATTTATCATCTCTTGTAGTACACCCAAAACTCTCTCCCAGTTATTCTGTTATTTACAATAATTGCCCTGCTGGGCAGTAGAGAACACTAGAATTTATTCTAACTGCAGCACTGTATCCTGTAAATTGTCTTTAAATTCTATTTTCTCAACAACAGACATCAAAATGTCCACTACTGTGATAACAGTACTTTTATATTAAAGGGCTGGAAACCACTGAGCTCTTAGCGTGACAGGAAAGGATTAAGGTACCATGAACTTAAGAGAATGCACACTCCAAACCCTTCAAGACATGAATCCTGACTTGAGGCTTCCAGTAAGAATTTCCCTAATCTCTAAGAGATCAGGCTTTTTTTTTTTCCTGTTAACGAAAAACACGATCTTTAGGACCCCTCCAAATCACCTAGTGGCTATCACAAACTCCTCGTGGCTGTAGGGAGTTAGGGACAGAACCACATCTATAGCCTATAAAACAAGTATTCCAAAAGTCCCATTTTTAGGACAGACCATGAGCCAGCCACCTGGTGTGATATGTCTGTAACCCTCTAGCGGTGGAGTAGGTCAGCCTCAAAAGGCCAGGTGCGTGACTCACACCTGGAAACCTGGTCTTCAGAGGGTGGCAGGAAGATTGCAGAAAGTTCAAGGGTAGTTTCCTAGTTAGCTTCTGCTGTCTACTGGATACAAGCTCAAGTTACCTAAGGGAAATCTTAATTGGGGACAAGCAGCTTGATCAACAGTCAATTCCACGATAGTCTGAGCAAACAATGAGGCCCAGTGTCTCAAGAAGGGAGAAGGGCCGGGAGATGCTAGTGCACGCCTTTAATCCCAGCACTCGGGAGGCAGAGGCAGGTGGATCTCTGTGAGTTCAAGGCTAGCCTGGTCTACAAGAGCTAGTTCCAGGACAGGCTTCCAAAGCCATAGAGAAACCCTGTCTCGAAAAACCAAAAAAAAAAAAAAAAAAAAAAAAAGGAGAAGGGAAATAAACAGACGACCATACATATGGAATAAAAATTGTTTAAAATGGAGGGGGAAATTATAGGTCTAAACGAATTTAATAGGATCATAGTGAACAATATAACCTTAGGTTTTTTTGTTGTGTTGTTTCTTACTCATGGTCTTGCTATGTAGCCCAGGCTGGCTTTGAGATCATAAAGCAAGAGCCTTGTCTAGAAAACCTGCAGCTTCATGAGTAAGAAAGAGCAAACTATTAAGCGAATTGTAGATAACCTTAATAAAGATCGTACAAAAGATCCTGAATTTAACTGTTAACAAGGAAAACATAATTTTGGTAATAGGTGGTTCTGTTTTCACCTATAACACTGACACTGACTAGAAGGATTGCTCTAGCTAGGCACGGTGGTGCATGCCTTTAATGTCAGCCCTTTGGGAGACAGGCAGGTAGATCCTTGTAAGTTCCAAGTCAGCCAGAGCTACAAAGTAAGACACCATCTCAAAAAATAAAGGAATAAAAACTCAGGGTGAGAGGTTGGAGAGACGCTTAAGGTAAGTAAAATATATGGCTCTGTCACACTGAGCTGATCATAAAAAAATTAGAGGCACATTAAAAATCATTAACCAAAACCAAGATAGCATTACTATTATTACTCTAATTACAACCCATTATCATTGTAAACCAAACAGCCAAAATGGGTTTTTCTAATCAAAATAAAAAAAGATTACTGTCTATCCTCACAATGACTTCTCTCGAGAAAGACAAAGGATTTTTCTCCCCAAGACCCAGCAGCATTCACTAAATTGGTCAAAAGGGACTTTATGCAAGAATGATGAAATGCAGTCTGTGGAAAACAAGCAAGCTGCTTTACTCTCCGGCCATTCACTCCCCATTTCAGAGTTTGTTTCTGAAGCACACAGCCCTTCAGCACGACTCCATCCATTCTCAGTTCTCATCTTGTCAGAGACAGAGCAATCATAATCGTGTTCAGACTAACAGTGGAAACACCTGACTTCAATACAATTCTAAAGTGTAACCTTTCACTTTGTTAAAAAACATTTCCAGGGGGCTGAAGACAGCTCTTGCATAGGACCCAAGTTCTGCTCTCAGTCACCCACACTAAGGGGCTGCTTCACAAGCAACTCCAAGGGATCTCATCTCTGACACCTGCACTCACACATACCCAGCACAGACACAAACAACAAAAGCAAAGTATTTTTATAAATTCCAGGAAAAGTAATGTAATCAAAAATAGACATTAAGAAAAATGTGAGGTGCATCTCTGAATTTGAGGCCAGCCTGATCTACAAATCGAGTTCCAGGACAGCCAGCGTACAGAGAAACCCTGTCTCAAAAAACCAAAATCTGCCAGGCCAGTGAGGTGGTTCGGTGGGTAAAGGCACTTGCTGCCAAAGTCTGGGTACCTGAGTTCAATCCCCAAAATCCACATGAAAATAAAGGGAGAGAACTGACTCCTACAAGTTGCCATCTGATCTCCACACACAAATAAATGTATAAGAAAGTAAAAACAACAACAAAAAAAAGTATTTAAAAACTGCCATCAGGTATAGGTGATCCTGTCTATAATCCCAGCACCCAATTTGTTTGAGACCAGCCTGGTCTACAAAGTGAGTTTCAGGTTAGCTTAGACTAGATTTTTTTAAGGGGGCGGGGAGGACTGGAGAGATGGCTCGGCAGTGAAGATGATCCAGGTTCGATTCCCATTACCCACATGGTGTCTTGCAACTGTCTATAACTTCAGTTTCAGGGGATCTAGACAATGAGTACAATTCCAAGTACCAACATGATAGAAGGAAAAACCCAACTCCACAAGTTGTTCTCTGCTTCCAACACCAGAATATACACACGCACTCCAAAATAAATAAACAAACAAATAAATGTAGTGGAAAAAACATTTAAGGGAATGGTGGCTCATGCCTGTGATTCCATCACAAGGGAAGCCAAGGCAGGAGAATCAACATGGGTTCAAAGCTAGCCTGAGCTACCCCAAAGTGGCCAGAAAAGCAGTAAGTTGTGTTGTTTGCATTTGGTTGCATTTTGGGAGGATGGGGTTGGGGGGACTGCTTTGAGACAGGATCTGGATAGAGGCCTTGGCTGGCCTGAACTAATGGAGGCTAAGCCAACTTATAACTTGCTGCATGATCTCCCTGCCTCTGCCTATCAGTGATGAGATTACAAGAGTGTGCCACACTCCCAGGGAAACTGCAGAGTTTTGAGGGTTTAAAAGCTTGTTTCACTCATAAGTGAACAAGCAATTAAATGTATCTGAGACTAAATAAAATAGAAACAGAAAAGGCTTAGAGGAGCTGTAGTGTTGGTAAGAACACTAGCTACTCTTCCATAGAACCTGGGTTCAATTCCCAAAACCACATGGTAGCTCAGAATCATACATAACTCCAGTCCCAGCACTTCCAATGGCACTAAACACACACGTGGTACAGACATAATCACTGGCAAAACACCCATACACAAACTAAATAAAACACTTATCAGAGGTCTAATCTGGGTCTAAGAGCTCTGTGGCTTTCCCTTTGCTCCTCCCCAGTCCAATCTAGGTAAAACCACCTAGTCCATATTGATGTTCCACGCTGCCCTATGCAAGTGTTGAGGCACTGAACTTACTTAAGCTCCTGCCAAACTGCATAAGTGGTCTGTGCTGAAATGGCATTTATGGTCCACTGCACTATAACTAAATTCTCCACTGCAACTTCAACCATAACAAATACGACTGGCAAAGAATAAAACCGAACATTTTTCACTTTTGATTAATCAAGTTTGCTGAGCTAGGTGTGGTAGGACTTGCTCTCACAGAAGTCTCAACATTTTAAAAGGACTTTTAGTCTATTATATCTTTCCATCCATTACAAAACTTACAAGTCCCTTCCAGGAAATCGACTATGAATCTACAGATTGGTGCAATCTAAAGAGGAGATCAAGAATGTTGGCTACTAGGCAGCACGACAGCTCACCTGTAATCCCAACGTTCAGAAGACTAGGGTCGAAGCAGGAAGACTGCCATGAGTTTGAGACCAGCCTAGGTTACACAGTGAGCATCAGGCCATTCTACGGTTAAAAAAAAAACAAACCTGGATCTTTTCCCAACTTAAACCAACTCTGACATATAAAACTCAAAGCCAACAGGAGGTATTTCAAAACCATCAAGGATACAATCCAATTTCACTAGTAACGGTTCCTCACACAGGTGACAAAGCTACTGCCTTGAAATGATCACCATGATAGCATTTTTCTTTTTTTAAAAAAAAATATTTATTTATTTATTATGGATACAATATTCTGTCTGTGTGTATGTCTGCAGGCCAGAAGAGGGCACCAGACCTCATTACAGATGGTTGTGAGCCACCATGTGATTGCTGGGAATTGAACTCAGGACCTTTAAAAGAGCAGGCAATGCTCTTAACAACTGAGCCATCTCTCCAGCCCCAGCATTTTTCTTCAGTGTTTAAAAGCATTATGAAAGTAAGACTGGGCCAATGAGGTGGTTCAGGAGGTAAATGCATTTGCTGCAAAGCCAGCTGACATGAGTTTGATTCCCACAGACCATACAAGATGGAAAGAGAGAAATAGCAAGTCCTCCTTGAGCCCCACGAGTGCACCATGGTATACATTACACGCACGCCTACCAATATATAAATGTTTAAAAATAAAAGGAAAAAGGAAGTATGTTGATTATTGTTTTAACCGTATCTGAACTTTTGACGACAATGTTATTCTTCACTGAGTTATATCAAAATTAAGACATTCAATACCAAATGAAACCAAATTACTGAACTCTTGCTTAACCAGAAACTCAATGTCTCTTGAAAGGAAGCAATGGGGGAGGAGGCAGCAACACCTCTAAGGCACACACCACTTGTTTAGGCCAGAGCTGTAAGACACTCCTGCGCCAGAGCTTCCCCTGCCATGCGGGACTTTAGTCCTCCCTCCAACAAACCATGCTGTGGACAGCTCCCTAGAGTGTCTAGGTGCAGGTGTGCCCCCCAGTCCAAGCTTTTTTTCTCAGCCAAGTGTTGTCCTGCCTCAGAGGCAGGAGGATCTCTGAGTTTGAGGCCAGCCTGGTCTACAAACAAGAGTTCCAAGACAGCCAGGACTACACAGAGATCATATCTAAAAACAAACCACAGGCTCTTCTCAGAACCCATCTCATAGTGTGGACATACTGTGACCAGCCAGCTTCCTTTCCTGCCCCAATGCCCTGCCTGCATGCTGCCATGATTCCCTGTCATGATGGGTGGTATCACCCAACAGATCTGTAAGTCAAAATAAACCCTTTCTTCCTTAAAAATTAAAAAAAGTGAACTATTCTAACTCTTGTGAGGAAGAAGGAGAGTCTCAAACTTTGTTTCATGTCCTGCTGCACCTCCACAAACACTGTTTTCAGTGAGACACTCAATGTGCTTCCCTATCTGCTAAATGGAAGTTAAAATAACCCCTTTCATGCATCATAAATGTGAGGATGAAATGGGGACACGGCAAACATGAATGTGCACATGTGTCCACTAAGAGCAAACAGAAGAGCTGCATACACTTCGTGCATAATAGCACATGCTTCATTGTGTAGTTTGAAATCAACTAGTGTTTCCCGAGGACAGACAAGTTTTTACTGAGTATCAGCTTCCTGCAGAGAAACCCCCCCAAATAAGCTGTCCCACATGAACTTTTAATTCTTTTTAAAGATACTATCTCCAACTTTCCACCCAGTTCAACACAATTTTTCTACGTTTTTCTAAGGAGCAGTCTGTTTTACACCCATTCAAGATTCATTTCGTGAGTTCCATATACGGTGGCTCGCGCATTTGGGACACTGAGGATTTCTGTGAATCCCAGACTAGCCTCGGCTACAGAGAGAAACTCTGTTGTAAAGAATGGTAGAGGAGTGGGAACAAGTATTTACTTGTCTAGGTTTTAAAGTGTCAAAGAGAATTCCCATATCATTAACTATATAACATAGTCATCTTTATTAGCTAGCAACCAGAATTCCTGAAGACTTCAGAATGCTTAAACTTAAAATCAAATCAAAATCCAGGCATGCTGGTGGGTGTGAACACAGTATTCAGAGGCTAAAGTAGGTAAGAAAGATTGGATTGTCAAGTGACAGCCACTGGGTTAATGTTATTACCCAGATATCCCCCCACCACCAAAAAAATTACAATCCAAGGAGAGAAATCACTATTGGCTTATAAATTCCTCATCAAAACACTAGCAGATGGCCAAAAGTAAATGCTAATGCACTTTAAGAGCATAATGAACATGAGATTCCTTTAAAAGTACATTAAAAATCGACCACTTCGATTATGAAATCCTACAAAGCAATCAGAAATTAGAGCAGCAACCGAAGCATGCTACAGTTCTTAAATGTTCTATCTAGCAAAATGGTAGTGCATTGTTACTTCGAACAAGCTCTAGAAAAGAGCTAATTCCTCCAGACACCTCCCCCATACGTGACTTAAAAAAAAAATCACCAAGGGGGACGTGACTCCCACATCAAAGTATCACTATATAGTGCCGTTTTAAAAGCCACATCCTAATTTTTTTAAACCTTCGAGGCTGCATCTTGTGACTTCAATTCTTTCCGATTCGGCAAAGTTACTGTAAAGGACATCAATTCACACTGTTCCTTCCCACAATGGTCTTTCTGTGTTTTAAACTTTCGCCCAGATTTGATGACCAAGATTCAAATCCCCTGAGATGATACAACTGACTTACATGAGGGATTTGGGGAGCAGTGATTACATATAACAAACCAACAGTCTTTTCAAAAGTAAAGAAAAGCCAGGGTTGGGGTCTCCTCCCTGCACAAGTTAGTTCTGTGAGATCCAGGAGATCAGCCATATTGGAAAACACTTGTCAATTACAGTTCTGACAAGTGTTCCCGAACACCGATGCACGAAGCTAACCTTGTGTACCGAGGTGTACATCAAGGGCCTCTGGAGCTCAGCTGGAGCGTCTGGGCCACTTTAGGGGGCTGTCTCCGGGACAGAGTCGTCCTTCGGTCCAAAGGGAAAGCCGCGCCGAGGGAAGGAGGGTGGGGAAAGGAGAGTTGAGGGGGATGGTGAGGAGTTGGAAGCCGCTCAGTGGCGAGAGAGGGGCGCGGCGGCCGCCAGGGATTTCCGAGTTGAGATCTGGGGGAGGGGCCGAGAATTCAGGGGGCGGGATATCGCGGAGGGAAAGTATTCCGGGTCTGGGGTCCCAAAGTCGGGGGCAGGGGGAGATCGCGACGAAGCCGTTCCCAGGGCAAGCGAGCGGGCAGGCGGGCGGGGTCGGAAAGGAGGGGCAAGAAACGGAAAGGACTGCGGAAAGTCCCCTTGGACCCCTTGGCAGAGCCGGGGGGTCTAGATAGAGCGAGGGGATCGCTGTAAGGAGGGCACGCTGGCTGGGCCAGGGCAAAGGGGCCCGCCCGATGGGGTCCAAGAAGACTCCCCTAGACAGGATCCAAGGGGAGTCCCCTGGGCCCCCTCGGTGGGGTCCGGAAGGAATCCCCTAGACGGGATCCACGCAGAGTCCGAGAGAGAGAGATTCAGGAAGGAGTTCCCCGAGTACCCCACGACGGGGTCCGGTAAGAGTCCCCTCGGCAGCGCACTGACCTGTCCTCCGAGTCCATGCGGCTCAGTGGCTCCCCGTCGGACGACATCTCCAGGCTGCCCCTCCGGCCCCCGGAGGTCGCGCTGCTCCCGCCTCCCCCGGTGCCGTAGCCCTCGTCGCCGCCGCTCGACACCACGCTACTGCTGCTACTACCGCCGCCACTGCCCGGGCCGCCCGGGCCGCCCCTCGGTCCCTTGGGCTCCTCCAGGCCCTCCTTCCCGTCCCCATCGCCGCTGCTGCTGCTCGCCGCGCCCGGGCTCAGCGAGCGCGTCTCGTCGCCGCTGCAGCCGCCGCTGCTGCTGCCCACCAGGCTCTCGGCGCTGCTCTCCTCCTCGGCGCCGCCGCTGCTGCTGCCCTCGTCCTCGTCGTCCTCCTCCTCGTCGTCCTCGTCCCCGCCCGCCTGGCTGGCGCTCTCGGGGCTCGGCTCCGACATGGTCTCCGCCTCGCCGCCCCCCGCGCCGCCGCCCGCTCCGCCGTTCAGCAGCAGCGCGGCCACCGCCTCCGCCTCCGCCTCGTCGTCGTCGTCCTCCTCCTCTTCCTCCGGCGGCTCGGCCCGGCCGCGCGCCGCGGACCCGGGGCTGCCGGAGGGCAGCGGGCTGAGGCGGGAGAGCTCCTCCAGGTCGGCCATGTCGGTGAGCGCCGCGGCCATGGCGGCGTCTGCTGCTCCTCCGCCTCCTCTCGCCGCCGCCTCCTCTCGCGGCGCGCCGCCTCGCTCCCCCCCCTCCCGCCCGCAAGCCCGCCCGCCGGCCCGCCCCGAACTCCTCTCGGCAGCGGCCGCCGCAGAGCGGGAGGAGGGCCCGCGGGGCTGCGTCAGGCGGCACACGCGCTACGGAGCCCGCGCGGGGACACGCGCCGGAACGCGCTCACTCACGCGGAGGAGGCAGCGCGCCTGCGCGGCGGCCGGCCCGCGGCGGCCACGCCCCCTGCCTACAGGCCCGGCCTCTCCGAGTTTCTTGCGGCCTTCCCACGCTTTCCCGTGCCCGGTGGCGGCGGGACGAGCCACCGAAACCCGAAGTCAGAGGGGGTTTTCACAGCCCTGTACTTCTCTAGAGAAAAGCATCCGCTCAGGGAGTCTGGAGAGGGTGTCCTGAAGAAGGGAGCCATAAGTGGAGCAAGTGTCCGGCCTTCTGAGCGCTTGCTGTACTCAGAGACAGCCCACAAAAATGTGCAGAAAGTAAAATAAATCTGTTTGGTTTTTTTTTTTTGGTTTGTTGTATGTTTTTTGAGGGATCGAGCCCGCGCACTCAACAGGGTGCCACGGGCCTCACTCTCAGCCGGGCCTGCTTACCTGTCCCAGTGTCCCAACGTTCCACGGAGGGCAGCTCAGACGAAGCCGGTAGCCATTTGGCTCCAGGCCCCCGGAGTTTTTAGTTCAGGAGCCGCTAATAAAAATTGTGGAGGAAGCTGTACGCATGCTGTGACTTCTTGCGGGTGGAGGGACGACGGTTCAGCCGTTAAGAGCAGTGGCCGCTCGGCTAGAGGACCCGGCAGTCGGTTCCCAGCACCCACATGGCGGCTCACAACTGTCTCCACTCCCGAAGATCTGTCTTCCTCTCCTGGCCTGGTCACCAGTCACGTGGGTGGGGCACAGGCGGACCTGCGGGCAGAGCCTTTAATCCCGGCCTAGCCTGGGAGAGGCAGGAGGGTCCTTGAGATTTCGTGGTCAGCCTCGTCTACGTAGAGAGTTCTAGGCTGGCCAGTAATACACAATGAAACCCTGTCTCAAAAAAGAGAAAGGGAGGATGTGAAGAAAAAGAAAAAAAGCCTGGAACTAGCGAAAGAATCCTCCCCCCCCCCCATCCTGGTGCCAGAGTCCCTTTCCCTTGGGGCGAAATTTTCAGTAAGGAAAAGTGGGGCCTTTGTTTTGTAAAACCAGGAGATTGCAAGGAGGGACGGTAAAAGGTAAAAACACACCCTGACTCCAGGGCACATCTCCTGAGGCTCTGGTGCAGGCAGGCATTCTCAAAGTGAGCGTCCCCTCAGACAGTCTTAGCTCCTCCCATACACACACCCCAGAACTCCCAGGTAGAGCACTTTCACTTTTCTAGAATTCACTGTGCTAATTTAAAAAAAAAAAAAAAAACAGCGACACGTAGCCTACCAAGGTATTCGCAGTACTCAAGAGTGAGTCAGGATTACTGCGATGTTGAGGCCAGCTAGTGTGGGCCACAAAGTGAACGCCTGTATCGCTGCCAATACTCCAGTACTATGGCCGCAGCCCTAACCTTTGGAAATACCAGCGTATGTAATGCGTTAATGCCAAAAGTGTTCCCCCGGTGGAAGGAAACATCCTCAAATGTGTTACTCAAGGGAAAGCAAAAAATAAAATAACAATAGGGGATCCTATTGTTCTTTTACTTGCTTCTACAGTGCAAGGAGCTGACCTTAAACACTAGACCTCCAAGTCCTCTTGGATTGTAAGCCAAGAATTACCAGAACCGGACTGAAATGCCTGCAGAGTAGAGTGTGCGCCAGTTGGTCGCACCCTGGAGATCAGGACTCACTCATTGTGATTGACAGAGAAAATTCAAATCTTCTCTTCCCCACCTTCTAAGAACCTTATGCGAATATTTTAATTCTCCTCACCCAATAAAACCTGTGTTAGAGCCAGGCTTGGTAGTGCGTGCCTTTAATCCAAGCACTCAGGAAGCAGAGGCACATGGATCTCTGTGACTTCCAGGCCAGAGCCTGGTCTAACAGATTAAAATGAGTTCCAGGGGGAAAAAAAAAAAACAACCAGCATTTGTTTGTAAACTCTATTCTAGGAATCTGGTGGCCTGAAGCCGTGACCCTTTCTTCCTCGATTTCCTGTGTCATTGCACAGGAATCGTTATTCTTTTCAGACTACCCAATTGAATAAGATTGTGAGGTCGGATCCCAGCCAAGGAGGAAAAGGCATAACTGCCACCTGAGTTGGAATAAAAACCAAATGCACTCTTGTCTCTATGTTTGAACTCATGAGCACACCCTCTTGGTCAAGAGTTGCAGACCCTTCAGTAGCTGCTATGCTATGGTCTCTTTCTTGGTGACCCCAAATTTCTAACATGCATAATTATCAATTGCCCAATAGCACACCACTTCATAAGATATATTGGGTTAGGCACTACATTCAAACACACCAACCACAGTACAAATAGGGTCCAGTTAATATCTCTGGTTTGGACCTCACTGATTCTTCTGCCTCTCAGGAGCACCTAAGTTAATACACTGCGGGACCCTTGGGGTCTGAAAAGTCCCCTAGCACTCCAGCCCATTGCCTTCACACACTTGACTGCTGTTTGAGGCACCAACTATGCCTACCAAGATCCAAAAGACAAACCAAACAGGCAGCGCCAGCGTATACGTATACTCCGGAGAAATAGAGATCACTGAGTTGAGCATCACTGGTAGGGGAACCGGGAGTGGACTGCTGTGCTCAGTGTTCCAGACTTTCTGTGAAACAGTTCTTTATGGTTTTGCTCTGAGTTTTGTTTCCTTTAGAGACCCAGAGAGGTTTTCATGGGCCTAGACTTGCGACAGATTTGAGTCACCGCCACCCCAAGCTGCATTTATGACTCTCCACCGAGTGACTAAGTCTTTCTTACACCGCTTCTGTCATTCTCTCTTAACCAAAATGAGTCCTGTTCTAGGAAGCAGCCTCCACCCCGGGCTGAAGGAGCAGAATGTGCTCCCACAGCACCGTATCAGTCCGTTTGCCTTTCTTGCCTCAGCAGGTCACCAGACATGCCCAGGCGTGCTTGACCACAGAGTGACAGATCCACTTCAGCTAGAAACTTGGATTCCTGCCACACTGCAAATTAGATGTTTCTAAATTTTTTCTAAAATTGGCAGCCAGGTTACATTTTGCACCTAGGTTTTATGTCCTTTTATTTAGTTTCTGTGTGTGGATACTGCCCCAGTGAGCAAAATCAATAGTACCAGGATGACCTCATCCCCTAAGCAGCTTGGCACTGGACAGAAATACGCGTGAAGACAGCATCTTACAGATGTTAAAGCTAGAAACAATGACAAGAATTCCATGCCATCTTTCACATGATAATAGTTTTGGAGTCGAAGTCCATCACCATAACCTGGCTACTTTGAGACTGCATCCACCGGACCCCCATTATGAGGTCGTATTAAGCCGAGCTGAGGTGGTACATGCCTGGTCTACAAATTGAGTTCCAGGACAGCCAGGACTGTTACACAGAGAAACCATGTCTCAAAACAAAACAAACAAAAAGAGAGAGCATAAGAAGAGGTTATATGTCCTGGTAGAATTTTTATGCTGAAGGTAGCCTTGATTTTCTCTGTCTCCATTTATCTAGTGTCCTCCGTCTTTCTTTCTGTCTGCCTCTCATTTAATTTTTCTTTTCTTTTTTTAAAAATAGGGTCTCTCTTTGTAGCACTGGCAGACTAGCCTGGAACTTGACATGTAGAACAGGCTGACCTCCATTAAAGATGTATGTTACATGCCTGGGTTGCTTAATTTTGTTTATGTGTCCTGGTATTTTGCCTGCATGTATATCTATGCATCACATTCATATGTTTTACCCACAGAGGCCAGAAGAGGCTATCAGATCCCCTGGAATCAGATTTACAGACAGTTGTCAGCAACCATGTGGATGCAGGGAATCAAACCTGGATTGTCTAGAAGAGCAGTCAATGCTCTTAACTGCTGAGCCATTTCTCCATCCCTGCTTAAATATTAAGTTTTGTTTTCTGAGACAAAGGCTTATGTGACCCAAAATTGCCTAAGGGTAAACTACTGAGACTCAGGCCTCTATTGAGGTTGTCATGGCTGGGCCCTACACTGGGTGGTAGTGGCACAGGCCTTTAATCCCAGCACTTAGGAGGCAGAAACAGGCGGATCTCAGTGAGTTCGGGGCCAGCCTGGTCTACAAAGCAAGTGCTAGGACAGCAAGGACTGTTATACAGAGAAACCTCTACACTGGCCAGTGTCTGTGAAGAAAGCCAATAAACATGCCTGCTCTCATGAAACTTCCACTTTGGTCACGTGTTCACACCATGACGCTCATGAAAGAGTGTCAGAGTGGTGAAGCCATCCTCAGGAGATCTGGGAAACCATTTCACCAGTGAAAATATTTTTCTGACATTTCTGCCAATTAATGAACCTTGTGATGTACATTTCAATAAGGATTCTTGAAATGCTTAAGTAGCCACCTGGGGAGTATGGATTCCTGATTAGGGCACTTCAGACTCTAACTATCCTCCCCCGGAGTGTGAGTTCCTAATAGAACTCTAATGGTAACTCACCTCCCCTAGAGAGTAGATTAAAGTTAATTTACACATAAATACATTACACTGTTTGTAAGGAAGTATTTGAAAGTAAATTATAGTCCAGGAACCTGACGCCAAGGCAGGATATGTGGTTTCCCTGGCTCAAGGGTCACAAACCACTTTTTATTTTATTCTTTTCTCTTTAAGACAAGTTCTCTTGTATCCCAGGGTGGCCTTGAACGCAGTATGTTCTTCAAGATGACTTTGAATTCCTGATCCACATGCCTCTGCCCTCTCTGTTCCTGGTTATACCCTACCACATCCACATAGTAAGAAGCTAGGGATTAAACCCAGGCCTTCTGTATACCCTAGCCAAACTCTTTAAAGAATCGAACTGCATCTGTCCCCTGTCACTGCCTTTTAGTGTTTTGATATTGGGCCCGTTTGTTTCTTTTGTTTTTGTTTTTAGAAAGTGTCTTGTTCAAGAACCCAGTCTGTTTTGTGTTACGCCCAGATCATGGAGTCCCCCGCAAAACCATCTAGGAGAACGGATACTAAACCTAGGACCTCAGTCAAGTAGGCAAGCATCTATGGTTGAAATGCCTCATCAAGGTAGACATTCGTCTAGGGGTGTCCTGGTGAAAAGCAATGGGTGTGTGCCAGCAGGTGAACCTGTCCACAATGTTTGGAACGTTAGGAATTTCCTTTGGATGGTCTGTTCCTGGGTGATGTCCCAGTGATCTCAGTTTGTGGTCTTTCTTGGAACCAGGTATTGCCTTAGGGAAAACTACTGAGACTCAGGCCTCCATTGGGCTTCTCATGGCTCAGTCCCTGCATCCTGGAACTCACTATGTAGTCTACCCTTACCTCAAACTCATGACAAGACTCCAGAAGAAGAAAACAAAATCCAAAAACAAGGCCAGCAAGATGGCTCAACGGGTAAGGGTGTTCTCTACCAAGCTCAAACACCAGAGTTTGATCCTAGATGGTGGAAGGAGAGAAGAAGCTGCCCAGAGTTATAAATTATGACTACATCAGAATCATCCTCTGACCTCTGCACGTGTGCCATGCTCACGCCCGCACACGCACAAAAGAAAGAAACATAGGTTTTTTTTTTTCAATCTCCCAAACCAAAAGAAGCAAAACAAAACAAAAAAGCCCTGCCTCAAAGTTTTTCATTAAAGTAAGAAAAGGAAAAAAAAAAAGTCTAGTTTTTTATTTATTTCCTTGTTTGTTCTTCAGTTCTAGGGACTCAATCTAGAGCCTTGAACTTACAAACTTGCCTAGTAAGTACTTTCGGTCCTGAAATACCCTCTTATAACTTTGTAAATCCAAACCTATAATATTTTAGGGGCTGGCGAGATTGCCTGGTGGTTAGAGCATGCACTGCTCTCGCAGATGACTTGAGTTCTGCCCACAGCATTCATATGGTAGCCCACAACTCCCTGCAACTCCAGCTCCTGTACTCATATGCCCACCACACCCACGAGACATGTAATTGAAAATAAAATAGAGGGGGCTGAAAAGATGGCTCAGAGGTTAAGAGCACTGGCTGTTCTTTCAGAGGACCTGAGTTCAATTCCCAGCAACCACATGGTGGTTCACAACCATCTGTAATGAGATCTGGTGCCCTCCTCTGGCCTGCAGGCATACATGCAGACAGGACATATATAAACACATATAATAAATATATGTATACATAATAAATAAATTTTTAAAAAATAAAATAGATCAGCCAGGCACTGGTGGCCATGCCTTTAATCCCAGCACTCAGGAGGATCTCTATGAGTTCAAGACCAGCCTGGTCTACAGAGCTAGTTCTACAGAGCTAATTCCAGGACAGCTAGGACTTTTACACAGAGAAACCCTGTCTCAGAAAACCAAACCAAAGCAAGCCAAACCAAATCACAACGACAACAACAACAACAGTTACTACTGCCTGGTATGGTGGCACATGCCTTTAACACCAGTACTCGGGATGCAGAGGCAGATGGATTTCTATGAGTTTCAGGCCAGCCTGGTCTGTAAAGTGAGTTTCAAATTGTTTTGTTTTGTTTTTTTGAGACAGGGTTTCTCTGTGTAGCCTTGGCTGCTGTCCTAGAACTCACTCTGCAGACAAGACTGGCCTCAAACCCACAGTGGTGGTGCACACCTTTAATCCCAGCACTCAGAGAGGCAGAGGCAGGTGGATCGCTGTGAGTTTGAGGCCAGCCTGTCTACAAAGTGAATTCCAAGACAGCCAGGACTGTTATACAGAGAAAACTTGTCTCAAAAAAGCCAAAAAAAAGAAAAGAAAAGAAATAGAAAAAGAGAAAGGTATGCACCACCATCACCATGCTTTTATTTGTTTTAGATTTATTTTATTTAAGGTGTGTGTGTATGTGTGTGTGTGTGTAAATGGAAATTGTACTTTCCCAATTTCCTTAAATACTGATTGCATTATAGGTTTATGTTGCCATGCCCAGCATGAGTTTTTTGTCTTTTTTTTTTTTAAGCCAGGAATTGAATCTTGGTGTGTGTGTGTGTGTGTGTGTGTGTGTGTGTGTGTGTGTGTGTGTGTTCAAGTCAGAGACTCATTTTCTGGTGTCTATTCTCTCCTTTCATTATGTGTTTTACAAGGTTGAACTTCAGCCATCAGACTAAGTGGCAAGTACCTTTACCCAGTGAGCCCTCTCAGCAGCCCCCAGCTTTGTCCTTTTCAGACATGGTTTCATTGTATTGATCAAAGCTCCTCCGGCCTTTCCTTCCTAAATGCTGGGATTTAGGATTTCAGATTCCTGAATCTTTGAGAATCCACCAACAGCTTTTTTGTGACTTCAAGAAGGTTCTGTCACAGGACAGATACAGTCCTATATGAGGCACACCACCCATGGCTGGCTACGTGAGGCACATCCATCTGTAATTCTAGCAGGCAGAAACAGGAAGTTCAGGAATTCAAGGACATCCTGCCTACGTAAGGAGTTTGGTGTCAGCAGCACAGACACTGAGAGCAAGAATTAATAAACAGGACCTCGTGAAACTGAGAAGCATCTATAAAACAAAGAACACAGTCAACAAGACAAAACAGCAGCCTACATAATGGGAAAAGATCTTCACCAACCCCAAATCAGATAGAGGGCTGATCTCCAAAATATAAAGAACTCAAGAAATTGGTCATCAAAAGAACAAATAATTCAATTAAAAAAATGGAGTACAGACCTAAACAGAGAACTCTCAACAGATGAATCTAAAATGACTGAAAGACACTTAAGGAAATGCTCAACATCCTCAGCCATCAGAGAAATGCAAATCAAAACAACTCTGAGATTCCATTTTACACCTGTAAGAGTGGCCAAGATCGGGATTGGAGAAATGGCTTAGAGGCTAAGAGCACTGACTGCTCTTCCAGAGGTCCCGAGTTCAATTTACAGCAACCACATGGTGGCTCACAGCCATCTGTAATGAGATCTGGTGCCCTCTTTTTGCATGCAGGCATACATGCAGACAGAACACTGTATACATAATAAATAAACAAATCTTTAAAAAAAAAAAAAGAATGGCCAAGATCAAAAACACTGATGACAACTTATGCTGGAGAGGTTGTGAAGAAAAGGGAACACTTCTGCATTGCTGGTGGGAATGCAAGCTGTTATAGCCCCTTTGAATGTCAGTGTAGTGATTTCTCAGAAAATTAGGAAACAACCTTTCTCAAGACCCAGTAATACCACTTTTGGGTATATATCCAAAGGATGCTCAATTGTGCCACAAGGACATGTGCTCAACTATGTTCATAGCAGCTTTGTTTGTCATAGCCAGAACCTGGAAACAACCTAAATGTCCCTCGACCGAAGAATAGATAAGGAAAATGTGGTACATTTACACAATGAAGTACTACACAGCAGAAAAAAATAATGACATATTGAAATTTGCAGGCAAATGGATGGATCTAGAAAACATCATATTGAATGAAGTAACCCAGACCCAGAAGGACAAATATAATATGTATTCACTCATAAATGACTTTTAGACAGAAAACAAAGAAAACCAGCCTACAGTCCACAACCCCAGAGAACCTAGACAACAATGAGGACTGTAAGAGAGACATACATGGATCTAATCTGCATGAGAAGTAGAAAAAGACAAGATCTCCTGAGTAAATTGGGAGCATGGGGTTCAAGAAAGAGGGTTGAAGGGGAGGGGAGTGGAAGGAAGGGGACTGAAGTAAAAGATATAGCCCAATAAAAACAATTTTTAAGCCAGGTGGTGGTGGCGCACACCTTTAATCCCAGCACTTGGGAGGCAGAAACAGGTGAATCTCTATGAATTCGAGGCCAGCCTGAGCTACAGAGTGAGCCAGAGCTACACAGAGAAACCCTGTCTTGAAATCTCCCCTCCGCCCCCCGCCAAAAAGAAAAAAGAAAGAAAGAAAGGAAGAAAGAAAGAAAGAAAGAAAGAAAGAAAGAAAGAAAGAAAGAAAGAAAGAAAAGGTGCTTGCTTTGTAAACCTGAAAACCCGAGTCCAATCCCTCAAACTCACAGAAAGGCAGAAGCAGAAAACAAACTCTACAAAGTTGTCCTTTGACCTCCACGTACATGTCATGGTACACCTTACTTCCCCCACACTAATAAATAAAGTTTAAAAAGTCAGTTTAAGGAGGAAAGGGTTTATCTTTAACTCAGAAGTCAGGTTACACCTCACCATGGCAGGAATGTCCCAAAATCAGGAGCGTGAAGCAGCTGGTGGCGTTTTATGCTGCTCCAAAGAGAGAAATCAATGCATGCATGCTATTGCTTAGCTCTGATTGTCTACTCTTACGTAGTCCAGGATCCCCTACCTCAGGGACGGTACCACCTGTCTTAGACAGGTTTTCCCATCTCAGTCAAACCAATCAAGATAATAATAATCCCCAACAAGAATGCCTGGAGACCCATCACCTAGATTCTAGAGTCTCTCAAGTTGGCAGGTAACACTAACATTATACTAAGGCTTATGTATAAGCCTTGCCCTTAAGTTAAAAAAGAAAAAAAAAAGCCCAGCTTTGCTGTTCTCTGCGTGGAGCACAGTCTACAGAAGCCCCATGGACTCAGGCCTTATGATTCATACCTTTTATGTCAGTGATCTGAAATAAAGATCAGAATGAAAATGAGACATACGCCTTTTGCAGCCCGAGACAGTCATCTGCCAAAGAACACTGGGCTTTACCCTGACTGCTTCATGTGATCCAGTGGCCCCATCTGTACAATGTAGGTCATAATTTGTAGAGCTTTTATGAGGATGGAGTGAGTTAGCATACTCCCTTCTTGAAGTATAGTTGGTGCTCATTACATGCCTGCTTCCTTAATGGACTTTCATTGATGACTCCATTTCCTTCTGGAGGAGAGGGCAGTAGCGTTAGGAGCCCCTGAGCTGCCAGGGCCTAAGACAGAAAAGAAATGGCAGCACTGACAAACTCACTTGCTAAGCTCTCCGTTTGTGCCAGGGGCTCCTCTGAGGTCTTTGCCTGAATTAGCTGCTGTAAGTTTCTGAACTCTATGAGGTAAGGATTACTAGAATATCCATTTTGAGATGCAGAAAGACTCTAGCTAGAGAGTTCGAGAGGTCCTTTGGCTCAATACAGGGTAAGAACTAAATTCTCAGGGCTGTGGTTGCACACTTTAATCCCAGCCCTTGGGAGGCAGAGGCAGGCAGATCTCTTTGATGAGTTTGAGGGCAGCCTGATCTACAGGGTGAATTGCAGGGTAGCTGGGGCTACACAAAGAAACCCTGTCTCCACATACACACCCACCCATCCGACCACATCCACACCTACCCACACCCCCCACGCACACACATACACACACACACACACACACACACACACACACAGAGAGAGAGAGAGAGAGAGAGAGGAACTAAAATCTGAAGAGGAAATTGTCTCAACACTTCCACACTTCTATCCATGAAGCTATTGGACCAGGCTGGACCTTCTTACAGGGCAGCAATCTGAGTACCTGTGGCCTGCCAAGGAGTTGTGTCTTCATGCTTAGTTGTTTTTACTTTGGAACAGGGTCCTGTGTAGTCCAGGCTGGCCAAACTTGAACTTGAACTTGAATTTTCTGTGTATCAACTGTGTGATCATCTCCTAATTTAAACATTCACTGCTGAAGGAAGGGGAGAAGTCTGTCCACCTTGCAAGATTCTCCCAAGCTCAGAAATGTCAAAGCCTCCCAAAACTCCTCCCCAAGGTTGTAGTAAGCTTAGGAGGAGACTCTCCTGTGGGGCTGACTGCAAGATGTGCAGGAATCTCCAGGGGTGCAGCTTTCATGAGTTCTCACCCACATGCTAATGTGGATTTTCCAGTAAAGCAGCTGTCTGAGTCACACATGTTCCTGTAAGCAACCACAATAAACTCATAGGTTCATCAAGCAAGGCTTTGACGAGACAGCTTATTGGGTCTGTAATTTGTGTTCAGTCTAGAGTAAAAAACATCTCCCCAGAAAGACTGACAGACACAACCTGTGGAACTCTGTATGATGCTCAGGCTGGTCTTGAACTGACGATTCTGCGATTCTGTGTGCATCTGCTTCCCCAGTGACGGGATTATGTGCCTACGCACCACCCATGGTTCCACTGACTGACCTCTCAGAGATTCCTAATAGCTCTTTCTGTCCAAAGGTTCATCCCTTCCTAAATGGATGGTGTTTCAGGGCTATTTACGAGCTTAATCATCAACTCATGAACTGAGGTGTAACTTAACTAACAAAAGTTAGTTTACTCTAAACAAATTCTCAATTTTAGCACTTGTAAATAGAACAAGAATAAGACTTGCTGCTGGCTTCCAAAGCAGATTTTTACATTTTTAGGTCCTCCCTGAATTCTTTGAGGGGTGGGTTTGAGACAGGGTTTCTCTGTGTAACAGCTCTAGGCTGTCTTGGAACTCTATAGACAGGCTTGCCTTGAACTCACAGAGATCCTGCCTCTGCCTCCCAAGTGCTGGGATTAAAGGCGTGTGCCACCACTGCCCAGCCAGCACTTACTACTCTTAAAGGGGACCAGAGATCAGTTCCTAGTACCCATGCAGGGTGTCTCAGAACTATCTGTAACTCCAGCTCTAGGCCATCCAATAGCTTCTTCTTTAGACATTCCTGGGCACAGGCAAGCATGTGGGTGCACATACATACATGCAAAATAGTCATACACATAAAATAAACAAATCTAACATAATAAAACAGAATATTATATATATATATATATATATATATATATATATATATATATATATATATATATATATATATATATGCTGGGCATGGTGGCATACATCTTTGATTCCAGCACTTCCAAGGTAGAGGCAGTAGGATCTTTGTGAGTTCCAAACCAGCCTAGTTTACATTGCAAGGTCCAGCCTAGCCAGGGTGACATAGTGAGACAGTGTCTAAAAATGAATGAGTTAATCAATCAATAAATCAATAAAACTAAACACTTATCTGTGCAAAGATGTGGTAAAGAGCCCAGAAAGCTTTGGCTAGGGCTAGAGAGGGGTTGACTGAGCCAATAAGCTGGGGAGAAAGCAGTAGTCCAGAGGCCCAGGATATGGGATAACCCAGGCTTTGGGGTAGCAGGCACTTAAATCAGCTCCATCTGCCAGAACAAACTATATAAAAGAAAACACATGATGTGACTCTGTCTCTAACAGTTGAACCTCTTCCGTTTATGCCACTTGGCAGCCAGGAAGTCCCAGCACTGTCTGTGTGGATTTACTAAAGGGACAGACAAACTTTGACATAATGAAGTGGCCTGAGGTGTGCTCACTCCAGCTTCCCTTGAACATTGAGAACACCATCCTGACTTTGCCTGGGCATGCCAGTGAGCATTGGCTACCAGTGTGCAGGAGTCTGTTAAACCTGACAGGCTTCAGCTCTGGATGACAGTAGACACTTTCATTTAACACTGCCCAGGAAGTAGTGTGGAGTGAGGAGAAGGAGACTGAGCAATGAATCTATTTTAGAGCGAGAGAAGGTGTAATCTCTAGAGAGTGCCGCTTTTCCCGCTCCTGGCCCTGCTCATCCCGATTCTTGCACACTTATGAAGGCAGGACATGAAGGCCAGTGTCTGCTGACTGCTCCCTGGGCATTTTCCGCTGTGAATCCGAGGAAACTCTAGATTTTAGAAGCTTAACATCAGACAAAGGTTTGGAGAGTTTGTTCTTTAGGAGACACACAAGTATTGCTCCCCAAGTGTTATCCTGAAGGTAATTAGGTACAGAATTCATAGGAAATGCATCCCTTAGTAAAATGACTCTGTTAAACTTAGAAAAGAGCATTCCTTATACAGAGCCACACAGTAGGATAGCGAAAAAGCCTGTCCCCCCAAGCCCAGTCTGACTTGGTCAAATGGGATATAAATTAAATCCATCTGAAGAATCTGATCTCCAAATGGAATTTTTCATTTCCCTAAGACTGGAGTTTAAGAATAGCAGATGAAGTAAGAAAATAAGAGCAAGTTCCCCCCACCCACCCACGGCTGGTGAAGTTGGCAGCTCCCGTGGAAAACGAGCCAGCTCTTCCCCAGCTGAACAAATTCACTCGAAATGATTTCATAGTTTCCTTCCTCTCCCTTTGCAATTCAGGAACTATTTTCCAAGGAGTAAAGAAAAAAAAAGTGTTTCTGAGATTTTAACCTTTTAAGTGAGAAGCTATTTGGGCTCAAGAGAAAATGGATCAGCAGTATGGACTGCTCTTATGGAGAACCGGTTCATTGCCCAGCTTCCATGCCAGCCAGTGGCTCATAATGGTATGTATATCTCCAGCTCCAGAGAATTCAATGCCCCTTTCTGGCCCCCACAGGCACCTGTATCCACGCAGCACACACTCGCTCAGACATGCACACATACACATCTATAATAAAATAAAATCTTTACGGGGACAGAGAGATGGGTCAGTGATTAAATGCATTTGTAGCTCTTGCAGAGGACCCAGGTTTGGTTCCCATGCATCTACATGGTGGTTCACAACCTTCTGTAACTCTGGCTCCAGGGGATCTGATGCCTTTTCTGACCTCTGCAGGCACCACGCACAAATGTAGTACATAAATGCACATGCAGGCAAAATACTCATACACATAAAGTAAAAACTAAAATAAGGGCCAGGCAATGGTGGTGCACACCTTTAATTCCAGCACTTGGGAGGCAGAGACAGGCAGATCTCTGTGAATTCGAGGCCAGCCTGGTCTACAGAGCAAGTTCCAGAACAAGCGCCAAAGCTACACAGAGAAACCCTGTCTTGAAAAACAAACAAACACAAAACAAAACAAAACAAAAATCTAAACTAAAAATAAAGGGATATTTTCTGCTTTCTAAGAATGTATAGATTCTCTAGATGAACAGAAAAAAAAGAATGTATAGAATAATACAATGGTGGCTTTTTTTATTTGTTGCACAAATGCTGCTGGCAGAAAGCTGCTTCAGCCTTATCTAATTGGGACTCGAGGGAAATGGCTATGCCTAATACAGTCTGAAGTTCAGTAATTGAACTAATATGATTTCTCAGATACCTGCCAGGGACATACTAAAGCAGGTGGATTAAATAACACAGGGTAATTTTGTTTTGGCCTTCGTGCTGCATCTAGTTAGAATCTTTTGGGACGGTTGAGACACAGCAAGATAGTGCATTTTCCTTGGTCTTGTACTCTTGCTGAGGCCATTTCAGATTTAACTAGAATTTGATATCCCTGATAGAGAATGCCGTGGAAAATTGCCCATCTCTATTCTAGGAGCCCAAGGTCAGGCTGTCCTAGGTAACTTTTCCCAACTTCTGTTAAACTGCTCATTTATTCAGAATCCCCTCCAGCTAACTGTTTGGTTTAGCTTCTGTTAAATTACTGGCTTACATGAAGCTCCCCCACACCCCAGGATGTGGTTTCTGCCTCAAAAACTCTGTGTTCTGGACACTTAGGGCTACACCTAGGTCCCCAAATACTTGGGTGTAGTCCCAGCCAGCTGGAATAAAGACTTCCAATTGGATATAAACTGTATCTGAGGGGTCATCCATGATGGGCTACCTGTAACAGTGTTTAATCTTTTCTTGAACAATATTGCTGTGGGATAATGCTCCTGTAAAGATTTGTCACTCATATTTGTTTAATAAAATGCTGATTGGCCAGTAGCCAGGCAGGAAGTACAGGCAGGACAACCAGACTAGGAGAATCAGAAGAGGAAAGGCAGAGAGTCAGTCACCAGCCAGATGCAGAGGAAGCAAGATGAGAATGCCTCACTGAGAAAAGGTACCAAGCCATGGGACTAAACATAGACAAGAATTATGGGTTAATTTAAGTTGTAAGAGCTAGTTAATAATAAGCTTGAGCTAACAGGTCAAACAGTTTATAATTAATATAAGCTCCTGTGTGTTTCTTTGGGACTGAATGGCTGCAGGACCGGACAGTACATAAACTTCCATCTATACAATATCTCTTTTCTTCTGTTCCAGCTAGAAAAATCACATGCATACATAGCTGTCTACAGTGGCTTAAAACTATGTTGTGGACATATACTTCATGTATGTACATAGACTCCCAACTTTTGATGTTTTGAATTTTTTTTTTTCGAGACAGGGTTTCTCTGTAGCTTTTGGAGCCTGTCCTGGAACTAGCTCTTACAGACCAGGCTGGCCTCGAACTCACAGAGATCCACCTGCCTCTGCCTCCCGAGTGCTGGGATTAAAGGCATGTGCCACCACCACCCGGCCTGATGTTTTGAATTTTTATTTAAAAAATATTATAGTTTCCTATCTTTCCTCACTTGACAGTTTATTCACATTAATCTAAATTGAGAAAAACCACACAATGAGCCTCCGTTCCCTCATTCTTAACTTCCTGGCTTCTCTTTTCAAGGCAACTTACACTTTAAGTTTATTTTGTTTTTGTTGAGGAAGAATAATTCTGTCTGAGACATTCCATGGAAATTAAGCAGGTACTGATACGTATTTTGAAAATTCCCAGCTGTGGCTCTTTCTGCCGATGCAATAAGCCAAATCCAGTGAAATTAATAAGACCAGGTTTAATAAACAGATATAGGGGCCCGGGTCTTAAATACCCTGTAGGTGTGATCCCAAGCATCTCAAAGGGAGGAGCTGCTGCTTGGAAGGCTTTTTAAAGTGAGGGTATGGAGAGAGAGGTGAGGCTGAAGTAGAGCTACCACCCGAACGGGTACATACACTATTTGTTAAATTAAGATTTTTGTATTGACACAAAGGGTAGCTTGACTTAATGCCATTAATGTGGGGTCAGGAGATAGCTCAGTGAGTTCTATGCTTGCCTAGAAAACAGGAAGCCCTGGGTTCATTTTCTAGCACGGGGCAAAACTGGGTGTGGTGACTTACATCTGTAATCCCAGTACTTCAGAGGGACGGACTGAAGAATCAGTTCAATGCCGTCCTGAGCTATACACTGAGTTCAAAGCTAGCTTGGGACGGACACCCTGTTACCAAAAGACAACAAGCGGGTGAGCTTTGACACACCGGTAACGTAGGACTATTGTGTGACTCTGGGCACATTACTTGATTTTCCTCCTATGTAAAATGGGTTTAATAAAGGTTAATCTGATAGAGCTATGAGGACTGAAGAAGTTGTGCTGTACGGTGCTTGCGCAACAGGCTTGAGGGCCTATCCCTGGGGCCATGGTGTAAATACATAAATTCTCACACTTTGGCTTGGTGTGGTGGTACACACCTGTGATTGTCACCCTCTGGAGTTCTGAGTTAAGGAATTCTAAATCATAAAGTTAGTTAAGAAAACTCAGGCCAGCTGGGTATGGTAGTTGCATGCCTTTGAACCCAGCAATCAAGAGGCAAGGCAGGAGGATCTCTGTGAGTTCCAAGCCAACCTGATCTACATAGTGAGTTCCAGGACAACCAGGGCTATGTAGAAAGACTCCGTCTCAAACAAAAATTTAACGTCAATTTTCAGTAATTTCATTGATCCATGCTAATTAAAGTAAATGACACAATGCCCTGAAGAGCAGGTATTACTCAGCGGGCAGAGCACTTGCTTCGCTGCATGAGGACCTGAATTATTCAATCCTTAGTCCTTGATAACTGCGTGTGGTGGCACAGTCCTGTAATCCAGCTCCTAGGAGATGGAGGCAAGGAATCAGAATGTCAAGGTTAGCTTCAGGTACTTAGAAAAGTGATGTCACAGGTGAGTCACCCTGGAGGCTGAAGCATAAAGATCTCAGATCAAGCCCATCTGGGGCAATTTAGCTAAACCCTGTCTCAGAAATAACCGTCTGAGCTGGGCGGTGGTGGTGCATGCCTTTAATCCCAGCACTCGGGAGGCAGAGGCAGGCGGATCTCTGTGAGTATGAGGCCTGCCTGGTCTACCAGGTGAGTTCCAGGACAGCCAGGGCTGTTACACAAAGAACCCCTGTCTTGGAAAAAAATAAAATAAAAACTGAGAAAAAGGATGGAGCTATACTTCAATGGGGCCTGTATGACATGTGCAAGGTTCTAGGTTTAATCCTTAGTATTTAAAAAAGAATAGAAAATGCCCAGGAGGCCATCAATGCTTTGCATATTTGATTTTTATATATATAATTTTTTTTTCAAGACAAGGTTTTTCTGCGTAACCTTGGCTGTCCTGGGACTCATCTTAAAGACCAGGCTGGCCTCAAACTCAGAGATCCATCTGTCTCTGCCTCCTGAGTGCTGGGATCAAAGGTATGTACCACTCTCCTGGTCTAATTTTAAAATTTTAAACTTATGGGCTGGAGAGGTGGCTCAGAGGTTAAGAGCACTGGCTGTTCTTCCAGAGGTCCTGAGTTCAATTCCCAGCAACCACATGGTGATTCACAACCATCTATAATGAGATCTGTTGCCCTCTCCTGCTATGCAGGCAGAACAATGTATACACAATAAATAAATAAATCTTTTAAAAAAACAAAAATAAAAAAATTTAAAGTTATGTGTATATACCTGTTAGTATGTGTGCCATGCGCATGCAATGTATGAGGAAGCCAGGAGAGTGTCAGGTCCGCTGGAGCTGGAGTTATAAGCTGCCCTGAGCTGCCATGTGGGTGCTAGGAACTTCACTTGGCTCCTCTGCAAAAGCAGCAAGTGGCTCTTCACTGCTGAGTCATCTCTCTGGCCCCTATTTGGTTTTTCTAAATTACATTTTGTATGGTGTGTGTGTGTGTGTACAGCATGCATACAGAAGGCTAGAGGACAATCTGTGGGAGTCATGAGGATCCCAAGGATCAAACTCAGGTCGTCAGGCTTGGCAGCAAGCTCCTTTACCTCTGAGCCATCTTGCTGGCCCTGCTGTGCCTTCTTGTAAGATGAACCCATGGTCAAGTTCCATCACAGCCCTGTCAGTGTTCACTGGAAGACCCTTTAATGTCCTTCTATGAAACCCCCTATTTAAAGACTTAAGAACACTTTGGCTTCAGAAACTGTGAGCTGTTTGGACAGGTTGATTCAATTAGGACACAAAAGATCTATGCCACTATTGTAACAAAATTCCTCCGGATAATGCAAAGGCCACATGATCTTCTTGAGGTACGGCTGAGAGGAAAACAGAGTGGTTTTCTTTCCTCTGTGTCATTAAGCGTAATTGCTTCATCCCCATGAAAGAGAGGGAGCCAATCAGGCTTTTGTCAAAGCAGACACTGCTGCATTATGGATGAGGTTGGCTGGGAAAGAGACCTGAGGCCTAACAGGTAGTAGGGGATCAGAAGCCCTGAAATAAGTGCAGACTGGGCCTCTGAGGGGAAAACCAGCAGTTTCGGTTAAAGGAAGTCTGTTAGGCTCATCAGTAGGGGGGACGTAGGACCTTGAAGATAAAGACAGTGTCTACTGCTCCATCAGTGGAAAGACAGACAGACAGGGAACAGGCAAGAGGCAAGAGCGGGACCTGGCAGGCACTTTGAAGGGGTGCGCATGTCGCACGGCTGACGGAGAAAGGCGCCTGGCGACAGGTGATGAGTAATTTACTGCTTTGGCGGAAGCTAACACCTTTGCTATGACTTTCTGGGGTTCTAGGATTACAGGAGTGAGCCGTCATTCAAAGCGAAATGCTTAAATGAGGAGCTGGGTAGGTGGCCCAGAGATTTTAAAAGCACTTGTTGCTCTTTCAGGGGACTGGAGTTTGGATCCTAGCACCCCTGTTAAGCATGTCATGACCTTCTATAACACCAGCCTCCAGGGGATCTGATGCCCTCTTCTGGCCCCAGTAGACATACATATATGTGTGTGTGTGTGTGTATCTCTGTGTGTTTCTGTGTGTGTGTCTGTATATAAATATATGTATATATATGTGTACATACACATGGAATATATATACATGTGTGTATGTATATAAATATATGTTCTGCACACGTGTGGCATATATACACATAACTAAATGTTTTGAATGAAATACTAGGACTTTGGGGGTAGGGCAGAAACTGTCTTCTCCATGGTTCTGAGCCCATCTCCAGGTTACTAAATAAGTCTGAGTCCTTGTTAGATGGGTTCAGGAACTGAGGGGTGTTTGGAGTTTCAGAGCCAATGTGTAACCCCGAAGGCGCGTTGGCTAATTCCTGGTAGTCTCCTCCCCTGGTGTGTGTGTGCGTGCATGTATGTGTGTTTATGGGTGCATGTGCATGTTAGACAGGCTCCTGGAGTCTAGGCCAGCTCATGGCCTTCCTATTTCTACTTCTGATTTTGGGGATTATGGGCACCTGCTACCATGCACCACCCCAGAGCAATTTCTGCTGCTGAAAGGTTTTCTGTTCAGCCTGTCAGCGAGGCCAGGCTTCACTCATGGGTAATTTGTCATCTTTGCAGGCAAGATTCAGCGGGCAGCAAAAAGAGCCGGTACAGGTGGAGCATCTCAAGCTGGGTGAGCCCCTGAGGGGGACAGAGTTTGTTAGAGAGAGTGGCATTGGCCAGCCTCTCCGCAGAAGAAGCAACCAGACCATTACCCTTGTCTACCTGAAATACGTTAAGGAACAACTTACAGCCGCCAAGGTTTGGTAGCAGCTAGCGTTCTTTCCTCAGGCATCTAATCTCCCTATTACTAAGCGGCACTTGGGTGCCTGCCTTGGCAGCACAGATGCTAAAATGGGAAGGAAGGATTAACATTAAAAAGAAACACAAGGGCCTATTAAATGACCCAGTGGGGTAAAAGCTCTTGTCACCAAGACTGGTGACTGGAATTCCATCCCTGGGAACCTACAAATTGCCCTTTGACCTCTCCATTCATGCACCACTCCCCCAACCCCCAAATGCCATCAAGATAGCTCGGTCTGTAAAGGCACCAGTTACCATTCCTGGAAATATGGGATGGAAGGAGAAAACCAACCAACCCATTATCTCCCAAGCACAAAACCATAAAAATATAAGAAAATTTTTACAAAAGGCAGGGAGTGGTGATGCTTCCAAGCACTTGGAAGGCAGAGGGAGAAGGCTTTCTGTGAGATCATGCCAACCTGGAGCTTTGGTTTTGTTTTGTTATCCCCTCCACCACACACACGCACAAGATTTCTCTGTGTAACAGCCCTTGTTGTCCTGGAACTCACTTTTTAGACCAGGATGACTTCAAACTCACAGAGATCCTCCTGCCTCTGCTTCCCAAGTGCTGGGATTAAAGGTGTGCACCACAACGGCCTGGTGCCAGCTTGGTTTATATGTTGAGTCTCAGGTCAGCCAGGGCTACATAGTAAGATTCTGCCTAAAAATCAAAACAAAACAAAACCAAACCTGCATATACTTTTGATAGTTTCCTGCTGAAAGACTACACTTCCCAGGTTCCTTAGTGGACTATGGAAGCCATTTCTGCCCAGAACATAGAGCTGCATCACATTTTCTGTAGGCATTTTGGCCATGCACACACGTGGAAAAAGTGCCCCCTTGCTGTGATTTGATCAGTGGAAGAAAGCACGGGAGACTGCATGGCTACTGTTGTGGTAAAAGTAAAATGCTACAGGTCCCCAAAGTGGCAGCGGGCAGTGGGGTCCAAGAGCAGCCAGTCCCAGGCAGGGATGGCGCAGTTCCCCGAGTGGCTGCAGCAAGCCATGATCCCAGGCAGGGAGCCACAGGGCGGGCTAGAGATAGATGGATAGGCACGCCATGCAGAGTGAGGTTGGATATTTATTTAGTGGGTTATGGAAGGGAAGGGAAGGGGAGAAGGAAGAGCAGAGAGAGGCAGAGAGTGAGAGACAGAAACAGACAGACAGAGAGAGAAAGGGAGAGAGAGAGAAACAGAGGAGGAAGGGGAGAAGTGGGGAGAAGGGAGAGACAGAAGCTGCCTCTTTGAGAGAGAGGAAAAGGGATGGACTCAGGCTCTCAGGCTGGAAGCTGAAGATCAGCTTGCCTGGCGGGGGGCGTGGCTTGTCTCTTAAAGGGACAAGACAGACCATTACAGCTAATAGGAAGTTGGGCTGAGAATTCTAATTCTGGGATTCTCCACTGGCCTACTACTCAATCAGCAGAAAGACCAGAGAAGCTTCCACTGGCCCGGTAGTTTCTTGACCCTGTTATTGTCAAGGCTGGGGACGTCCTCTTATTTTCCTGGCATGTTTGGTCATTTCAATATTTAAGAGGATTTTTTTTTGGAGACAGGGTTTCTCTGTAGCTTTGGAACATGTCCTGGAACTAGCTCTTGTAGACCAGGTTGGCCTCAAACTCACAAAGATCCACCTGCCTCTGCCTCCCGAGTGCTGGGATTAAAAGCATGTGCCACCACCACCTTAAGAGGACTTTCTTTCTTCTTTCTTTCTTTTTTCTTTTTCTTTCTCCTCTTTCTCTTTCTCTCTCTCTCTCTCTCTCTCTCTCTCTCTCTCTCTCTCTCTCTTTCCAAGACAGGGTTTTGTTGTGTAACAGCCCTAGCTGTCCTAGAACTAGCTCTTGTAGACCAGGCCGGCCTCGAACTCACAAAGATCGGTCTGCCTCTGCTGCCCAAGTACTGGGATTAAAGGCGTGTACTACTACTGCCTGGTGTAGGAGGTCTTTCTGCATTTGTGTTGCTTTCATTGGTTAAATAAAGAGACTGCCTTGGCCTTTTGATAGGACAGCACTTAAATAGGCGGGGAAAAGAGAACAAAATGCTGGGAAGAAGAGAGACAGAGAGCCACCGCCATGAAGCTGCCAAGTCAGACACGCTAAATCTTTCCCAGTAAGCCATGACCTCGTGGTGACACACAGATTATTAGAAATGGGTTGAATCAAGATGTGAGAGTTAGCCAATAAGAGGCTAGAGATAATGGGACAGGCAGTAATTTAATTAATACAATTTCTGTGTGATTATTTCGGGTATAAGCTAGCCAGGCACTGGGAGCCGGGCGGCAGGACACAGCCAAGGGTGGCTGGGATGACAAGCAGCCCGCCACCTCTCACTACAACTGCCCTGCTTAAGAGGGCATTCTAAGTGGTTGGATAGTGATCCCTGTTTTTACCCTGATCCCCAGCCATTGCCACAGGTCCCAATTTCTCCATTCCTCAGCCTCACTGCAGGCTAATCTAAAAAGCTCCATTTCAGAGACCTCATTTTGAATTCACTTGTTCAGATCTCAGTACAAATCTGGCTTCAATATACACATTAGACAAATGGTCACTGCTGGCCCAAATTCAGAACTTTCTGTTTCTCATATCTAAATGGTGTTAGGTAGCTCCACAAGATGGAATGGTAGCATGGTATGAGGCCTCTCTCCCACATAAGTCATAGATTACTTCTCATGGTTCTGGCTTGCAACCCGACCTAGAGCTGGAAGACCTCCAAACTTGTCTCTATTCCTAGCTGAGATCATAGAACTTTTTTGCCTTTTGTCTCTTTTGCCTTATGCTTTTGACCCACTGTGTCCCTGCCTTTGCACGCCTAAAAAAAAAAAAAAAAAAAAAAAAAAAAAAAAAAAAAAAAAAAAAAAAAAAAAAAAAAAAAAAAAAAAAAAAAAAAAAAAACCATGCTTGTATCTTTACCAGATAAGAGGTAAAAGCATTTCAGATTGTTGTCCTCATTTGCAGACACACACACAAACCGATTATGGATGTGTAGATCTTTGGGTCCCGTCTTACAGATTCAAATATCTTTTGTGTGTGAATAATATTGAAAAATTGTTTCATGCCATTCTACTCTATTAAAAAGGCTAGCTCTGGAGCTGGAATTTAGCCTGCTTGCTCCAGACCCAAGAATGTTTGTTTAAAAGTTTCCTTCAAAGTCTCTGCTGGGTGAGGCAGGCTGTGAGAGAGAGGTCTCTGCAACCACTATGGTCAGCAGAGGAAAGCAGGAAGGCAGGGAGGTTCAGCGCAAGATAAGGGTCTTGGGGAGGATCTGGTGTGGTTGAGACCACACAAGGAAGTGCCAAGGTCATTAGGCTGTTAACCACAGCTGGCCAGCCTTCTGGGTTAAGCATCCCTTCCTTTGAAGGAAGAATCCCGTGTGTTTAACATTCCAGGTTCCCCAGTGCTTATCTATGAGCGCGAGGGCCTCCACGCCTCCTATAGTGGGTCACCTGACTCTGTGACAGGAAAAAGAAGAGAAAACCAGAATGACCTAAAAAAAGATACTATATGCTTAGAAACAGCTACAAGGAAACCATTCCTAGGAGGGATTATGGCTGCTTATCTTACATTCCTTTTCGTGGTTTTGTTTAACTCTCTAAACAACCCCCCATCTTATATCTCTAAAACTTTTGCTAAAGGATACATTTTCTTTTATCTCAGGATTTTTTTTTTTTTTTTTTTTTTTTTTTTTTTTCCGAGACAGGGTTTCTCTGTGGCTTTGGAGCCTGTCCTGGAGCTAGCTCTGTAGACCAGGCTGGTCTTGAACTCACAGAGATCCACCTGCCTCTGCCTCCCGAGTGCTGGGATTAAAGGCGTGCACCACCACTGGGCTAACAGACTTCTTTTTACAAAACTTCCAGGTGCATGTTCCTTACGCAGGAGTCTGATGTAAACAAACAGCTGATTACAGCCACCTTACCCTTCTATGTCCAGTACATGGTCCAGCCAGTTGTAGAATTGCATTGCACTCAATAATCATGATGTAAAAGTTTTCTTTGTGTAATTGTCTCCTAATGTTCCCCACAATACTGTGCACTGACTTATGTTGTGGATCTTTGCCGACTGTTCCACACGACCCCTTGGATGGACCCTCTTCTGAGGCATTCTGACTGCCAGTCCCCTCATCGACCACGTCAGCCTTGAAGCAGTTACCAAGAGGGTGACAGCCCAAGACCCCTAAAAGCAGTTTGGTTCCCTCTAAAAGGGGACTAATGATGGGTCATAGGCCATCTAATTCATCCAACTCATCCCTCTTCTGGCCATTCCATGCCTGCTGCAAGGATGAGACTTGTGCCCTCCTGGAACAATGCTGCTTCCACACCAGTAAATCCTAGCTGGTTTGAAATGATGCCTAAAGACCCGGGGGCCAGACACGGCTTCCTCTGGTTCCTTCCCTCTCTGCCTCCTCCCCTGGATCTCTTTCCTCCTCAGTATTCTCACACCTATGTTTCACTTACCAAACTTCACCCTAGACCCAAACACAATGTTCCACATGTGCTCTCCCGATAGCTCACACCCTCTCATAGCTCTGTTTTTTCCTGATACATCTGTAGTGGTTTGAATGAAAATGGCCACCATAGACTAACAGGGAGTGGCAATGTTGGAGGTGTGACCTTGTTGTTGGAAGAATTGGGGTGGGGTGGGGTTTTGAGGTTTCAGATCAACCCAGACCCAAGTGTCATTCTCTACTCCTGCTGCCTGCCGATCTGGATGTAGAATTCTCTGTTCCTTTTCCAGCAACATGTCTGCCTGCATGCCACCATGCTTCCTGCCATTATGATAATGAACTAAACCTCTGAACTATAAGCCAGACCCAATTAAATGTTTTCCTTTATAAGAGTTGCTGTGGGTGGTCATGGTATCTCTTGAGAGCAATAGAGCCCTAACTAAGACAAGCTGCAAAAAGACCTTTCACCCTTTCACCCCAGGCCAGATACGATGCTTTACGATAGTCTTCTATTTTCTCCTTTTCCCTTCTTTTGATGCTTTGTAGCTGTCTACCACTTCTGCTAGCTTATTTCAATTTATTCCTGGCAACGGGACCAGTCACTGCCACCGTGAATCAACTCTCTGCCCACTTCCTCTCGGTGGCCACTCTGTTCCTCCCACCCCGTTTCCTCCCTATCCCTTATCCTTCCCAGAAAATCACCCAGTGCTACTCTGTCACCAAATCATCTGCTTACAGAGATAAATATTTCCCAAGTGTCCTCAGAGGACAGCAATCGCCTGATCCATCACAGCTAATCAAGTTTCCCTCTGCTACATGACTGGAGGATCCCCCTCTTTATGGACTTACAGTCACCCCTTCCGACAAAGACCCTCCTCAGTAGAAAGCAGCTATAACACCCATGCCTTGCACTTTTTATAGTCTCTGAGTTAGGAATGAGTTTCCTGCAGAAAAACTACATTTCCCAGCTTCCCTTGCAGACTGTGCAAGTCATTTCTGCCCCTGTAAGAGCTGCATCTTATCCTTCTCTGTAGGCCTTGTGGTCCTCTGCACGAGTGACAAAAGTCCTCCCCTACTCCCCCCCCCCCCACTCCGCACTGTGAAAAAGCACGGCCCCACCTAAGGTCAGACCAAGCCTCTTTCTGCCATCTGTGTCTCTGCAGCTGCTTAAACAACCTAACACCTGCAGCAGGTGCTCCTTGAGGGGTATGTCAAAAACCTGTTAGATGGAGCGTCTTAGGGAAGAGCAGAGCCAGGGACTGAGGGGCACACGGGGACATTGGTTCTGTTCTATCCTATGCTTCAGAGAGCTGCCCCAGGCTCGAATCCCATGGCATGGTTTATTTCTGCCAGCCGTATTACTCTTGGCTCTTTCATGTTTCTAACCGACTTTTTAAAAACTTCAAAATTGACAAATAAAAAATGAATTAATGCCAACTTTACAAATCCAAACCACATACTACAGATTTACATTTAACCAGTACGTGATGAATTCAAGGAAATTTTGGGAAACCTCCACTCAAAACACTTTAGCAGAAAAAAGAAGCTTCTGAGTTAGTGACCGGATTTAGGGCCAGCAGGCAGCCCAGCACGCAGAGTGCTCACCTAGTATCCAGGAAGCCCTGGGTTCGATCCCTGGGACCACATAAAATGGGTCATGGTGGTACAGGCCTACAATCCTGGCGTGTGGGTGGTGAAGGCAGAGAGAATCAGAAATGATTGATTCTGCTAGATAAGCTTCAAAAGTTCCTATAACTCTTAATTATATGATTTGCAGAAATTTCATCAACTACTCCACCTTAGGAAGACTTGTGGGGAGGAGTTAGAGGCATGGCTCAGGTTAAGAACACTTGTTGCTCTTCTCGTGGACCCAGGTTTGGTTCCCAACACCCACACTGGGCAGATCACAGTCACTTGAAACCAGTTTAGGTGAACAGAAGCCCTTCTGGCCTTGAGACCATCCACACGCACGCGTGGTGTACACACGCATACTTAGAAACAGACAGGTAAGATAACCTAAGCAGGGTCTGGAGAGATGTCGGGAACAAAGGCTGTATACTGCTTTTCTGGAGGCCCCAAGTTTGGTGACCAGCACCCATGTCAGGCAGTGCAAGAGCCAAAGTCATGTTTTAAGTTTTAACTACTGAGCCTATGAGATCCATAAAACAAAAATGCCTCTAAGCTGTAAGCCTCATGGCACGGGCAGATACTCATGAGGTGCTGGAGGTTGCTGGTCATGTAAGAGAACAAGCCACATGTTTTCACTCTCCTAGACAAGCTTGTTTGATCCAATTGCACCAGATGTGCTTGAGTACAGGTAGGTAGGAGGTATGTGGGCCGGAAATGCATCAGGATGTCTGCTTGTCCCAGGTTGGATGTAGGCAGGAGCTACTTAGCCTTATGGGTTGGCCATTTTCTAGGAACCCCAGAATGGACCTGGCCAGATTCCATCATCCTGGCCAGTACTTAATTAAAGCTTGCTTCAATTTGGCTTGAAATCGTGGTAGTGGTCCTATTCTCGCACGGTGGGATTCACAGTAGCCCACAACTTCCTGTAACTCCACCTAAAGGATCCGATGTCTGTAACTTTGGTGGCATCCTGAACTTGTGTGTACAAATACAAACACACTTAAAGATATAAGCAAATCTTTAAAAAAAGAAAGAGTCCCTCCCCCAACCTCAAACCCTTAAAGAAGCTCAAAGAATCCTCAGGGAAAAGCAAAACCACCTCTCATCATGGCAAAGCCACCTTCCATCATGTGATGACTGAGGGGGCGTGGTCTGGGACTTGTTTGACACGGATACAGAGCTTGCAGCACTGGGCTAACCTGTGCTCACTGACCCGCAGACTCCAGCGAAGCACATTTTTTATTTGTTTCCTTTTGCAGTGCACGCATTTTCATTCATCTGCATTTAGAATTAAGTCTAAATCCTCTTTAGTGTATCATGGGGTGGGGGGGCTCACTCGACGGTGCCAACTTGGTTGGAGCTGCTCTGTGCGGGAATCCAGAAGGCTTAGCATTTCCTTGTACTCTGGGAACGATATATAGCACAAACAAAAGGTCGGAGAGGAAGGAAACGTAATTGAGTCTGAAGAGCGTGAACATCTGCGAAGAATGTATTCTAAAGAGACCGTCTCCATGGGACCCTACTCATGAGAAACACTGCCTGTTCCCAATGGCCGAGAGGCAGCCCTGCCTGCCCCTCCCCCATGCTCACTCTCTAAGCACACTGGGACTACAGCTTGGAGACATGGAAATGGGGTAGCAGACTTCACAAAACCAAGTCTGCCCATTGGCGGTGAGCTGACGGAGTTACGGGAAGTCAGAGCAATGATATGGTGGGCTACACTGTGTCATGAGGTGGGTATGACTATGGACAGCATCATTTTGTTCTCTGGCCTCAGGTTCCTCTATTCTGTCATGGGAGGGCTGGACACATAAGGCCTTCTAATGGCGCTGCCCGGGGAGACAGGATTAACACACCACTTTTTCTTTTAGAAGTCACTTGGGTCTTAGGATCCACCCCACCCCCTTCCCTCAAACATGCTGGGAAAGTGCTCTAGATCTCAGATTCTTCATTTTAGATGAAAAGAATAAAGATTGTAGCCAGATGTGGTGGCGTACACCTCTAATTCCAACACTTGGGAAGCAGAGGCAGGCTGTCTTTCAAAGCCAGAGCTACATAGTGAAACCCTGGAGAGAGGGGGGGAGTGGGAGGGATGGAGGGAAAAAGATTCTAACACAAGTGATTTAAGAACATCAACATTTATTTAACATGATAAAAAAGAAATGAGATATGAACATTTGCATTAAACTATAGTAAGCAGCCTTTATTACATGTGCTCATTGTATAACATCTACACAATGAACATAATTACATCTGTACACAGACCAAGTACTGGATCTAAAAGCCTGCTTATTGCTGTACATATCTATTCCAATGACATAAAAGCCCAGTACTTCAAAATACCTACACTTGTAATTGTTTTGCTTTTTAAAGAAAAGCTAAGCAATAGCATTTGTGTTGAAGCTGACAGAGTGTGGCAGTAACCGCTGACGGTGCAATCTGACTGAGGAAGAATTATAGCAGTAAACAGGACATACTTCACTTAGCAGTAATAAAATGGCACATTTTAAATATATTTATATAAAATTTTTACAAATCAAGTGTCAAAGTACTGCAGTAGCCAAAATGGGAAGAAAAAGAAGGAAAGAAAGCAAGCTTCACACGAAAGTATAGTTTTGCCGAAAAGCCAAAGCAACGTAAATTCACCTAGACTTAAGCATCCAAATCTGGGAACTGCAACTAAGCAAGCTCTGGATGGAGCGCGAGGGAGAAAGCACCTGGACTGGTATGCTCTGAACTTACAGCAGCACTGGTGGAGGATGGTGACCTTGAGACTACGGAGTGCACGTATGGGCCGTTAAAGCTATTTTGGAATAAACATTTTCCAAAGGTGATAAAATGATGCTCTGTGGTCAGAAGCATCAGAACTATGAATTTCATAGATTTAAGGTATACTGTACAACATCTTCTTCCATCGCTGAGGGTCCACAGCTTCAGCTCTGTGTGCTCTCAAGAGTCAGTGCAGCTGAAAACCAAGAGAGAGGAAATGACTTTTGACAATGGCAAAGCTAAGGAATGGCAGTGTCCCAAAGTAACTAAGGTAGAACAACAGAAGTGACAAACATGGTCTGGAAAACACATAGAAGGGCACACTTTCTTCATTTCCTACGTCCAACTGAGAACACAGAGAAACCTGATGCAATTAAACAGCAATTCAGAAAAAGTGTCTCGAATTTGTTGCTGAGCAGGTCAATAAGGCAGGCAGAGCTTTGCCTGACTTCACTGTAACATGAACTAACTGACTGAGTCACCCCAACAGCAGCAGCAGCATTCGTGAGGATTCTTACATCCCACCAAAACGACAAGATCAGAAAGACAGGACAGAAGCAATGGTAAGATGTAAGCGTGGTGGTGTCTGTGCCACAGGTCAGCTGTGCCACACAACAGGGGACAAGGAAACATGTGCTGATGGGATGGCTGTGCCTAGAGATAATGACCAATGACACTTGGAATGAGAGTCAAAAGACAAAATCCAGTACCAAGTTACCACGCTGGCGAATCTTGAGCTCTAACCTTCCTTTGTTAGAGGAACGGTTATTGTGCCTGTTTACTGAGCCAAAAATTCATGTGGATGGCATTCTGTTTCGACATAGAGCCAAATGAAGCTCAGGCTGGCCTGGAACTCACTGGTTAATCAATGATGACCTTGATTATTTTTTTTTTGCCCCCCAAGTGCTGGGATTACTGGTGTGCACCATTGTGATGGCTTTGCTTTAAAGAAAACGCCCTCAAAGAGCATGGCACTATTAGGAGGTGTGGCCTTGCTGGAGGAAGTGTGTCCCTATGGGTGTCTTTGAGGTCTCCGCTAGTTCAGTTCACTTCCTGATGCCTGTGGTTCCATATGTCTCAGCTCCTTCTCCAGCACCGTGTCTGCCTGTGCTGCCATGCTCCCTGACTTGATGACAACGGACTAAACCTCTGAACTGTAAGCCACCTCAACTAAATGTTTTCTTTTAAGAGTTGCCATGGAGGCGAGAGGGCCTTGGGCTTCCCACAGGGCAGGGTAACCTGCCCTCTCTTAGGACTGGAGGGGAAAAGGGGAGGGGGAGTGGGGAAGCGGGAGGGAAATGGGAGGAGCGGAGGAGGCGGAAATTTTGAATGGTACTATTTATAATGCAATAATAAAAAATTAAATGTGAAAAAAAATGCAAAAAAAAAAAAGAGTTGCCATGGTCACGGTGTCTCTTCACAGCAATGGAACACTAAGACAACCACCATGCCTGGTTCTTTGTGGTGCTGGGATCTGAATCTAGACACTTCATGTATGTTAGGTATGCGCTCTACCGACGGAACTACATATCCAGTTTTTTGTTTGGAGACAGGGTCTTACTATGCAGCCTTGTCTCTGGAATTCACAGAGATCCACTGGTGTCTGCCTCTCAGGTGCTGGGATCACAGGTATGTGTCCTCACACCTGGCCCTGTGACCGGCTCTCAATGTCACTAACGTAAGTACGGGCTTGTTTACTTCCCCTTGTCTAGGGTTCTTCTGCCACCAGTGTCACTTGTAAACAGGCACAACAGGGAGGCGCCTGTTGTAACAGGTCACTCCTAACTGTAGCAAGCATCTCAACCCAGGGCAGGCTGACAGACAGTCGTGGACAAGGCTGTGCACACAAACGCTTCTGGACACAGACAACAGCTACTAGAAAAGTGAGGGTGAAGACAGGTTCCGGACAACAGGCCCTGCTGTGACAACGGTCAGGTGAACTGGAAGACTGCCTGGGTGTTTGCATTACCGCTTACGCCTGCTGGGAATTTATGGTAACCTAAGATAAGCTCCCAGCACCGTAAGAGGTGGCAGATGCTGAGAAAACAGAGGAAAGACATACATATTCTCACTCTACATTAGGTTTTTTTGTTTTGTTTTGTTTTTGTTTTTGAGGTAGGGTTTTCTCTCTGCAGCTTTGGAGCCTGTCCTGGGGACTCTCTCTGTAGACCAGGCTGGCCTCAAATTCGCAGGGATCCACCTGTTTCTGCCTCCTGGCTGCTGGGATTAATGGCGTGTGCTGCCACCACCTGGCTCTACTTTAGTTTTTCAGGAGAAGAAAATTCTTTACTTATGAGCACAAAATTGTAGGTAAAACAATGTCTACGTTCTTCCCAAGCAGGTCCTGGGGGTCGGTGAGACAGCTAAGCAATGTTGCCACCACACTCAACAACCCAAGTTCAAATCCCAGAGCCAATTCTACCAAGTTGTCCCCTGGTCTTCACACTCATGCCTGTCACACACATACATCACATAATAGTAATAATAATAACAAAAGGCAAAGGAAGCAGTGACTCAAACGTTATCCTCAATTCTTCAACTGTGGCCTAAGGGGCAGTGTAAGAGCGGCTAATTCCTACAAAGCCAGGCAGAGGTGCTAAACTAAGTGCCCAACACTGTCGTGTGAGCATGAAATGACTGCAAACGCATTCCCAGCCCTGTGCATGGGCAGGACGTCAGGCCAGAGTGGGGAGGACTGGCACTGGCCCAGAGACTGAGAAAAAACAGTCATGGAGCGAATCTCTCCAGGCCAATGTGAGAAATCCGAGCTACCGTCTGGGCTACAGACACATGGTCTGCTGTACTGCTCTGGCCGAGCACAGCCCAGAGTTAATTCGCCTGGACTGCTGTTCCAACAAATGAATACAATCCAAGTAAAACACCCCTAACACAAGGAACCAAAGAGAAGGAGAAGACATACTTCTGAGACTACACACACATGAAATGCGATCCTTCTGTGAGCTTTGGCGGAGAGGGCGGATCTGCTGACGTGGAGGACTCAGGAGACGGGGACAGACTTTTCACTAAAATACACCAAGAAAACAGAAGATAAGTATATACACACAAACATACATATATATATACACACATACATATGTTGCTTTGAACATAGCTAATTAATATTTATTGTGTGTGTGTTTGTGTATGCATTCATCTGTGTGTGCTTGTGGGGTCAGAAGACAGCTTAGAAATCCAGCTCAGGTTGTCAGGCTTGCTGGCAAGTGCCTTTACTCAGAGTCATCTCTCCAGTCCAGAGGCCAGAAGACGACATCTTTAAGACACCACGAAGAGTGGCTCCTGATGCTGGGATCACTACAATGCCACAGGGCTGGGAGGGGTGAGACTGTGCTCCCACAGGGCTGGGAGGGGGGCGGTGAGACTTTTTCCTTTTTCTTTCTTTGGTTTTTTGAGACAGGGTTTCTCTGTCTGGAACTCCTCTGGAAATGTGTCTTGCTCACAGAGTATAAGAAGCAAACATGTAAGAGGCCAGGTGTAGTGGTACACACTTTTAATCTCAGCACTCAGCAAGGAGAGACAGGTGGATCTCTGAGTTCAAGGCCATCTTGGTCCACAGAGTGAGTTCCAGGACAGCCAGGGCAACACAGAGAAAGTGTCTTGACACCCTCAACTGCCTACTTAAAGTTTAAGTAGCAACTGCAGCAAACAGGTTAAAAGCACACCTAACCCCATTCCCATCCTCCAAAACTCCACCAGAAAGAAGAAAAAAAGGGTTCAAAAACACAAGAAAGCTGTGGCTGGCGCCCAGGAGCGAAGAACTTGTGAAGGCCAAGGTTCCACCATCACGGTCACACAAAACACACAAGAAAGACTGACAGAGAAGAGTTCAACTGTCCACTCTAATGTGCTTGGACAGCGGGATGCTACTCCACTGAAATCGCAGCGTGCACCATGGTATCAGCCAGGCTGGAGCAAGGGCATCAGAACCCAGGCCTGTGAGCAGGAAAGGTTTCCATGTAGGAAGGCGTTGCTTAAAAAGGACTCTGTTTTAAATTATATAGCTGGGTGTGGTGGCACAGTCTTTAAATCCCAGCACTAGGTATTTCGAGGCCAACCTTGTTTACAAAGGGAGTACCACACAGAGAAAGCCTGTCTCAAAACAACAAACACACGTGTATGTCTGTATAGAAGTGGATGCACATGATCTCAGGTGCTTAAGGCATCGCATGCGGCACCAAACTCCATAAGAGTAGTGCGTGGTCTTAAGCACTGAACCATCTCTCCAGCCTGATGGCTTCTGAGGTAAGGTCACACCACGCAAGCTGGCCTTGAACTGCCTCAGCCTCTGGAGTATAGGAACTGCAGGAAAATCCCCATGCCTGGCTCTTCTAGGATCTTTTGAGAAATAGTTCACTGTGTCATGATTAAAAATAAAATGAAAATTAATTCTCTGAGTCCAAGCCTGGGTGGAGGGTGGCAGAGCAGGGACAGCTGCTTCCTCCTCGGGCAATAACAAACCTGAGGCTCACGTCCATGTAGCTAAGGCGCTGCAGGGAGACCCCGGTATACTCACTGTGTAGGAGCATCCACCAAGGGGAGTGTGAAGCGTGCATGTACCTGTGGTTTGGTTCTCTCTAGGAATCTCAGGAGGTGGCTTCAGAGAAGCAAGAGTTTCCTCCTCTTCATGATGACTCTCTACTTCTTCTGGGTGGCCTTCTGCCTGGTGGTTTGTCATCCCCGCCTCTTCTTGAGGGCTAGTGACAATAGACTGGCATGTTAAAGCCTGCAGGACACCATGCAATTTCTCTTGTTCTTCTGATATGGGGTTTGGCTACATGGCCTAGACTGTCCTTGAACTTGATCCTTTGACTCAGTTTCCCACTACACGAGTGCGCCACCACAGCTGTGCTAGCACAGCACACAAGGGCAGGATGTACAGTTAAGGTGGAGGCAGGGGGACTGCCAAGTCCAAGGTCATCTTGATTATAGAGGGAGTGCTATGCCAGCCTGGGCTACCTGAGACCCTCTCCTAACAAACACACCCACTCATACAGAAAAGATGCCACCGCCTATATTTAATAACTTAATGTTTCTCTTGTAAACAATGCTATTTTCTTTCTTTCTTCCTTTCCTTTTTATTTTTTTGGTTTTTTGACACAGGGTTTCTCTGTAGCTTTGGAACCTGTCCTGGAACTAGCTCTTGTAGACCAGGCTGGCCTCGAACTCTCAGAGGTCTGCCTGCCTCTGCCTCCCGAGTGCTGAGATTAAAGGCGTGCGCCACCACTGCCCATCTGCTCTTTTTCTTTCTTATAAAATACAAAGACCAGAGCAAAGCATCTATGAAAGCTGCCTATTCAGCACCAGCAATTCTCCCCTTTACCACTTGTGTTTCAGCGGAAGCTCACATGAATCCCTGACTCCCTAAACCAGTATTTTTTATTTTCATGTTATGTATGTGGGTGTTTTATCTACGTAAATGTCTGCACACCATATGTATGCACAGTACCCTCAGAGGCCAGAAGAAGGCATCAGATTCTCTGGAAGTGAAGTTACAAACAGCCGTGAGCCACCATGTACGGTCTGGGAATCCAACCCAAGTTCTCCATAAGAGTGGCCTGTGCTCTTAACTGCTGAGCCATTTCTCCAGGCCCTAGCATGTGGGTTTTTGTTTTGTTTTTTTTTTTTTTTTTTTTTTTTTTTTTTTTTTTTTTTTTTTTTTTTTTTTTTTTTTTTTTTTGTTTTTTTGTTTTTCAAGACAGGGTTTCTCTGTTGCTTTAGAACCTGTCCTGGAACTAGCTCTTATAAACCAGGCTGGCCTCAAACTCACAGAGATCTGCCTGCCAGGCATTTTTTTTTTTTTGAGAGAAGGTTTCTCTATGTAACCTTGGCTGCCTCCTGAGTGCTGGGATTTGTTTTTAATACTTTAACACCATTATCTACTGAGTCGGTACTCCAAAATTTTCCTGATGCTCTTACAATGCCATGTTAGGATTATCTGATTGGGATTCCAAAAGGTTTACTTGCTGTACTGCCAGACAGCATCTTAATGTCTGTGTTTGTGTGTGTGTATGAATGTGCACGCACTTGTGGACGTACGCAGGTGTGTGGAGGTCGGAGCTATTGGGTCTCTTCCTCTACTGCTCCTCCCCTTATATTACCTGAGTAAGGGTCTCTTCATTGTACCTGCGGCTCTTAGAATGGTTAGCTGGTTAGACTGGTTGGAGCAAAGGCTTTTGGGATCCACTCTCTCTGCACAGCCTCCCATAGTATACAGCTGTGCACTGCTGTACTAGCTTTTGTGTGTGTATCAGGGACCTGAACTGATGTCTTCACATTTGTACAGCAAACAATTAACTCATTTCTCTGGACCCATAAAGTCCACTTCTAATCCAGCAACTAGCCTTGGTTTTGTTTGTTTTTGTTTTGTTGTTATGGTTTCTTTGAAACAGGGTTTCTTTGGGTAGCTCTGGCTGTCCTGGAACTTGCTTTGTAGACCAGACTGGCCACGAACTCAGAGATCCACCTGCCTCTGCCTCTGAGTGCTGGGACTGAAGGCATGTACCACCACCGCCAGGCACTTTTTTTTTTTTTTTTTTTGAGAGAAGGTTTCTCTATGTAACCTTGGCTGTCCTGGAATTCACTCTGACCAGTCTGGGTTCAAACTCGGAGATCCACCTACCTCTGCCTCTGGAGTGTTGCCACACCTAGCTTCGCTCACTATTTTTAAAGAATCTCACAGCTGAGCTGGAGAGGTGGCTTAGCAGTTTAGAGCATCAGCTGCTCTTGCAGAGAGCATGGGTTCTGTCCATATGGTGCCCATCATCTGTTAAACCCAGTGCTGGCCTCGGCAGGCACTACACACGCGGTGTACATGTACACACGCAGGCAGAAAACTCATACACATGCAAATAAATAAATACATCACAGAAAAGAGCCTCCCAGCTTCCTGAACAGTCGGTTCCTATCTTCTTTAGCTCTTACCTGCAGGGAACATCTTCAAGTGCCTGACCTTCATGCCTCTCTTTGTCCATCACTCCCTCAGAATTTATTCCATTTGGCTCAGGTGTGTAAAGCATTTCATAAAAAATACTTTCAGTTCTTTGAAGCTACAAAAGAAGAAACAGCACTTTTCAGAGCATTTCTCCCACATTTAACATTAGTAAAGCTGAAATGATCACACTGATTAAAAATTATGCCCCAAATTATACACTGTCATAAATATTTGTGAATAAGCCTAGATTAAAGAATATGAACAACAGTCACAGTATTTACTACTGAAATGCATAAAGTCGTTTATACAAAGAGATGGCACACATTGCTGGTGCAGCTATTGGGGAATATTTCTATGATGAATACACCCACCAAATTAAAGAGATTCAGAGCTCTCTGACTGAAAAGCACACCTTAGTTCCCCACCACCCTTTCTACCTTTCTGCCAAGGTTCGCGTTCCGGGGTTCAGCTTCTTCTAGTAGAACAGTTTCTGCTGCCGGAGTTTCGTGGTCTGGCTTTCCGTCATTTTCTCTGTGGATGGTGTCTAGCTCCTGAACAGCATCCTCCCTCCTCAGAGTCTGCTCAAAAGACAGGCAGCAATTCTATTCACGTGCTTACATTTTATTTTATTGTTTTGAACCAGGCTGGTCCATAGCTCCTTGTGCAGCTCAGGCTGGCCATGAATCCGCCTTGGCTGACTTTTGAGTTGGTAGGATTATAGATGTATAATGTATATTATATGTATGTAGCCCAGCCTGGTGGGGAAAGTATAATCCTCCGCCTACACCTCCTGGATGCTGCAATTAGGTTTTGCTATTACTGCCTAGCCTTAAAGCATTTTGTTGTTAGATTTATTCTATTTTTAATTATTTATGTGTATATGGGTACTTGTGGAACCAGAAGAGTGTGTCAGATCCCTTGGAACTGGGGTTACAGGTGGTTGTGGACTGTTTGATGTGGGTGCAGTTACCAGGAAAATTTCTATAAAAAAAAAAATGAAGGGAATATATATGTTTCTCCTTTCCTCTCTTTTAAAGGCACCCATTTAGCTGGGCGGTGGTGGCGCACGCCTTTAATCCTAGCACTTGGGAGGCAGAGGCAGGTAGATCTCTATGAGTTTGAGGCCAGCCTGGTCTACAAGAGCTAGTTCCAGGACAGGCTCCAAAGCCACAGAGAAACCCTGTCTTGAAAAACCTAAATAAATAAATAAATAAATAAATAAAGTCACCTATTTTACAGTTTGTAAAATGTGCCATGTTCAACTTTCTGAGTCTACTGGCCACGAGCAAAGTCTGCTCTTATTAGATGGAAGAAGAGGTGGACTAGGGCAAGGAAGCCCTTGCCGCTGATGCAGCGGGCACAGCATGCTTCGTAGACTTCACCTAGAGGGGCCATGGGCAGTGAAACAACTGAGACAAACGGATGGTGACCACACTGCTGAGGGTAACAAGGGCAAGGTGGGAAATTAAGAACAATCTTTCTTGCTACAAAACAGGTCTTGTTAAGTCGTGATGGAGACAGACAGTTTGGGAGTGCTGGGAAACAGATGCAGGGCCATGCACATGCTAGCTAAGCATCCCACAGCACACACTTCCAAGTTCACGTCAGTTATCAGCCTGACATAGCCTGGAGGTATATGAAGGAGTCTCGACTGAGAGACTGCCTCCATCAGACTGGCCCGAGGACCAAGTTTCTGTGGGTAGCACCATCCCTAGGAATAGGGATCCTAAGTAGTTTTTATTTTTAATATATATATTATATTAAATTATACTATTTATATATATTATACTATATATACACACTATATCTATCTATCTATCTATCTATCTATCTATCTATCTATCTATCTATCTATCTATCCTATTTATATATATATTATACTGTCTGCATGTTTGCCTGCATGCCAGAAGAAGGCATTGGATCTCATTAAAGATGGTTGTAAGCCACCATACGTGGTTGCTGGGAACTGAACTCAGACCCTCTGGAAGAGCAGTCAATGCTCTTAACCTCTGAGCCATCTCCAGCCCCCTTCCCATGGTTTCTACTTCAAGCTCCTGCCCTCACTTCCTGCCTTGGCTCCCGTCAATGATGGACTGCAAGCCAAGCAAATCCTTTCCTCCCTAAGTTGCTTTTGGTCCTGGTGTTTATCACACTGCCAGGTAAGCTAGGGAGGGCTGTCCTGCACGGCACTTCACGTTTGCTGAGACTCTTAAAGCTCTCTGAGGCAGACAGACATGTTCTATCATGTATACATTAGCTTACAGCTGGGAAAATGAAGCCACAGGGGGCACAGAGCATCCACTATCTTGGCTCTCTCCCTCTGCTCCCCTCTCTCTCCTGCCCCCGTCTACTATCCCCTTTGCCCCCCTCTCCTGTCTTTTTTGGAGACGGGTTTCACTGTGTAACCTTGGCTGTCCTGGAACTCGCTCTGTAGACCAGGCTGGTGAACTCAGAGATCCGCCTGCCCCTGCCTCCTGAGTGCTGGGATTAAGGTGTGAGCCACTATTGGCAGCAGCTATCCTCCCTTGAGCTCAGGGCTATTTTCATTTTAATAAGCTACCATAGCTTACTATTATAATAATCAAATCATATAAAACAGCTATCTCTATGGCAGAACTATTAAAACCCATTAAACACGTAAGTCTATGTGTGTAAAACTCAGCTGAAGCAGCCGGGATGGTGCCTGCTTGTGACCCAGCCCCTTTTCAGGTGAATACAGGACTGCCTGACTGCAAAGGCAGCTCAAGGACACATGGACAATCAGTGAGACTCTGTTTGAAAATAAACTTTTTTTTTTAAAGAGTGGAAATAGACGCAATAGATCAGGAGCCAAAGGCCATTTTCAGGGAGAGACCTGTGTTATCCCCCCCATCCCTGACTAAAACAAGGTAAACTGGGTGTGGTGTCTTATGCCTGTAATGCTCATACTTGGGAGCAGAGGAGGAGGACTGACAAGCTGAGTCCAGCCCCGTTACATACCTCAGTCTTGCTGCGAACAGCACGAATGAAAGAGGAAGTAGCCAGAGACGGTGCAGTGGGCAAGGGTGCTGCCAGGCCTGACTACCTGAGCTCAACCCCTGAGCCTAGCCGGAGGGAGAAAACCAATCCCACAGGTGATCCTTCCCGTGTGTGTGTGTGGCATGCACAGCCACACAAATACACAAAATAAACAGATAAACATCAGTTATGGAATAACCTTTCCGTATTCTGTGAGGATATGTCTTAGCCAAGGTGCCATCTTACTGGTTTAGTAAAGAGCTAAATGGCCAGTAGCTGAGACATAAAGAGGTTAGGTGGGGCTTCTGGGCGGGGGGGAGGGGGGGACGGGGGGAAGAGAGACAGAAGGAGACATGAATCTACACACAGAAGAGATGCTAGAGGACTTGGAAAAGAAACAGGAGGTGCAAGATGGAAGAGAGGTAAAAAGCCACAAGGCAAAATGTAGATGAATATGAATGGGTTCATTTAAGTTATAAGAGCTAGTGGGACAGCCCTACGCTATAGGCCAAGCTTTCATAATTAATAAGTCTCCGTGTGTTTTTTTGTGAGCTGGTGGCCCAAAGAAAAATCTTTTTGCAGATCAGTTCCACCTACGACCTTAGCCTGACCTTGTGATACAAATTTGTATCACAGGGCAAGAGAACCTGCTTGGGCTACAGAATGAGTTCAAGGAGATCCCAACAATTTATGAGGTTTTTGTCTCAAAATAAAAACTTTTACTGAGGGCTGGGGATGTAGTTTTGTGGTGACTGCTTAATTAGCCCAGCACACCAGGAGAATGGTGAGTGTGCTTCTGATACTGCCAGGCTGGCAGCTTTCTTTGTAACCAGCTAAATAAGCCAGTTTTCTTAACAAACAAACAGAAAGGATTGGTACATAATGACCAAGCCGACATACCTGCGTGACCCTGTAACCAAGCCGACATACCTGCGTGACCCTGAAACCAAGTTGACATACCTGCGTGCCCCTGAAACGAAGCTGACATACCTGCGTGACCCTGTAACCAAGCCGACATGCCTGTGTGACCCTGAAACCAAGTTGACATACCTGTGTGACCCTGTAACCAAGCCAACATACCTGCGTGACCCTGAAGCCAAGATGACATACCTGCATGACCCTGTAACCAAGCCGACATACCTGCGTGACCCTGTAACCAAGCCGACATACCTGCGTGACCCTGAAACCAAGATGACATACCTGCATGACCCTGTAACCAAGCTGACATACCTGCGTGACTCTGTAACCAAGCCGACATACCTGCGTGACCCTGAAACCAAGCCGACATACCTGCGTAACCCTGAACGGATCGTCCCGCACAGCGCAAGGACTCTGTAGGGGCGACGGGTCGGAAGCACTGATGACACTCAGTCCCCTCTTCCTCTCCCGCAGGCAGGCCTGCTGGTGTCTTCTTATCCTCTCCATTTGCTCTTCCACAGTCATCCTAGGCCGAGCACTCTCAGCCAGACAGAGCTGTTCCACTGCACTTCTCGGTCTTTCCTTAAGATCAAAAAACAAGTCTGTGAATACAAACGCACGCATGCGCTCACACACGCACATTCCCCTCCCCCCCAATGCTGGAGCTGTTCAGTTGGTAGAGCACTTGCATAGCATGTATTAGGCCCTGAACTGTATTCCCTGCTCCAATTAAACCAGGTGCTTGTTTATCAGTCCAGCACTCTGAAGCAGGAGGATCATCCTCACCTACACAGATTTGAAGAAAGACTGGATTACATGAGCTGTTGTGTCAAAAACAGATATTTCTGAAAAATATCATGAATAAAAGATTTTATAAGGTACAGTTACTTATTTTTGCTTTCAAAAATCAAAAGTGGAGATTTGAATGCCAGTAAGGGAACATCAGATGGCAGCTAAAGTGACCTCATCCTCAGCTGGTCCTGATGTGTGGTCAGTGATGGAGGAACCAGCAAGGGGGCTACCAATGCAGAGGCATAGAGAAGAAGGGCACAGAGAGGGTACTGCTTTCTTGGTTTTAAAAAAAAGGGTTCAGGGGGACTGGTGAGATGGTTCAGCAGTTGGGAGCACTGACTGCTCTTCTAGAGGACCCGGGTTCAAGTCCCAGCACCTCATGGTGGCTCACAACTGTCTGTGGCTCCAGTTCCAGAGATTCTGACACTGTTATACCAATGCACATAAAATTAAATATACAAATTAAAAAAAAAGTTCAAGCATATAATCCAGCACTCAGGAGAATCACAAGTTTGAGGTCAGTCTTACTCAGCCACATGAGACATAGGGGACCATAAAGGAAAACAGCAGCAGCAAAAGCAGGATTAGGAACACAGGCTGTGGCAGAGTGCTGACCTAGCTGCACAGGCGCTGGGCTCCAGCCTCAGCGCTATAGAAATCAACTCATCCCACTGGAAGGGTATGAAGATTGAGAGCTGGAACAGCTGATGGGCAACTGTCTCAGAGAGCCTACGCTCATGACATTGCTGGCTTTCTTTCTGAGTGCTCTCTTTCTCTTAATCCACAAGCCCCAAATCTATACTAAATCATTTTATTAAACCCTATTGAAGCTGGGTGGTGGTGGCGGCACATGTCTTAAATCCCAGCACTCGGAAGACCAGACTGGTCTACAGAGTGAGTTCCAGGTCAGGCAGGGCTACACAGAGAAACCCTGTCTTGAAAAAGACAGAACAGAACACAACACAACACACTGTCTTATTAAACAAAACAGAACAGAACACAACACACTGTCTTATTAAACGGCAATGCTACGCTAAAGATGGAGCTACTGCCCGCAGTGCAAGCATGAGGATGAGTCTGCGTTCCCAGCACCACGAGAAAGCCAGACACAGCAGGTCCTGTTGAAACCCCCAGGACTTGGGTGAGGGAAGGCAGATTTCTGGAGCTCACACCCTGTCATCAAGGAAGACAGCCAGTGTGGATCCTCTGGCCTTCATCTATGCACACACGCACGCAGTGGCCTGGTGCAGTGATGCCTTAAGAGGCAGAGGCAAGAGTGCTCTACATTTGAGGCTAGCTCGGGTTGCATATTGAGTCATGCCTCACTAAACATAATCGCATAAATAAATAGATGATGTGGCCTGGTGGTGGTGGCGCACGCCTTTAATCCCAGCACTTGGGAGGCAGAGGCACAGGGATCTCTGTGAGTTTGAGGCCAGCCTGGTCTATAGGGTGAGTTCCAGGACAGCTAGGAGAAACCTTGTCCTTAAAAACAAACAAACAAACAAACACTAAATAAATGGTGTGGCTCCTCTGAATAAAGTTACTCCATGTCTTGGAAACAGAAAATGGCATAAAACTCAGATTAGGAGAAATGGGGGAGGGGGAGAGATAGGGCAGAACACTTAAATGACAGGTATTTCTTTCATTTTAAGAGAATGTTTCAGTCATACGTTAAGTGAGACTAGTCAAGAAAACACCCTAAAATATTTTTTGGTTAACAATAAAACTATAGAACATTATTCTCTCCTAACAGCTGTACTTTAGCACCATGGCCACCACATTAATACTGATACATAGCTGTTAGTTTCATCTCACAATTATTTCTATTTTGGAGGTGGGGAATTTTGACACAGGGTCTAATGCAGTCCAGGTTGGCCTCAAACTCAAGGGTACACTGCAGCCTCCTGAGTAGTTAGGATTCTAAGCACATGCCACCACGCCCTGTATTATTTTTTTTTCCTTCCTTCCTTCCTTCCTTCCTTCCTTCCTTCCTTTCTTCCTTCCTTCCTTCCTTTCTTTTTTAAGACATGGTTTCACTGTGTAGCCAAACTGTGGACTAAGCCTTATGTTGGGGCTGACCAAAAGATACTGTGATCGGCTATCCTCTGAGGTTCTGATTTCCCCACTGTGATAAAAACGTAAGGAAGGCGATGTTTCTAATCAGACTCTACAAACGGCAAGCTCTCAGCAGCAGGGCAGAGGCCCGGCACTCGCTCATCTCTGGTCTGTACCGTTCTTAGCTCCACCTTCTTCGTCTTCCTCAAGGTCACATAGGAAGCTATTGTCGAGGATTCCGGTGTGGGTGACATCGTTCTCAGAGGAACTCCAACTGCAAAGTGGGAACCTGAAAGTTAAGGCAGTGTGAGTTCCACAGAGGTTTGAGACACAGCATGGTGCCCTGCGGATGCCCTGTTTACGGATTTCTTGTCAGTTGGGACTCAATCTCATCCATGGCCAGTGCTCTGCTTGCCACTAGACCACACCAGCTCTGGTGCCCACTTGCAAAGTGCTGGGGCTGGAGAGATGGCTCAGCAATTAAGAGCGTTTCCTGTTGTTACAGAGGACTGGAGTTCAGTTCTCAGCACCCACATCAGGCAGCTCATAACCACCTGCAACTCCAGCTCTAAGGGATCTACACTACTATTCTCATCTCCGAGGGCACCCGCATGAGACATACATTTATAAAACAGATAAATAAACCTTAAAAATATTAATTCATTATATTTTTAACTCTGTGTGTGTGTGTGTGGGCGCAGGTGAGTTTCACGGAGGCCAGAGACATCAGATCCCTTGCCACTGGAGTTATTAGTGATTGTGAGATGCTTGGCATGGGTGCTGGGAACCAAACTCAGGTCCTTTGCCAGAGCAGTAACCTGAAGGTGTGTTCCCAGGTCATGGACACACACATGTGGTCTGGAATAAATTACTCTCTCTTTTTTTAATCTCATTTTTTTAAAAAAAAGATTTATTTATTATGTATACGGTGTTCTGCCTGCCTGCATGCCTGACGGCCAGAAGAGGGCACCAGACCTCATTACAGATGGTTGTGAGCCACCATGTGGTTGCTGGGGATTGAACTCAGGACCTCTGGAGGAGCAGCCAGTACTCTCAACCACTGAGATATCTCTCTAGCCCCATAACCTACTCTTAATGTGGGAAAGAGAGCTGTATTTTCTGGCAACAGTTCTATAATTGGGGTTTATTGTAGGAATGTAAGTGGAATAATTTAGTTTCAACATAGTTCAGTTGTTAAGAGCTCATACTGTTCTCCTAGGAAACCTGAGTTCAGTTCCCTGCACCCACACCAGGTGGCACGCAACCACCCAGAACTCCAGCTCCAGAGGAATCCGACTCCTCTGGGCTCTGTGGGCGCTTGGATCACACACAGGCATAAGCTCAGTAAAGTGCCTGCCTAGCACATGTGAGGTCTGATATCCAGTACTGCCAGATCCAAAGAAAAGCAAAATAAAACGAACTGTAATCCATTTTAACATCTGAAAAGCAACATGACGACCAGCTTGGCATGAACTCCAGTGCACAGTGAATCTGAGCCCATTCCAGAAAGGTGAGACAGTCCCAAGGAACAGGAACACGAAGTAAGAAAAGCTGAGGACAAGAAGGCAGCAGGACAGTGAGACCAAAATGAAGTACTTAGTGACAAACTCTAGCCTGTCTAGAAGTGTGAAAACTGTGTCTGAAGGAGAAACGCATGCAGAACATGCATAGGCTGCCCACAGGCGCTGCCCGTGCAGAGAGCATGAGCCATGCCTCCTCACGTCTAGCCCCTCCCCTGGGCTGCTTGACTCCCAGCCTAGAGAGGCCTCCCTTCCTGTATCAGTGATCAGATCCCCACCAACACTTCACTAACTGGCACACTCTGTAGTCTATAGCTGGAAGGGACGTCCTGTGCTGTGGGTGGCTGCTCTTGCTGTTTCCACCACTGCAGACTGGCAGATGCCAGAAGCATCTTCCCAGCACCTGTCTATAGTGAACTTCTACAGAAGTTCTCCATCCACCTTACTGTTTCCGTATCGAACAGACAGTCATTTCACAGCGGTAACATTGCAAAGGTTTGGGGACATGCAAAAGAAAGCACGAGCCTCCCTGCTGCAAAACAGAGGCCTGCAGGAGAAAAAGAGGAGCCCCTCCCTCATCCACCTGGGCTAGACTGAAACACTATCTGAAAAAATAAGGAAGGGAAAGAGGGCGGATAGTTCAGTGGATAAAAGTGCTTGCCATGCAAGCCTGAAGACGCAAGTTCAACTCCTGGAACCCACATAAAACCAATTCTAACGGAGTTATCCTTTGACCTCCATGAGAGTTTACGGGGCATGCAAATACACTTGGATGCACAGAGTACAGCTGTCGCCTCAGCACCTCTGTGGGGAGTGGAGGGGTTAATGAAGCAGCATGCCCAGAAGATCATGGACCAATTGCCTAGCACACACTGCAGAAAAAACAAATTAAAAAACAAGAGACTGTCTCTAAAGTAAGGACCAACATCCAAGGTTGTCCTCTGACCTCCACATATGTGCCCTGGCATACGTGAACACATGTACAGACACAGGAAAACATTAAGACAAATGAAATAAAAAATGATTTGTTATAATGCAATTTGATATCACAGATTTTCTTCATTCAAAAGCCCATCAGCCTACTTCAGATGAGACCCAAGGTTGGTGACGAAGCATTTCACCCCATACCCCAGCACTAGGGTGGAGACGGCGGGGGGAGGGGGGAGCAAAAGGATGCTTGCGAGATGTTTCTAGATGCAGATGAGCCTCCCTCCCAACAGTAGCTAGGAAAAGCAAAAACTGCAAGTGCAGGGCCATGATTACTGGACTGAGAATGAGGTCCCAGGCAGAGATATGACATCCTGTCTAGAAAGCCTCCAAACAGAACTGTCTGAATCCTGTCAGATTACTGTGTAGTGGGAGGCTCTCCAATAAAGAACTACAGCACACCACTGCCCTCCCTATAAGAAACAATCCTAATGGCCTGTCAGTCAGCTTGGCAGGACAAAGTTCTCCAGGAAAGTTGCTAGCTGTGGCTTGAGCGTGCACGTACACACGCACGCATTCACATGCGCACACACACACACATTCACGTGCACTTGCCAGTGCTCTTGGAGGCCAGAAGAGGATGTTGGTATCTCCTGGAGCTGGAATTACAGGTGGTTGTGAGTTGCTTGATGTGGGTGCTGGGTACCGAACCTAGGTCCTCTGGAAGAACAGCAAGCACTCTTAATCACCGAGCCAGTACACCACCCCTAATGGTGACCCTTCTGCCTAAACATTTCTGGTCCTTTTTACTTTATTTTAATTTCTTTAAAAAACACATTTTTCAGGGGCTGGAGAGATGGCTCAGAGGTTAAGAGCACTGGCTGCTCTTCCAGAGGTCCTGAGTTCAATTCCCAGCAACCAAATGGTGGCTCACAACCATCTGTAATGAGTCTGGTGCCCTCTTCTGATATGCAAGCATACAAGTAGGCAGAACACTGTATACATAAGAAATAAATAAATCTTACAAAAAACAAACAAACACATTTTTCAGATTTATTCATTTGATGTGTATGTTTGTATGTGCACCATGTGTGTGCCTGGTGCCCTTAGAGGACAGAGAGTGGATCCTGTGCACCTGGAGTTACAGATGGTGTGAGCTGCCATACAGGTATTGAGAGTTGAACCCAGGTCCTCAACAGATGCTCTTAATCACTGAGCCAACTCTGGCCCCTTTATTTATGTTCTCGGAGGCAGAGTCATGCCAAGTAGCCCTAGTTGGACACAAACTCAGCAATCCTCCTGTACGTTTGTGTCACCATGTCTGGGTCAAAGCATTCCTTTCTTTCCCCCAAGACAAGGTCTCACTATATAGCCCTGGCTGTTCTCGAGTTCACTACGTAGACCAGACTGACCTCAAGCTCACGGAGATTCAGCACTATGCCCAGCTCAAGACATTTTTTAATGTCTTTGGAAATTCAAAGAGATCCCAAAGATTTTAGATAAGAGACTATGGACTTATGTCTATGCTGAGTGAGGGTGTATACCAAAATATCTGAAAGCAACGTGAAACATGAAAGGAGAAATAAAATACCGTGAACACTGACCTTTAACAACTGGAGCTTCCGTCTCAGAAACTGGTTCTGACTTTTCTTCTCCGTTAGATTCATCAACTTCAGCTACTGTGGTCAACTCTGGCTCACTCTTGTAGAGTCTATAATCTGGACCCTTGAATGGAAGACACGTGATTGCAACAACAACAACAAAAACGACACGGTCATCGTCTACTGTGCACCTCAACTAGGTAGGAGGCTTGGAGCTGCCAGCCTTGTCTAGTGTGCAAGGTCCTGGGCTCAACTGGAAAGTAAGTGTGCCTTAAAAGATGCCAACCCAAAGTGCCAACTCTGACACGACACAACACATATCACATGGCAACTGAGTACCCCAACTCTGATAGGGCGTGATACCTGTCATATGCCACTGAGTAGAAAGAATAATTCAAAGTTTTTCCCCCCTTTCCTAGGAAAAAAAATTAATTTTAATTAGTAAAACTTACTATTTTAAAATTAAGAATATTCCTAGGAACAAAGTCACTTTTCTTCTGTGTGTAAGGATCATGCACTCACCCTAAAGATTTATTTTATATATGTTAGTGTTTTGGCTGTGTGTTTCTAAGTGTACCAAACAGGTATGTCTGGTGTCCATAGAGGCCATAAAAGGATGTTGGATTCCCTAGAGTTGCCTTTCCGGGTGGTGTGCACTGCTATGTAGGTACAAAGAACTAAATGTGGGCTCCTGTGGAGTTAAGAGGTTAATGGTTAAGTGCTCTTAACCACTGAACCATCTCTCTAGCTCCTTGCATGTACTCTATTACCCAAAGTCATCCTTTGGAAGTAGGTCTCATATAGCCCAGATTGGCCTTGACCTCCGGATCCTTTCGACCTCTAAGCATGTGTTCCCATCCTCTCTCAGAGGCTGCCCAGCCTGCAGGGGTTTAGAGCCATAGTTCTGTATTTGCCTCTCTGAGTGCTGGCAGACAGGTGGACGCCATCATACCCGGCTCAAAGTTACATCGTTATCATGGTCAAACTAAGGTTTAAAAATAACCATATAGTCCAATAAATTTACATCCAGAAGTAAGTCTGAGTAAGTAATGTTCTTAAGGTCCATTTTCTTGTTTTTCTTTTGGTGACAGGGTCTGCTGGCCTTGATCTCATAATCCATCTGCCTGATTCTAGGTCCCTTACTGTTCTTGTTCATGACAGTCTCCTCAGCTGCTCACTAAAGCCCTCGTTTTCAATCCCAGCGAGCCCTGCTCCCTGCCAGTGCCTACGTCCTTTCAGGGTTTCCCAAACTGCCCACCTTCCACTAATTCTGCTGTTTTCTGTGCTAAATATTCTATTCGCCTCTAACTCTCTGCAGTGGTGAATTTAAAATATGCTTAGATCAGAATGTGTAAAGTAACCACTTTATGAATAATGAAATATTAAAATGAGAATATTAAAAATGATAAAATGTAAATTGGAAAAACAAAGGGCAATGTTATATGCAAACAAAAAAAGCACTAGCTAAAAAACGGAGTTATAGCAAAAATAAGCAGGAGTATGAAGTAAATTAATTTTCAAAAATGGGTGGGTATATGAAATTATTCTGTGGCTATTCCAGCCACTTACACAGTGAGATCCATTTCTTGGATATCCTTGAACTTGATGAATCTTCTTTTCTTCAGGCAGATGCACGGGGCCCCTGCTATAACAGAGCAAGGAGCTGCTATCACTGGGCAGAGGGGGGATTATGGGAGGCTGCTCGGTAAAGTCATAGGACCGAGGAAGTGGAGGCCGAGGTGGGACTACTTCCTCTTCCTAAAGATTGTAGAATAGTCACCTTATTTAGATAAGCAGATCGGGTTAAGCATTTCTAAACTGTTTTCATTGCTACATTAACTTAAAGTTACTTATTAATATCATTAAAGGGACACTGCCAAGCCAAAAGTCTCACACTGAAAAATCAAAACAATTTTGCATGATAGTAAACAATGGGGTTTTAAGTGTCATATCTGTTTTCTCCTATACTTATGGGGTAGATTTATCTACCCAGATAGATTACTATGGGAAATTTCTGTACTTCACTGCAAAACCAGGAGGACTAAAAAAAAAAAAAAAAAAAAAAAAAAGGCCATTATTATGTATTTTTGATGATTTTGAGAGAAAAAAGAAAAGAATTTCTTGGCTTTTAAACAAAACTCAAGGCCACAGACTTTTTTCAGTTAGGTTGACAGTATCTCTTTGTTGTTATAAATTCTCTATGGCATGCATGACTAAGCCAATTTTAGCTAGCAACCATCCTATAAATGTTATCAAAGATAAGAAGCCACAATAAACATTCAAATTACTTAGAAAAAGCACAATGATGTTAAAACTCTAGCAGATGAAAGTAGTACTAATTTGATTTTTACATTTAAGGAAGAAAAATCATGTTAGAAATTACTAAGACACCAAATTACCAAGTCAGTGACATTTCAAGATTAAAATGTTCTAAATACATTTAAAAGACATTTCTATTTTCCTTTTTCTTTTTCCAGAGAAGGAGTCATGCTATGTAGCCCAGGCTGGCTGCAAATTTGCCATCCTCTTGCCTCAACCTCCTGAATACTGGGGTTACAAGTATGCATGACCATTCCAGGCAGGCTAAAAAATATTTATTTTAGAAACAGAGAAGACTAACTTTTAATTTCACTTGTTAACATTTAAAGTTAGCTACAAGAACAAACCAAACTTACCTCGCTTTTGTACTTAACTGCTGAGAAAGGCTTTGATCCTGCCAGACCTACTGGGAAAATTAGAAAACATAACTATACTAAGAAAACCTTCCTAAACCCACAGAAAGAATGATTTCAGTTAGCTTACTTTTTTTTTTGTTTGTTTGTTTTTTGTTTTTCGAGACAGGGTTTCTCTGTGGCTTTGGAGCCTGTCCTGGAACTAGCTCTTGTAGACCAGGCTGGCCTCGAACTCACAGAGATCCGCCTGCCTCTGCCTCCCGAGTGCTAGGATTAAAGGTGTGCGCCACCACCGCCCGGCCAGTTAGATTACTTTACTCAAAAATTTTAAATTAAGCTGGATGGTGTTGGCGCATGCTTTTAATCACAGCATTTGGGAGGCAGAGACAGATGGATCTCTGAGTTCGAGGCCAGCCTGGTTTACAGATGTCCAAGACAGCTAGGGCTGTTACACAGAGAAACCCTGTCTTGAAAATCAAAATCAAAACATTTAAATTAAATGCTTTTATTTTGTGTGTGAGGGTATGCACACACGTGCCAGAGCGCACACGCAGAAGTTAGAGGACAATTCCAGAAGTGGGTTCTGTCCTTTCATCTGGTGGGCCTCAGGAATCAAACTCTGTCTCCAGAGTCCTTCCCCAGGGACCCATCTCGCCACCTGGTTCTACTTACTCACCCATGGCACACGAAGCCTTCATCACTGTCCCCACACCTTCACTGCGTGTGCTTCTAGGAGCTTCAAACTCAAGGCAATACCCTGCCTCAGCCTCCCGAGGGCTAGGATTACATGGGTTAGCCTTCAGTTTTTCTTTTTTGGTTTTCCGACACAGGGTTTCTCTGTTTTCCGTAGACCAGGCTGGCCTCAAACTCACAGAGATTTGCCTGTTTCTGCCTCCTGAGTGTTGGGATTAAAGGTATGTGCTGCCAATACCTGCTCTAAATATTAAATTTAAGAAATGGTCGTGGGGGTTGGAGAGATGGCTAAGAGCACTGGCTGGATTCTCAGCACTCTTTGGGTGGCTTACAATGGGCTGTAAAAGTCCAGTTCCTACAGTTCCAGGGGATCTGGTGCCCTTGTCTGGCCTCCATGGACACACGTTACACAGACAAACATGGAGGCAAAATACCTGTACACATAAAATAAATTTCAAAAAGGATCTTAAATATAGAAAAAGAAAGGATATGTGAAAATAGATTTCCTCAAGCATTATTATATAATATATAATATAATATAGTATAAACAGTGCTCTCTGATGATAGCAATCTGGCCATATCCTTTAGAATGCAGGATGTACTAATTTGCACACTGTGGAACCCAGTGAGTACTAGCAAGTATGTTCTGTTATATGCCTAATGATGCCTGTTACAGAAGGAAGAAGGACCCACGGACGGTACCAAAACAGTACTCTAGAAACTGCACATGTTCAACAGTATGGAGAAGGATAAAGTATAGTTAATCTATACAGTGTCACAGGCAGCTAGTATCTCCTACACTTAGGAGGGGAAGGCCAACGAGATCAGTCAGCATACTAACAGCAGCAGGAGCTGCACTCATTGGTTGGAAACAAGAAATGGGAAAGAAAAGACAAGAAGGTGGTATGGGCAGCTGTGAGGGAAGCTGTGGTGGCATGGTCAAGATACATGTGTACAACATGCACGAAACTTTCAAAGAAAAATAAAAGATACTATTAAAAGGGGAAAAGCAAAAGGAAAAATGTGTGTAAGATCACCATCCCTGATGGGCAGTGGTGGTGCACGCCTTTGAACCCAGCACTCGGGAGGCAGAGGTAAGCGGATCTCTGTGAGTTCGAGGCCAGCCCAGTCTACAGAAGTTCTTTTCTTCCCACTGAGAAGATTCAGAAGAGAGGAGTCGCTGAAGTACGGTCAGCATTACACACAAGGACAAGGCTGTATGTGGCTGTGGCTACCAAACTGCTGCTTCTAGTTTATTAACTTATGTACCATGCAATGGCACAGAATGACTCTTTTCTGACGAAAAACCTCATTAAAAAGACACATTTGACTATGTCTTTCTAGCTGGACGCAGACACGCAAAGCTATACCCACCTGTTTCTGAGGAGCCTCTTTGCTGTTTGTGTTTGCTCAAGCCCTCCATGACATCTTGAATTCTCCAAAGTTCTTTTTGAATCTGTGCCCGTTGAATCCCTGCCGATTCGCTCTATTGGTAAAGACGGACAGGTCACTGTGGTGCTTGAGCTGGAAATGTCATCCGGGGACTCATGCATTTGGACATGAGTCAGCTGGCAGGGCCTTGCTAGAGGAAGCACACAGTAGGGAGCTTCTCCTTCCCATCCTCGCTCTTTCTCCTTAGGACTGCAGGCCAGCCTCCGGCTTTTGCTGCCACGCCTTCCCAGCTATGATGGCTCTATCCTTCCGAAACTGTGAGCCAAGTATAGACCCTTCCTCCCCTAAGATGCTTTTTGACAGGGTTTTCTATCATGGCAATAGGAAAATAACTAAGTCAACAATAAGTTGGGGGGAAAAGTCAAAGTTCTAAGTCTTATTAGTTATATAATAAAAAGAGAGTCACAGAGGGTAACACATGTGAACCCATGACATTGCAAAGATAAAAAGGCAAAGCACAAAGAGAAACACAATTTCTCTGACACAAGGGTGCTACATGTCTGACACATGTCTGCAGTGTGCTTTCTTGTTCTTTGTGATTCCAGAAAGGCACACTCTGAGAAGGGAAAACAAAAACTTACCATTCCTAAGTTAAAACAAGACAGATGCAAGTCCCTGAGGACAGAGAGGAAGCCGCAGGAGGTTCTCCGTGGGCTCCCTCACTATGGGTCCATTCTCATTGGTTCCCTATTCATAGCCAACTGTGGGCCGCAGCTCAGCAGTAGGCAGTGTGCTGGACCAGCACGGAAACTGCCCTCTGCACTACTCCAGCACTGGACTGCAGAAGGAGGACCCACTCTGCACTGCTGGGTCAGCCACAGGCGCTAGTGTGCTGCTGCTGCTGCAGGTGTGGACCGGAGCAGTTTAGTGGTCCAGCTGATGTTGAGTATTTCTCAATGCCCTGTATCACCTCCTCCCAACCCTTATTATACAGGGCTCAATACTATTTGTGGTTTCATGATTCCCTGAAAGGCATGGGACCTATTCTGAGGATAAGGGCTACTGTGTTACTTCCTAAATTCTAGAACATAGGAAACACTGGATTGACAGAAGTAAATGAACGTGTTTGCAATATAAACATCAATCACTACCGTGACTCTGTTCTGGTAATCCACTTTCTAACTTCTAATATCCCGTATCATCCTTTTAGGCTAAAATCACACAGTTGCAAGACCTTGTTACAACTGTATGACCCTTGCAGGGAAATAGTATTTTTCTCGGGGCTGGAATAACAGCTTAGCACTTCAGAACACTTGCTGTTCTAGAGACCCTACACTGGAAAGCACACAGACACCTGTAATACTTAGTCCAGGGGATCCAATGCCCTCCTCTGGCCTCCAAAGGTGCCCACATAGGTGACATCCACACTGTCTCAGCTGCTGTCCTATTGCTGTGAGGGGACACCATGACCAATGCAAACTCTTCCATAAAGAAAGCATTTATCTGGGGGGCTCGCTTACACTCTCAGAAGGTTTAGTCCCTGATCATCACGGCTGGAAACAGACAAGCATAGTGCTGAAGCAGCAGCCGAGAGCTTTATGCCCTGATCAACGGGCAGAAAGAGAAAGACACTGAGCCTGGTGTGGGCTGGGGTGCACCTTCTCCAACAAGGCCACACCTCCCTAATCCTTCCAATTCAATGTGGGGTCTGTGGAAGAGCAGCAAGTGCTCTGAACTAAGCCGTCAGTCATTCCAGCCCCGAGAAGAATATCATTGAGAAATAAACACTATTTGATAAATAGGTCTGGTGCAGCACATTTATAACATCAGCATCTGCAAGAGCCACAAGGGCGTCACTTACCAGAGGAAAAAACAAAGCATATAATGAACAATTCTGTATCAGCTGTCACCGATGACTTGTGAGTCTGAACCTCACTTACAGAAGCGCAGAGAGCTGAACCGAGTACTGAGGCCACAGTGCAGAGGGAGTACCATGCGCCGAGTACTGAGACCACAGTGCAGAGGGAGTACCATGTGCCGAGAACTATGCGAAGCACCAAGAAGCACAAGCACCTCAGGGCTCCTCAGGGGTCAGTAAAAGGCAAAGGCTTTAAAGATGAGCGGACTGTCACTGAACTGCTCAGGCTATAGAAGTCCACTGTAAGCAGACCGCCCGCCAGTCCTACCTGCACTTCCCCTAGGCAATCAAGCTGCTCCTGCATCTGGTTCCTGGTGACAGTCACATCATATTCTAACTTGTCATATTCTCTCCAGGCTCGCTCCAGCTCCTAAAGTCAAAACATTAATTATTTTAAAAGGGAACCCAAGTTTTAACGGTATTATCAGTATACTTAAAACATCCCAAGATTTCAGGAAACTATATGGTTTATTTTGGGCAAAATAAAAATATCTTTTGGCAGTGCTGGAGCCTGAAACCAAGAACCTAGTAAGCAAGTATTTTATTGAGTTACACCTCCAGCACCCAAACAAAACTGCTAGAACTCACTCTCCTCTGTGATTTCCTCTTTATCAAGGCTCAGTTCATTCAGAGAAAGCATGTGGTGTTATTTCAGAGTCTGGCTTATTTTATCTAATGCAATGACTTCATTCAGTTCCATCTATTTTTCTGCAAATGTCATGATTTAACCTTTCTTTATGGATGCAAAAAAAGTCCATGGTGTATATATGGTGTATACGTATGACATTTATTAGATTATGCATATCTAGGTTGGTTCCATTTCTTAGCTCCTGGGGTTATTGGTAGTAACCCTGGATGAGCATGTCTCTGTGGTGTGCTGACTTAGTCTTCTGGGTAGATCCCCAGGAGGGCAGTGGTATAGCTGCAACATCTGCTAATTCTATTCTATTCTATTATTTGTTTTTTTCAAGACAGGGTTTCTCTATAGCTTTGGAGCCTGTCCTGAAACTTGCTCTATAGACCCAGGCTGGCCTTGAACTCACAGAGATCCGCCTGCCTCTGCCTCCTGAGTGCTGGGATTAAAGGCCTACACAGCAAGTTCGAGAACAGCCAGGGCAGTTACACAGAGAAACCCTGCCTTGAAATCCCCTACCATCCCCCCAGCTCCCTAAAAAGGAAAGGTTCTCACTAAGTTGCACATGCCAATCCTGAATTGACTCCACTGTCAGGCAGTTCTTGAACTCCGTGAGCATCCTGCCTCAGTCTTCTGTGACACCAGGTCCAGAGCCAGGACTTCCAGGCTTCTGGGAAATCGCAGTACTCACAGCAGTGGCTCGGGAGAGTTCTCGACACGTGCTCAGCAGTCCGTTTTGCAGGTCATCCCTCTGCAGCACCACGGTTTGGATGGCGGCTGGGTTGTCTGCATTCATCTCTATCTCCTGGCTGGCAGACAGCAAGGCTTGCTCGAGAGTGTACTGTTGGGATAAAGAGGATACACTGAATGCTCTCTATCACCGAGTTCACCCCTGTAACTCTGGCTACCTGTGTCGTCATCATCGGCACAGGCAGCAACATCGACTGTACATAGTAAAGGGAATGGCCCTACTTTCTCCTTGTGGAGCTGCTGCAGCTTCTCCTCCAGGGCACGGACCACTTTATCCTGTTCACACAATCTGCTTAGTTTGGCCTAGAAGAGAAGACGTCTGTAGTTAGCAATTTAAAGTCTTTCCCGTAAGAAGGGGAAGGGAGCCATTTAAAACAGTCATGGAGCCAGGCGGTGGTGGTGCACACCTTTAATTCCAGCACTCGGGAGGCAGAGGCAGGCGGATCTCTGTGAGTTCGAGGCCAGCCTGGTCTACAAGAGCTAGTTCCAGGACAGGCTCCAAAGCCACAGAGAAACCCCGTCTCGAAAAACCAAAAAACAAAACACAAATAAACAAACAAACAAACAAAAAAAAACAGTCATGGAATATCTAGTAGAACTTTGTAAAAATTAATTCTTTTAATTGAAAAAAATTTTCTTCATGCACTATACTCTGGTCACACTTTCCCCCTATAGGGCATGTTTATGTCAATGAGAACCACCAACAGTAATGTGGCAGGGAACATGGCGCACGCCTTTAATCTCTGGAGACAGAGGCAGGCAGATCTCTCCAAGTTACAGAGCAATCAAATAAACAAAAGGAGAGAAACAGTTACAGGTACTCACACATCTCCAAACACCCTTACCAATCATGGATGCGGCTTAGACCACACGCACAGGCTACCATAACTGATGTTTTCTTTCTCTTTTGGCTTTGGAGATGGAACCCAGGGTCTCAGGAATCATAAGTGCATGCTCTACTGTGCAAGCCACTTATTTATTTATTTGTCTATTTGGTTTTTTTCTTTTTAAAAAGATTTATTTATTTATTTACTCATTCATTCATTCATTCATTCATTCATTCATTTATTTATTTATTTATTTATTTATTTATTTATTATGTATGCCTGCATGTATCCCTGCAGGCCAGAAGAGGGCACCAAATCTCATTACAGGCGGTTGTGAGCACATGTGGTTACTGGAAATTGAACTCAGGACCTTTGGAACAGCAGGCAAAGCTCTTAACCACTGAGCCATCTCTCCAGCCTATGTCTATTTGATTTTTCGAGACAAAGTCTCCTTATCTATGCTGGCCGGGAACCTCCTCAACTCCTCCTGCCCGAGCTTTGCTGGGATGGGAGGAATGGACCAACGCGGTTCCTGAATAGTTGGGCTTCATGCTGCACATCTTTAATCCTAGTACTTGAGGGGCAGAGGCAGGAGGATCTCTGTGAGTTCAAAGCCAGTCTGGTCCACAAAGAGAGTCTGGAGGCCTGAGATACTTACATCAATATCTACTTCTTCAGGTCTGTATTTGTACAATGTGCCTCTACATTCATCTTGTGACAGCTATAAGAAAAAATGCCACAGAGCAACTTTAAAAATCATATTTAAGTAATATATATAGTCTACAGTGAACACTTTAAAACTTCTGTCAAAATTACAAGCGGGATTTTAATGATTTTTATACTTCTAGAAATTTAATTCAAGCACGAAAAGTAGAGAAACACTTAGCACTGATACAATATGCAAGATACGTAAGATTGATGCCAAACGGTAAGCTGGCCAAACAAAATTAATATAGCACCTTCCATTTTCCACTGTAAAGACAAACATTACTTTGATGGAAAATGGACAAACACAACCACAGCAGCTGCACCGAGCCAAATGTTTGCGTCAGCACGTCCCGGGAAAGCATCTGCCACAGTGCGCACTCAGACAGTGTGGGCACTCAAATCAGCACATCTCAGCACAACCGCGTTAACAGAACTATAACACACCGTATACGTATATGCAATATAAACACACATACACAATAGAGACTTATCTGGTTCTTCTGTCTTAAGAACTAAAAGATAATGAGGAAAAGGGCGGGTTTAATTGCAAAAAGAAATCACTGGAAACCTACTAAAACTGAAAGCCTATGCTGTAACTTACGAATAAACAGACTGCAGAAGAGGTTTATATCTGTGTCTGACAGCATTTGTAGGAGATTGTAAAAAAACGATTACTGTTTTTGTAGTACTGGGAACTGAACTCAACACTTCACGCATGATTATCAAGCACTCCACAATGGAGCACATAACTTCCGTACACTGAAAAAAATTTAAATGTTCATGTAATTGTCTGTCACATGAGTCCTATTCCTGACTGCTTACCGAGAGCTCCATAGCCATCTCGGCCAGTCATACCCGAGCAACCACAGCCTCTGCCCGCATCATCTTACTTTGATTTTATATTGACTGCTAGGCAGCAACAAAGAAACATTAGGCAAATTGAGCTGAACCTTGATGTATGGTTATTAAATGGTACAATTTCACTCACTGTCAGTTCAGGAATAACACTCCCCAGGATAATCTAGACAGGAGCTAAATTTTATATATACATGTACAAATCCGTAAGAATGTCTGGCTATATGTCCCCTCTGTAAAGATAGGCTTGCCTGTTATAGTTTGAAAACAAACAGCAGAGAGCACTAAATGGATCTAGAAATGTGGAGATCAAAAGGTTAAAAATTCAAACATTCCAAACATATAAATAAATCCTTCAATTACATATTTCATCTTACGACTTTACTTCACATACCTCATGCAAATGAATTGTGACTATTTCAGGTATGCAGAATGACCATTAAGCCACAAGGTTTTATAGAAAGGAACAGTCCATGAAAAATGAATTTGACGGTAAAAGAATGTTTGTTTGCTATTGCAGGTAGAGGTCAGCCAATAGCATCCCCACAAAAGTGTTATTCTAGACCAAAGCACCTGGACCCAAGGAAGCATTGACACTTTTCCCTGGAAGAGGGACAAAGAGTGAGGTTTAAAATGTTTCTATCCACGATACCAACCGGAGAAGGCCAACACCAGTTTTCACACCAAAGAACTTAAAGGTGAGAGGCCTTGTGCAATTAGAATGTTCCCGTACATTTTGCTTCATATTTAAAGTTAAATGCAAAGCAGCTTTACTAGACCACGACCTGTGCATGCTGAGTGTTATAGCTAGGTTAAAAGTAGGAACTGCTTCCGTGTCCAAGGACCAAGGAAAAGAACACCAGTCTACTAAGAGGAGGTGCTGGTGACTGTTTAGGACCTCAGCTTCTATTCAAGAAAGCCATTTAAGACTCATTTTCCTATCAGTTGCCATAGCATCAGAAGTGTTTACTGCAGTTACAACCTTTTGACAGGACCTTGTGATGTAGCCCTGGCTGGTCTGGAATTTATCATACCCATCCTCTGTAGTGCTGAGACTGTGGGCATGGGTCAGCTCACCCAGCTGTTCTTATTGTATCAAAGGACATTTTCTTTAAATTATTTTAATTTATGTGCATATGCCATATATGTGTAGGTGGCCATGGAGGCCAGAAGAGGGTGTTGGATTCCTAGGAGTTAGAGTTACTTACAGTTGGTTTTAAGCCACACTATATGCTAGGAACTGAACTTGGGTCCTCTGGAAGAGTCCCTAGTGCTCTTAATCACTGAGCAATCTCTCTCTCTCTCTCTTTTTTTTTTTTACAACATTCCTTCCATGTATGCTTGCATGCCAGAAGAGGGCACCAGATCTCATTATAGATGGCTGTGAGCCACCATGTGGTTGCTGGGAATTGAACTCAGGACCTCTGGAAGAGTAGTCAGTGCTCTTAACCTCTGAGCCATCTCTCCAGCCCCCACTGAGCAATCTCTCCAGTACCTCAACACCTTTTTTGAGACAGGGTCTCATGAAGACCAAACTGGCAAAAAACAAAACAAAAAACCAAACCAAACCAAACCAAAACAAAAAACAAAAAAACCCCACCACCGCCACAAACACCTAGCCAAGATGGCTCTGAACTCATGATCTTCCTGTCTCTACTTCCCAAGATCTGGAATCACAATAGTATGCTACTAAATAGCAATAGCACTGTACTTTCCTAAAACACAAAAGACCCTCATTCAAAACCAAGCCCCCAGTGCCCCTTTCTTGGTGGAGGTTAGAAGATAACTCTTCCTTTTCTATGTAGAACTCAGGGGTCCGACTCAGGCTGTCAGGCTTGGTGGTGAGGGCTCACGGAGCTATCTAGCTGGCCCGCCTTGCCTTTAGGAGCTGCAGCCAAGCCTCTTCTGTCACTTCTTCTTGGTTTCATTTTCTTTTCTCCCTCCTTAGTTGTGCTGAGGATGGAACCCAGAATCTAGCAAGGCTGGCAAATACTCTCATCACTAAGCCTTAGTCTACGGTTAGTTTTTCTCTCTTTCACTAACACTGTCTTTGGCACTAAGTTAAAATAAACCATACTAATTAAAATGTAACTTTTAGAGCTAGGCACGGTGAGGCACATATCTTTAATCCAGCACGTAGGAGGCAGAGGCAGGTGGATCTTTGTTTGAGGCCAGTCTGATCTATATAGTGAGCTGCCAGAGCTACATGGTGAGACCTTGTTCAAAAAACCAAACCAAACCAAAAAAAAAAAAAACCAAAACAAAGAAAAAAGCAAAACCACCCCAACCCCTGCCAACAAACAAAATCCAAAACTAAAAAGAGCAAACTACAATAAAAACAAAACCAAATACACACAGACACACAGACACACACACACACAAAGAAACAAAACTCAACTTTTAAAATTCCTTGTTTGTGATCTCTCTCTCTCTCTCTCTCTCTCTCTCTCTCTCTCTCTCTCTCACACACACACACACTCTCTCTCTCTCTCTCTCTCTCTCTCTCTCCAAAAGAGTTTTCTATTACATTTAAAAACATTAAAAAAAATTTAAAAGTAGTCAGGTGGTAGTGGTTCATTCCTTTAATTCCAGCACTAGGGAGGCCAAAGGCAGGAGGATCTCTGTGACTTCAAGGCCAGCCTGCTCTACAGAGTGAGTTCCAGGACAACCAGGACTATTCAGAGAAACTCTTGTCTTGAAAAACCAAAATAGTAACCCCCCACCAAAAATACAAAACAAAAAACCATCACCACCACCATCAAAACAACCAACCAACAAGGCCAAGCAAACAATGCGGATAGCACTGCGGCAGTTGCTGGCACAGAACTGCTCGTCAGGGGAGTAATTTCACAAGTTCACCTTATGAAGCCCAAAGCACAGGAAGAACGACCAGTGAATTCAGAAGATTTTTAAAAATCTTGATGCAGGAGTTGCAGACTTAGCTCAGCACTACTGGCTACTCTTCCAGAGGATCTGGGTTCGATTCTGTCTGTTCCAGGGGATCTGATGCCCTCCCCTCTTCTGGCCTCCTCAGGCACTAGGCACACATGTGACACAAGCCAACCACCCATACACATAATTTGATACCTTGTTTACTACTGAACTTTAGATCTATGTTATTTGGTCAGTTTGGAGAAATCCCTGTCTAGGTGGGGTTTCAGGAGGCCACCTAAGAGAATATGCAAATTAAGGTGGTCTCAGCCAGGCTTGGTGGCCTGGGCAGTATAATCCCAGCACTTACGAGGAAGCAGTCCCAGGACAAAACTAAGAGGTGGAGAGATGGCTCAGTGGGTAAAGCCCTTGCCTCTGAGCTGGAGCCTGGAGATGACAGGGTGAGGGGGAAGGAACCAATTCTAACAAACTGTCCTCTGACGTTCACACATGCACCATGGAGGGCTGTACACATACATGTGTACAGTTACACTAAAAGGTAAGGCATCACTTCCGTTTTCTTAAAGTAAAGCTGCTTAACTTTAAATATTTAGTATTTTGGCCATCTCTTGCAAATTAAAGATGTTTTCAGCCATCTAAACATTTCAAAAACTGGGCCCAGAGGAGGCCTAACCTCTCAGCATCAAGGAATCCGTCCTGTGCCCTGCCCACAAGCACACTTCAAGGACAGAGGCACCTGGGCCTTTCTGGCCAGGGCAAGCTCACAAGCTTCCTTTATCAGGTGCTTCTTGCATTTGAATTAGGATCTATATTCATTTTTCATGTGAGTTAATTCTTTCCTCTTTGTTATGATTTTAAAATATTCTAAGAGGCCATTGCCCAGAGAACTGGAGGGTGCTGAAGTGGAAGAAGCTGATGCCATTGAACACAGAGCCAGGAACATTTAGACCATGGATAAATAATAATTGGAAGCAATGGATAAGAACGTGACTTCCTTTGCAGATCTGCAGGTTACCAAGGTTCCTAAGGCAAAGCCTGCCAACTCCCAGACACACTGGGAATGTGAGAGAAAGGAGCAGAATGGGGAGTAAGTGCCCTGATGGATGCACAGGATGCTAATACAGGGGAACCAACAGCCCTTCTGTTACAACCGTGGGCTAGGCTGCACCCCATCAGTGTAGAAACCAGATAATCACCTCCCACACAGGCGGAATGAACTAATTCTGGAGTTGCAGAGGTTTGCAGGACTGTGCTTAAAAGGAAACAGGTTTTCAAATCTTTCTCCCTGCCATCCATTTGCAATGCCTTCTGAGTTAATACACAGAAACTTAGTAACTTCAGCTAAGTGTACTGCAGACCTCCAAGTATCTATCGACCACATGATGTAAACAAAAATTTTAGGAAGATGAAACATGGGATAGTCAACGGCAAGGGTTCAGCAAAGCCATGCTCAGGGTACCACAGCATCTCGGGGCCCATGGATGAAGTGTGGTTTCTCAGACAGACAGAAACAAAATGTGAAGACACCGATGTTATGAGGAAGTCTGAGGATAAACAAGGCTGTCACTGAGGGGTTTTGCAGGTGACAATGCAGTGTCATTCACTGACCAAGACCTTACTTGTTGGTACAGTTGTGGTCTTAGCGCCGAGTTCTCAATCATTGTGTGAACCATGGTGATAATAGGTTCATTTTCTTTCATCTATTTCAAATCAGGAGGAGCATACAGCAAACATCAGTTTACAGCACAGGTAGATTTGAAAGACGACACTGTAAATATATCCTCTACTTTAGTATCTTCCTAGCAGCAGTTGCTTACATTTCACCCCATGGTTGCACAGACTTAATCCATACCAATAATTTCAAGCAAGCACCTAAAGCTATAAAATACAACGGTTATAAAATAAACCTAACTGCGACAGTGCTACAAACAGGTTTTCCTTTAATCAATACAGCCAATTAACAGCTACTTTTACATATGCTAGATGGTAAAGCATTAAATATAAAAAGACAATCTAAACTTTCTAGATGGGGACAATCTGTGAATTTAGAAGGAGTGAAATAATATTAATTCTATTCACTAATAAAACTGAAATCAAACGCCAGTTCTTTTTAAGACTAGTCAGAAAAAAATTAGTCTCTAAGGATATTAAAATTTTATAACACCCAACATTTTTTTATCACTTAGATAAAATATTTTATTAAAATCAGTCTTAATAGGCATTTTTATACACTCGGGTTTTCTCATAGTATAATCGTATATGTGTAGAATCATTCAAGGACTTTTTTAAAAAATTTTTTAAAAAGATTATCATGTATACAGTGTGCTGCCTCCATGTATGCCTTGCACACCAGAAGAGGGCACCAGACCTCATTACAGATGGTTGTGAGCCACCATGTGGTTGCTGGGAATTGAACCCAGGACTCTTAACTGCTGAGCCAGCTCTCCAGGCCCCCATTCAAGGACACTGAAAATAAAACTTATTCAGCAAGGACTCAGTAACTCCTGAGCTCCTACCAGGGCAGGTTGAAAGCACTGACTGACATTTCCAGCTATTTTCTACCTCATTTTGGCTTCTAGAAAAGTACAGTTTCATGCAGTGGGCTTTGTAGTTAGCCACAGCATCCCAAAGACAAGCATTCCGATATGGAGAGTAAATGGTTAACAAAATTTTCAGCATTTTTAAGCAGATAGGTGTTTATCATTGCAGTTAATGTCTGTGATTATTTTCCCAGGGTTTAGGAGTGTGCCGACCACAGCATTTGAAGAGCTCATGACCACACATGACTATCCTGTACTACGGAGGTCACAAAACTCACTCAGCGCACTGCTGCAGCCAGATTTTTCTTTCATCAATGGAGCCAATTAATGACTCTATATTGGGATAGATGATAAAACATTGCAATGCACAGGATAATCTAAACTTCTAAACCAAAAGCCTACTTAGGGCAGTGGTCCCTCACCCATGGACACAATTCCCAGGAAACTCGCCTGTGCAACCTGGGGAATCTCCATGCAGACAGAAGAACCCAGCCATAGGGCAGTCTGTTCCAAAAAGCCCCTGGACAGAATGACTCACACCCTCCTTGCGGTCCTATTTACTCTTTGCTTTTAGTGTTATTTTGCCAGACATGAAAGCCACAGACGAGACGTTCACTTTTGGGAATGCTGGGCCTGTGCTAGAGAGCTCACTAAGAACATCTTTTAATTAATTTTGTTTTATGTGTATAGGTGTTTCTCATGCATGTATGTCTGTGCAGCATGTGCATGCAGAATCCAGAAGGCATCAGATCCCCTGGAACTGGGGTTATAGACAGTTGTGAACTACCACATTGGGTACTGGGAATCAAACTGTTCATTTGTCAAAGTTGAAGAAGTCCAGGGTACCTATTGTTGTTATTCCCTGTTCACGCTTTGCTCTCACCTTGGTATCATTTCCTGTTGTGGGTTAATCTTTATGTACACTGTAAAGACCTGTCTATGCCTAAGGCACCTTCTGATTGGTTTAATAAAGAGCGGACTGGCCAATAGCTAGGCAGGAAAGAATAGGCAGGATTTCTGGCGAGAGAGTGGAATTCTGGGGAAAAGAGAGGCAGAGAGACACCAGTGAGACACAGATCAGGTCACATGTACAGAATGAAGGAGAGGTAAAAGCCACGTGGCAGAATGTAGATTAGAAACAGGTTAATTTAAGTTGTAAGAGCTATTGGGAACAAGGCCAAGTTTTCATAATTAGTAGTCTCCATGTCATTATTTGGGGGCTAGTGGTCCAAGAAAGTTCAACAAGACTGACTCACTAAAATTTCCCAAAGTGAGCTACTTACTAATAAGCCCACATCAAGGAAGCTCACACAAGCTCCGCTTTCTGACAGAAACATGAAAAAACAGTGACAAGCAATCAAGATAAAGTCAGCTGAGAGAATGTGATGAATAGGAGGAGCTTTCATGGTGACGGTCAGGACAGGTGAAACAGGCATCACCAACCATCAGATCTATCAGTGAGAATGACTATAACCAGGTAGGCACTGATCAGGACTGACAAGAGGGTGTTAAGTCCACACTCGGAATTCTAACCCATCCAGTGTCTAGTTAGTTTTCTTAGAATTCTGCCATCATGATGCCCTATTCTACTCAAGGACGTTTGAGTTTCACCTTCCAGGCTCAAGCTAGAGATGAGGAGGGGAGAAGGGGGAGAAGATAGAGGGAGATAAAAGTGGTAGGGATGGGGAGAGGGAGTGAGAAAGAGAGAGGAAGGAGAAAGAATAGAACCCCCCACCATAAAACATAAAACAAAACAAAACAAAACAACAAGAACAGACTGTAGGGAGGTAGAGGCAGGAGGATCAAAGTTAGGCTATATAAGACCATGCCTCAACCAAAAGAGAAAAGAGATGGAGGGAAGAAAAGTCAAGAGTAGATATGAAGGGACAGAGCGATGGCTCAGCAAGTTAAAGTCCAGGATCCCCAGGACCCACACGGAGAAAGAGGAGAATTGACTCTGAGTCCACATGTACTATTCCTCTCTTGAGCATGCATACACATATGCACATACAACAAACATCTCAACCATCTGATGCCCTCTTCTGGTGTGCAGGAACACATACAGATAGAACATCATATACATAATAAATAAATAAATACATCTTTAAAAAAGATTACTCTTAGTTGCAAGGTATAAGACGACATCAATTCTCTGGGTCATTAAGACTAGTGTGGGCCAGGAGGTGGTGACACCCCTCTAATCCCAGAAGGCAGGCAGAGGCAAGCAGATCTCTGAGTTCGCGTCCAGCCTGGTCTATAGGGCTAAACAGAGAAACCCTGTTATAAAAACCCAAAAGATAAGAGTTTTAAAAAATCCTCCAGTTTTCTTAGTTTGTTCCATCCAATGCCTACTCCGTCGCACCCTCGAAACACTGCCTTGTAGCTTTTCCTCGCGCCTAGAAATAAAAGCTCCAGGACTCTTGGTTGTCAGATGGAGCTTGCTTGGAAGCTCAACAGAAGCTGCTGAATTACTACCACAGCAAAGAAGCCACCAGAAACCCTTTCACTCACCTCAGAGGAAGGCACATACATCCTCTTGGGATTTTACTCTGAACAGCTGCCACACTAAGCAGCAAAGCACACAGTCAGGCCGCTGCACTGAGCAGCAGGGAGCACACAGTCAGTCAGGCAGAGCTTTTCCCCTTTGCAATCTCCTTGTCTTACTTGTCTAAAGTGCCCAGAGCTCTTATCTGCATGGCTTTCCCTACTGCTGTTCCTTGAAAGGACAAAGGGAGCTTACTGATGAGGAAAGTTCACGGCACCCAATCATGGGGTTGTGGACATCACCCAAAGTCACTTCTACTTGTAGAAAAGGTACTGCATTAGAAAATCTCAATGCTATTCTAGAACATTTTCAAAATAGAAAGTTTGGTACACTCTTAGAAGTTAGGGGGCTGGAGAAATAGCTCAGTGACTAAGAGCATGTACTGCTCTCGCAGAGGACCTGGGTTTGGTTCCCAGCATTATCATGGTGGCTCATAACCATCTATAACTTCAGTTTCAGGGGGATCTGGTGCTCTTTTCTGACCTCCTTGGGCAGCAGACACAAATGTGGTGTGCCTAGCTACATGCAGGTGAAGCACACACATTACAATAAAAATCTAAAAGAGCTCATTAATTCAATAGATTATAGGTTATGGAAAGGAGAACATGGCGCTGGGAGGGAGTTGTGTCGTGGGGAGCCTGGGGGAGTGGAGATGAGTGAAATACAACATACACAAGTACGGCATTCTCAGAGTGAATAAAAATAGCACTAAAAATACAGATCTCAAGTAGTTTACTATAGTGCTATCTACCAATCTGTGATAGTACATTTCAGAGTAAAGCAGAAAGCGGAGAAGCCTAGCACAGAATTGGACAGCTTTTGTTCTTTATGTTTTAGTTTTGTAAGACAGGGTCTAAGGGTGTAATCTAGCAGGCCTACAACTTATTATATGCATCTCCCAGCAATCCTGACACTTCAGCTCCCGAGCCCTGGGAGTAACGGCAGGGACCCCACACCCTTTTCAGCAGCCACCTGTCCCCCGGAGATGACGAGAAGTCATGTTCTAACGCTCAGGCTACTGAGACCAGGCGACAAGCTCTTCAGACTGGGCGCTCAACGTGCCTGTCTCCCTGTTTTCACCTCTAAAATAGCTCAGGGGATATCTTCTGGCTCTACTTTTCACAAATAATGTTAGAAATTAATAGAATTTAAGTGAATTCAAGTTTTCCTTTGGGTGGCTGTGGCATCTACAGAAGGCCAGAGGAAGGCTGTATTGATCGTTTCTATTTAATGTGAGTGGGGACCAGCAGGAGCTGAGAGGGAGAGTTAGCCAGAACATGCTCCTCTCAGGTGTGTACTTTAGAGTTTGCTCAGAGCCTCTTCTTCTGATCTGCTAATTTGTGGTTCTATAAAACTGATGAGTCAATCTATAAATCCCAGACACCTAGAACTGCCTGCAAAAATAATGGCAGGAACCAGACAGACAGCTGCAAAGGTTTGAGCTGAATGAGAAACTCTGCTAAACTAGAATTATCATAATCATTTTACATATTGTATAGCTATAGTTATATCCAATGCATAATGCAGTTCAAAATTTTTCATTTCGATACATCACTAGAAACAATTTTTAAATGTATTTAAGAGACATTTTCTTTAGGTAACCCTTTGTGAATGTCTATGTGTCTGAACTAGGGGGTGAACATTGTGTCTCTCAGGATCATCCATCTTGGGTCCCCACCCACCTTTTGAAGCCCCCAAGGACCTGAGGCTGCAGGTTTGACTAGGCTGGTTGGCCAGACTGCTCCAGGGACCGCCTGTCTCTACTACAGTAATGCTGGGATTACAAGTGTGTTTCCCTATCCTGGGCTCTGGGGATGGCCAACAAGCACTTTACCAACTGAGCCATCTGCCCAGCCCCAAGGTGATCTGAAGGTTATGCACATTTAAGATATAGATGAGTTTCTGTTCATAAAAGTTTTAAATTTTAGCTGGTATCTAAAAATAGTCACACATTTACTATCAGAAGTAGACTTACAGGCAAAGTCTCACTCAAAACATCCATTTTTATAATTATTCCTATTATAAAATTTAAAAGTGGAAATAATGTTAACTGTTCCAGAATCTGAGAAAGGGCAAATTCCTTGACAGCTCTGTCGACAGAGACCACATCTCACCGTACTACAACGGGGACACTAGTATGGCATAACCACAGGCCTAGAGACTGTGATGGTGCACAAGCCTGAGATGGCATCTGCGCCATTCTGGGAACCGGATACAGGACTGAAAAACATCTCAGGACTAGTGGTGGATGTGGCAGACTCCTCTGTCTGGCAATCCCCAAAGTTCTGTCCCCATGACTTCACAATGGACTTTACTGAAATTACTAATAAACCACAGCAAACCACTGGGCTTATTTCCAAAGGTTCTCGGTAACCTGATTCATGCTTACACTACTTTTTAAGGCTAGTGTTTATAATACCCCACAGGTTTTCAGATAATCTATGGTTATTTATTAGTCAGATAAATTTTTCTGTGATAGTCAGTCTTGAAGTTTTGTTTTTTTTTTTTAAAGATTTATTTATTATGTGTACAGCATTCCTTCCATGTGTGCCCTCATGCCAGAAGGGAGCACCAGGTCTCATAGACGGCTGTGAGCCACCATGTTGTTGCTGGGAATTGAACTCAGGACCTCTGGAAGGGCAGTCAGTGCTCTTAACCACTGAGCCATCTCTCCAGCCCCCAGTCTTGAAGTTTTGATCTTCCTGCCTCTCAACTGCTGCGCCAGGGCCGTGTGCTACCTTGCCATGTGTGCTATTTTACAGTGTAGAGGAAGTATAAAGACAGTTTATTGCCCAAAGACCCCAGAAGCTTTTTAGAATGCGAGGTACGCATCTTTATTATACTGCTGTAAAAATCAGCCTAGGCTCTGCAGAGTGAAGATCTGAACGTGGGTAGCAAAATGCTGATTTCTGAAGCACTCCAATAGGCAAAATCATGGAAAAATTAATGGGAAGTATGTAAGTTACAGGCTAAGAAAGTGGGCTTCTTTAAAATGAAATGACTGAACATTGTCTGCAAAGGGTTGTCCCGGCATAAAATCTTTTTTAAAATAGAATCTATAAAGCTGCATTTACCGTTTTCTTTCAATTTGTAAACACCTGTCTTACAACATTTCCCATAGAAACTTATTTGGTAAAACACTCAAATCTATACATTTTAAGTCAAATCAAAGAAAGGCTAGCTTGATCTGCATTAAAGAATTCATTTGTTAGCAGAAATTATGTCTGATAAGATACCAAGGCCCACTTAGTGTCTAAGACACTAAAATCTGGGACAATCCTGGTTTCTCGATACTTTTCATGAGATAGGGTCTCGGTCTGTAGCCCAGGAAACCAGGCATGAGCCACCATGCCTTTCACTTGCAGTCACTCCCCTTGGCCACCCACCACTGAGGCAATGGGGAGAACCATAGGCCATTGTGAAGCAGGCTCTGCACACTGGGCAAAGACCGAATGGTGAGAGGAGACAGCACGTGGGCAACTAAAGGCGGCCCCCAGCAAACTCCATGCAGGGTCACAGCACTATTGCTCTCCTCCCCAGCTGCCAGTGGGACATCCTTCACAGTGTTCACTCCTTCACTGGCTGCCCCAGCTCTGATAAACCTCACTTTGTAAGCTCTGTCATGAGATATAAGGAAAGAAACAGAGAGCATATAGGCTCATGATCTTAGGTGACTCGGCCTCTGTATCCTCCTCCAATGACCCCCACAAAATGACCCCTTTTGGCTTTTGGTCAGTGCTCTTGACTGTCACTTGTAGAAGTCACGCTACTAATCAAAGTGATTGAGATCCTTAAGTAGCCATACAAACTGTACTATTATCATTAAGTTCTACTTGGTGTGATAGTAAGAAAATTCTACAAACCCCACCTGATGATCCAAATATATGGTGTTCCTTTGAAGATGATGTGAAAGAATTTCATTCTAGCAGCCATCGGTCAAGGAAAGAGGGACAAAGAGCAAATCATCAAAAGGTCAGTTGGTAACGAGAAAAACAGTGCAGCATCACAGCACACAACCTTCACAAACATGCTGTCAGGGCACAGATGACATCTCCAAGTGTGTAAAATTGTAGACACTGAGTTATTAAGTAGGAAAACGCTTGCAATGGCTTTAGCAGGTAGAAGCTTCACACTCCCTCCCTCCTCACACACACAGAAGCTATTAACCCTTTGAGAGATTTCAGACCGGCCTCCAACTTCCCCAGTCCTCCTGTACCACATCCTGAGTGCTGGGATCACATGTGGGAACTGAGAAATATTATGCGTTCATTTCTTCCCCGTAAGAACAAGGGTTTCTGATGAATTTTCAGCTTACTGCTTCGTGTGAACACAGGCTTTCGGTACCTTACTGTCCTATCAGCTGTGGAAGTCAGAGTATGTACTGAACAGCGGCACTGTCTCGAGACCTCAGTGAGCTTCCTCCATCCTCCTCCCAACCAGCCGAGTCCCCCACAAGGCTAAGGAGAAGCGCCTCCCCGCTGTGTCTTCTCCACTGTACAGCCATGAAAATGAGCTGAATTCTCAAAGGGTCAATAGGAGACTGTCATGTCCCTGCGAGGATGGCACAGGCTCATGCTTGACACCAAGGACACAGAATGCATTCATGAGTGATGATGCCAGACACACGTCTCCATAGCTGACCTTTGGGCTGTGGGCCTCAAGTTTCAGCTGCATGAGCTGTGCTAAGGTATGCTCCCGGATACTACTCAGTTCCGCTTGCTGCCGTCTCAGCTTTATTAGCAGCAGCGTAAGCTCCTCTGGCTGAAGGAGTACAATTTAAGAATCCAAACAGTGGAAAACAGATTAATTGTTGTCTTAAGTGACAGACATTAAACCAAGATTTCTTGGCAAGTTTCCTCTTACGGTTGGCATCATAGCGCCTAGGCACTATGACGATAGGGTCCTACATAAATGCATAGACATCTAGAGAGACAGAAGGAATAGTGTTACTTTACAGCAAAACAACGGGGGGTTCAGGCATTTTCTCAGAACTCACCAGAGTATAAAAAGCACAAACCCAACCATCAAGCTCTGCACAGAGACCTGCTAACAACTGTTAAGCTGCTCATGGAAGATGCTAGCAGGATGCTAACCCCGCATCTAAGACACTTCCAGCAACAGAACAAGGCTGGCCCATCCCACACCATTTTAAAGAACAAGCAAAGAAAAAGAATTGCAGTTCAGAGATGTAAAACTTGGGTGTTATTTCCGAACTCTTAAGATTCGGTGTGTGAGGCTAGTCACCTTTGGTCATGTTGCCAATAGAGCCTCTGCAGCATTCTTACGACTAAAATGTCAGTCCTGTTTTTTTTTTTAGGGGGGAAAACAGGAAAGCAAATACTGCTATGAGTGTGCCCCAGCACCGACCCTGCACACCCCCTCTGGAAACGGGAGACTCTGATTCCCCCGCAGTTACTATGAATCCCGAGGAGGAAGGCTTTCAACAAACAGAGGTGAACCCCCCGACATCTGCGGAGCACGAGGTTTCCTACAGTGGCAGCAGGACAGCTGTATCTCTGGGCTTTGTTTAAAAACTGTAAGGGGTGGGAAAGGGGTTCTCCCCTAATGTCCCAGGCAGGGTGTTGCTGAGCTCATGTTGCCCATGCCCAGCTCATTTGCTGTTGTGCCCCCTTTTCTATACCATGAGGTTCTTTTGGAGACCCACAGCATGGTTTCAGTATTGCCTTCTGACAGGCACAGTGTCACTAAAGTAAACTACATCTTCCCACGGGCTCGGCAGAGGAAGGTGGGCACATACAAACAGAAAGCTAGGGGCTTTTATAGTGACTAGTTGACAGTGTTCAGGGCATGTGACTTCAAACTGCAGTAAGTGGGGGGAAAAAGCCCATCTGTTTTTGCTCTGAAGTCAAAAGGGCAGCTTGTGACTCCATGAATCTGGGGTGACCACATGACTGTGGGAGAGGCTTTATCTCCCGATCGTCATGTCTTGTTCTTGAGGTCTTGAGGGTAGAATAACAGACTATTATACTCCTTCTTTTTGGTAGATGGGAATATTCTAAACTTCACGTTGATTTCTGACAGAAAACTAAACTAGTTTGTATATGAACTAAAATGATAGCATTTTCAAAAGGACAGAAGATTATAAGGTAGCTGCAAAGTCTCATTTTGAGGCCAAAAAAAAGAGGCATTATTGGCTGGAAAAGGATAGGGGTGATGGTACATAAGCCTGACCCTGAACATCCACTAGAGGGAGCAAAGTGGAAAAGAAAATACCAGACAGCTAGCAGCTACTCCGCGACCGCCCCGCTTCTGCCTGACTGACCCACAATCTAGTACTTAATAGTGCTTGGGTTTTTTTGTTTTTGTTTCGTTTTGATTTTGTTTTGTTTCGAGACAAGATTTCTTTGTGTGGCTGTCCTGGAACTCAGAGATCTGCCCGCCTCTGTCTCTCAAGTGCTGGGATTAGAGGTGTGCACCACCACCACCAGAATTTAGTTCTTGGTTTTTAATAAAATATATTCACCATCTTTAGTAAACACATGGCAAACACTTTAAATCCAGGAACTATTTCCTTATGTCTAAATGTGTAAGATGAAATAAGACATTTATTTGTAAAAAAGAGATGAGTTTGTTTTGATTACTGTAGGAAGAGAATTTTAAATAACAATCATCAATCCTACGAGTGTTAAAAAAATCACATCCTCAAGCAAATAGGACTATCTATTGACAATAGAGTAGCCCAAAAAAGCATTCCAGCAGTGTTGGTGATACACTCTCAGTATTCCAGAGGTTGGGGTCAGGGAGACTGCTATATCAAGACCTTGCCTAAAAATAAAACAAACAAAAAGCAAGCCAAAGCAAAGGAAAAGCCACTTTTTTTTTTTAAATCTGAGGAACTGATATGAAAGATCCTCACTTTAAATAATAGAAACTACACTTGCTGAAGTCTTTTGTCTACAACTGAGCTACTTGGGTTTTTAAGAAACAAAACAAAACGTCAAAAACAAAACAACAACAACAAACCCCAACTAAGCAGTCTTGTGTGCTAGGTAGTCATGGCCGGCCTTGACTCTCTGTACCACCACGCCTGCCTGGATTTTATTTTGAAGATAAAGGGGACAATAAATCAAAAACCCAGAGTTAAACAGTGAACTTTGAACTTTCTCCTTTATTTGGGCATTTAGGGGAAGGCAGCAAAAAAGATGTTGACATGACTAAACGAGTCTACATTCTTCGCTGTACAATCTGTATCACAAAAGCAGTGCTGTTTTCTTCTGCAGGTGACGTCTGAGAATTCACACTTAGAAGCCATGTCAGCTTCATGCCTTTCTGGGCAGCAAATAAAGTAGGCAAATGATAAGTAAACTTATCACACTCACCGTTCTGCCTTGGAGGCTCTGAGGACTAACAGCCGGTAAGGCTAGGCCAGCTGGCATTGACCTTCTGTCAGGCACATAGGCTTGCTAGGAAACAAAGACAACATATAACTTAGAGGGGATCTTTCTCTTTTTTTTGGGGGGGGGGACATTCAATGTTATTGATGAATAATCTTAAATTTACATTATAAAACACCAATTAAAATTGTCATTAGTGTTTATGAGAGACATACCAACATTCCTTACTTGACTGAAATACAGATGCAAATAAAAAGAGCAATTCTATGAAGACTGGCTCAGCAGCACCCCTTGTTCTCAGGACTGTGTGTGTGTGCGCGCGTGTGTGTGTGCGTGTGTTTGCTGTTGTTTTTTTCTGAGACAGGACCTCATATAGCTCAGGCTGGCCTCACACTTGATCTCGTAATCTAATAGTTTCCACTACCCGGGTGCTATCCATACAGGCTTGAACCACTATGCCTGGGCCCATAGATACATATTTTATATTTATTATTATTGTTACTGTGTATGTGTGTCTGATGTCTGGGTCATTCATATGTGAGGTCAGAGGACAGCTCTCTGGCACTGGCTCTGTCTTCCACCTTTATGTGAATGCAGGTTTGCACTGCAAGCATCTTTACCTGCCCAATCATCTCACTGGCCCTGCTTCACACTCTTTAGAGAAAACCTAATGACAGCAGCGGCATAGCTGGACAGCTTTGCAAATTTTACTGTTTTGCTGGTTTCTCATACTCGCTTTTATATCACTCTTGCCCCTATGGCTTCTATACTGTTAACGCAAACGATACCTAGAGAAAGAATTGATTTTATATATTCACAATTATGAATTTTGGCTGGGCACTGGTAGTGCACGCCTTTTCATCCCGGCACTGAGGAGGCAGAGACACGTTGATCTTTGTGAATTTAAGGCCAGCTTGGTCTACAGAGCAAGTTCCAGGACAGCCAGGGCTACACAGAGAGACCCTATCTTGAAAAACAAAAACAAATTAATTAGCAGATTCACTTAACCTTGATCATGAGACTTCCTTCTTAAAAACCGAAAAACAAAGGAAACAGCTTGGGAGGGGGGCTCATGCCTGTAATTCTAGAATTTGGCAGGTGGAGGCAGGATGATAGGAAATTCAGGTCACCCTCAACTATATGGCAAGTTTGAAGTCACCCTGGACTATATCATAACCTGTTCTAAAAAACAGGGCAAGATCCTTGTTAGTATAGTGGTGGAAAAAAAAAAAAAAAACCAGGGCAAGAGGTTTGATCCCTAGAACTTACATTTAGGAAAAAAATCCCAGTTCTGGACAAGGGAGGCAGAGGACCCCTGGGGCTCATGGGCTAACCTCCCTACTCGGCAAAGTTCCAGGTCAGTAAGAGTTCCTGTCGGAAAAAGGCTTGCACACATATAAAGAATCACCTTTAGACACTTTTAAATCTTTTTTTTTCTTTTTTTTTTTTTTAAGACAAAGTCACAATGTATAACCCAACAGACCCTCAGACTGTGATCTTCCTGCCTTGGCCTCCTGGGTCTGGAACTGTAGGAGTGTACCACCACACCCAGCCTAATTTTACTGAATCAACTTTTTGTTACACATCGTTTTCTATTATCACATGTAATAAAACTGGAATACACACAGAACATTCCTAATGCATATCAAAGTGAGAAGCTGGTCTCAGTGAAAAGCCAAGGTTCAAGCAGCATTTTCTTTGGGAGGCAAAGACCTTTTTGTTTGTTTATTATGTATGCAGTGTTCTGTCTGCATGTCTGCCTTTAGGCCAGAAGAGGGCACCAGATCTCATTACAGATGGTTGTGAGTCACTATGTGCTTGCTGGAAACAGAACTCAGGACCTCTGGAAGAGCAACCAGAGCACTTAACCTCTGAGCCATCTCTCTAGCCCACAAATGAACATTTAGATTCCACGTGGATTTACAAGGCTGGAATACAGCCCGATGACAAAGCACTTTCCCACACAGTACAGGGACCAGTGCTTGATTCTCAGCACACAAACCAGGACCTTTAACAGCTTCTTTGTTTTTCTTTAAGATTTATTTTAATGTGTGTTATGTGTGTGTGTGTTTCTGCATGTGTGTGTAGTACCCACAGAGGCCAGAAGAGGGTATCAGATTGCCTGGAGCTGGAGTTAACCAAAGAGCTTTCTCCAAGAGCAGTATGTGCTCTTAACCATCCATTTCTCAGTCCCCAAACATTTTGTTTTTAAGTATATTGCTAAATATTGCTAGATACTAACAATGAATTTGAGTCTATAAGAGATCTCAATGCCAGACAGCTATCTGGTTAGAGGTGAAATCAATACTCTTGCCCTTAATAAAGATAGAGTGAGCCTGCAGGCATGACAGTGGGAAGGTACAGTTGTCAAATATACAAAAAGTCAATAAAAATGAACAAGAGTGGTCTGGGGAGCCGGCTCAGTTGGTAAAGTGCTGGCTGTATTTATCAGCAAGAAGAGCCAAGTTCTGATCCCTACCACTCACGTAAAAACAACTACGTGTGGCAGCAAACATCTCTCATCTCAGTGCTGGGAGGCAGTGGCTGGCCAGCCAGTTAGCCAGTCCAGGTCCAGTGAGAAACCCTGTCCCAAAGAATAAGGTGAACAGTGACAGAGGCAGATGTCCGACATTGAACTCTGGTTTCCACACATGGCTATGCACACCTACATGTATACATATTTTTCCCCCAACCCCAATGTGAGCTGGAATGTAGTCTGGGGGCAGAACACTCACTTAGCATGCATGAGGTGGGTTTAATTCTTAGCACGGGGGGGAGGGGAGAGAAAACAAGAACAAGGTATGTCCTCAGATGGAGAATGAATAACGTGTCTGTTAAAAAATAAAACAAAAAGCTTCTGCTGGGTGTGATGTCCTGTGGTGGCTTGAATGAAATGTCCCCCATAGCCATGGGGATTTGAATGCTTGAGTCCTGTTTGGATTGGTTTAGGAAGTCAGGTGTTTCTGGAGGAAAGGGATGGGTTTTGAGGTTTCAAATACCACTAGCCATTCTCACGCTGCTTCCTCCCCTGCTTGGAGTTTAAGATGTGAGTTCTGCTTCCTGCTGCCATTTCCTCTCTGTGACATTGATGGACTGTTATTAAACTGTAAGCCTGAACCCCTCTTCCTTCAATAAACTGACTTGGTCATCGAGTTTTATCATTGCAATAAAAGAGTAGCTAAGTCAGGTGTGGTGGCACACATCTTTAATTCCAGCACGTGGGAGGCAGAGGCAGGTGGATCTTTGAGTTCAAGGCCAGCCTGGTCTACAGAGTTCTAGGACAGGTTCTGAAGCTACAGAGAAATCCTATCTTGAAGCCCAAACCCACAGTTCAAGTTATTAAAAAAGCTGAGGCAGGAGTATCTGGAGTGTGAACCCAGTTTGGGCAATGCAGAGATCCTGTCTCAAAATAAAAGCATTAGAGAAATATGTAAAGTTTAGGTTCTACACATGGGATTTTGACAGAATTTTAATTTTTTAAAGACAAAAACAGTCCTGTTAACTTCCCATTCTCTTTCCTCAAACTTAGTTTCAAACAGTGTATTAGAAAGAAAATACAACATCATTAAGCAAAGAGTTAACATAAAATTAGTCTTTCACCTTAGGGTGATGGGCCCGGTGCCTGCGGTCTACCGTGACATCTCCTCTCTGGATGGGTGAGGACACTTCTGACCTATATGTTCGCGGCGGGGAGAATCCCGGGTAAGCAGCTACGGTCCCATGGGAAGGTGACGTGGGGATGGAGTGCATCGTCTGGTCAGGAGGCTTCCCCATGGCCTTGGGGCTGCTCAGGCAGCTGTGCCGAGGGAGGGTGCTCTGCTTGTGGTAAAACTGGCGCTGCTGCCACTCATACAGCTGCCACATGGTGTCATCCCGCATGGACCGCCGCTTCTCCTCCGTTCCGGGCCCAGCCTTCTCATGGCCAGAAGGTGCCATACTGCAAATACTCTCAGGCCTGATCTTGTTGTTTCTTGGGAGTGTTCGGTAACCTTCAGGGTAGCGGGCCACAATCTGGGCTCGGTGGCTTGGCATATTTCTTGGCAATGTTTGATAAGAAATTACTCTAAAATTTAAAAAAAGTTGCAAACATGAAAAAGACGCAGTAAACGAAGAGGGCTGTTTCTGCAGTTTTAAGCGAAACTACTTCTGGTTGCCCTGGCAAGTAAGTACGAGCTGCCTTTTTTTAAAGGAACAGAGTTTAGGGGCAGCGCACTTGCTTGGCAGGTGCAAAGTCCTGGGTTTGAACCTCAGTACCCGACAAAAGAAAAAAGAAAAGGGAGGAAGGAGGGCCAGTCGGCCAAATGCTATATGAGGTATAAATCGCACAAAAGCTAAAGCTTTTAAATGAAATTCCATCTGTTAATGTAGATTCATAAACAGAATCTATGGCAATCACGTGTGAAGATAAGTTCCACAAAACGGATTTGGCTTGATGCAGAAGAAGTATTTACCCCACTTCAGTTGGTAATGAGACTATCCAAGCCTTTAATCGCACAGTTTGATGGGTAGAGAGGTAGGAGAATCTCTGTGAGTTCTGGTCCACACAGTGAGACTCTGACTTTAAACACAAAACAAAGACAAACACTCCCTGCCCACCCCTAAACAGTTCCCAAAATAAAACAAAACAAAACCCACCTCCTAACATATAAATAAGTAATATTTAAAAAGGGAATATTCAAGAACTAACCTCAAGTTTTCCCCTTTGTCTGCACAACTAGTTAAGATAATAAGACCCTGCCTTAAAACCAAACAAAAACCAAAACAACCCCCTCAACAAACAAAAAAAATTCCACACCCAAAACAACCAAACGAAAAGAGTATGTAAAACTAAATTCTCAATATTTATCTTAAGCTACTACTTTGTAGTGCATAGATTTATATCCTAAGACAAAGTTACTGTAATTCAATGAAACAGGATACGGGAAAGGAGCGGTTCCTGCCCACCGCCCAGCAGCTGTACTTTCCCACAGAGCACAATCCAGCTGTTCCCAGCACACTGCACCTACTTTCACTGCCTCCTCCCAGCTGTTAAATGTTTGGAGATGCTGCGACCACGTCAACCGGGGGTGGAAACTGAGGTACAAGCTACTCAACTATACTCCCAAGAATATTTTCTGTGTTTATATTTAATTTTATACGTATGAGTGTGCTATATGTATATGCATGTATATGTGCACCACTTTTGAGACTGGTGAAGGTGAAAGACAGGAGAGGGCATGGGATCCCCTGGAATTACAGTTACAGATAGCTGTGAGCTGCCAAGTGCTCTTAATTGCCAAGCCACCTCTCCAGCCCTACTTTAAAGACTTATTTAAACATTTTTTAGTGTGTGTGATTGCCATGTGTGTGCTGAGCCTATGGAGGCCATGAGAGTGTCAGATACCCTGGGGTTATAGGCAGTTATGATCCACCCAATATGGGTGCTGCGAACTGAACCAGATCTTCTGGAAAAGCAGCAAGTAATTTTTACTGTTGAGCTATCTCTCTGGCTCTTCCAGAGCTCTCTGACACCGACTGGTTACTGGCAGCAATGATAGACACTACTCAGCATGTGTGATGGCGTAGTTCTGCACTCTGGAGGGATACGATAGGTCTGAGGCAGCTCAGGGTGCATTTGGGTCGCAATGAGATCTTGTTTCAACAACAAAAAGCACATAGTCCCTGAACAGATTTTACTGTGACCTAGTGCAATGGATTGGGTACATACCGGGCTATGAGGCAAACGACATACTTAGTTTCTATTGGTGTGTAAAATTATATACTGCTATTCAATGAGAAATCCTCATTAAGTAGATAGAATATGCCTTCTCTGCGCGGCTGTGGACAACACTGCAGTGTGGAGGGAAAGGCAGAGTAGGAGCAGCTGGAGAGAAGAGGCACACTTGGGGGATAAAGGCAGCGGGATCTCTGTGAGCGCAAGGCCAGTGCAGTCTGTATGGTAAATTACAGGCCGGCCAGGTTATCACATCCATATTCCTTTAATGTCTGACGTTATACAAAGAGTTTGTGAATGAAAATGCAGCCATCTCCTTCTCACACTCATTATACCAGCAATTTCCAAATATTTATACTTAAATGAAAAAAGTTATCCCTTCTTTTAAAAAATCTGCTAAAGGCATGCATGTTATACATGAAAAATATTCCAACTACTCAACTATCATAATAAATTAACTGAAACTGAAGGCATCAGGGGCTGGAGAGACGGTTGAGAGCAAGTTGAGTGCTTGCTGCTCTTCTGGCATCCACATCAGGAGACTAACAACCCTCTGACCTTCTGGCCCCTCAGGTACCCCCATTCAACACCCACAACCATGATGCTCACACCCGCAAATGAAAATTAAAAGCAAAACTAAAGATAAAGAAGGCAGAAAGCTTAGGAAGCAAACAACTGCAGAAGACTGGGCCCCTTCATGTGTTCCTACCACCCAGCAGCCACACGAACCCTTGAGTGACAGTGCTTTCTTGCCTATAAGAGATTGGATCATGAAGTTGTCTGGAACTCAAAGGTCACATTCCTCACTAAAATTGAAAGCATCTCTGATCCCTTCAGTTACCTCTCCTGAATAATATTTCCTTCATCATTTTAGTTCCTCTTCTCTATTTTCAACTGATGTGGGATTCATTCCCCTCTGTATGCTGTGAATACCACTGGCTAATAAAGAAACTGTCTTGGGTCTGTGCAGGGAATAGAGGTAGGCAAGGAAAACTAAAATGAATGGTGGGAGAAGGAAGGCATTATTATATCCTTCTGTGATCTTTGATAGACTTGAAAAATTGATAGCTATAGTTATAGTTTTCCTTAGTTATGATAAACTATAAAATATTTATAAATACTGGAACTGTAATTCTTGTTTGATATCTGTTTTGTTATATGTAATTTTACTATGTTAAAGTTAAAGCCTTCCTTTTTATTTAAGCAGAAAGGGGGAGGTGATGGTTAAAGCCTTCCTTTTTATTTAAGCAGAAAGGGGGAGGTGATGTGTGATTCCCCTCTGTATGCTGTGAATATCATTGGTTAATAAAGAAACTGTCTTGGGCCTCAGCAGGGAATAGAGGTAGGTGGGGAAAACTAAACTGAATGCTGGAAGAAAGGAGGCAGAATCAGAGAGAAGCCATGAAGCTGCCTCCAGAGATAGACATGCCGGAACCTTGTCAGTAGGCCACGAGACTCATGGTAAAATATAAAATTATAGAAATGGATTAAATTAAAATGTAAAAGCTAGCCAATAAAAAGCTAGAGCTAATGGGCCAAGCAGTGATTTAATTGATACAGTTTCTGTGTGGTTGTTTGGGGCTAAGCAGCCGGGAACCAATAAGTGGCCTGTTACAGCATTCAGAGGCTGCAAAACTCAAGAAAATGCCCCCACCCCCGACCCCTGCATTTCGACCAATCACCAGGCAGCTCTGGGAGCAGCATGAGAAGAAAGCAGTCCATGTGACCAGAACAGAGTTCAATTATTTGTGGTTCTTACCCCGTGGTGTGCCTGGTTCCTACCCCAACACAGCTCCATCCCTCTGCTTCTGATAGCATGAAAGGCAGAAATTAGGGGAGAAAGGCTGGCAGCCCACAGTCATATATTCTGAAGTGCTACAGCCAGAGGAAGCGGATCCCAACCAAGACACTAACCCTAAAGCAACTTACCCACCCCAGCTTGCTCCAGAAATTTCCCACAGTTCAGTAAGAAATGTAAGACACACTACAGAAGCATTAACTGCAACTTCAACACAGCATGCCAACAAGGAAGGGGCAGGCATTGCCAGTTTAAAACACACCACGAGGACCTGTGCACTAACAGCACAGATTACAGTTCTGTGTTAACAACACGGTCAGTGCTGAAGCAGTCGCTGTCACACGAGCTGCTGTCTTTATGCTAAGTGTCCTCGTGTTCCTGACTGCAGTGTTTCCCGTCACCTTGGTTAACAGCCACAAAGTTTAAAATGGTCTTCTGCCATCTTTGAAACTTTAGGGGACTCTTAGCAGAAAAACAAGTTATTAACAAGCAAATTCATTTTTGTCTCCCATGCTGTCCAGCATTAGGAGACCTGATTTTCATAAGCACGATGTACTTCAGTGATTTTGTTCCAAAGAAATTCAAATTAGGCAAAGTGTGATTTACTCTGAAGTAAAAGCTTAAGAAGCCATACTGTGAGCCCATTCAGCAGCTGCTGCCCTGGGGGACAATGACCAGCTCTGCTACTAACAAAGACCCTCTGCCGCTCTCTTCAGAGGCAGCCTGGGGAAGGGCGGTGGGAGCTGGAGGGAGGGGCAGGGTACAGCGTGGGGACCCACCAGCCAACTAAACATGAAGCCTTCCCTGTTTCCTACCAGAGTCTTAGCAATTAAAGAAAGCTGTTCATAATGGAAAAAATTCTTTCATGAATTACGGTATTTCCTTTCGCCAGTAAAAGTTTGTAAGTGTTTTTTTGGGGACGAGGTGTATTTAGGAACACAGATGAGATGCAAAGTGGCCTTGAGTCATCAGAAAAGAATGCCACACCACAAGCACTCAGGGGAACCTAAAGAGAAGGGTGCAAAGAAAGCCCTTGTCAGTGTCAAAGGGGGCAGCACCCGGAGAAAAGGCTAGAAAACCCTCCCTGGGCCCGGCTAACACTCACCAAGACGTCACAGATGAAAACATAAATTCCAGGAACCCGCTACCCTACCCTCTCTGCACTTTTAAACTCAAGGAAGGAATATTTTATTTGAGGGAAAGATTTTTCTTTGAAGTGAGATTTAAGTTGAGAGGAAGCGACTTGGCAAAGTTCCTGTCTAAATTATTTCCTGAATGTGATCTGGAGTGCCTCTGAACACTCTGACCCTCAGAACTACTTCCTGTTTTTCTGTCTAATCGAATTTTATTTATTTGTTTTCCTACGAACAATGTAGGACTTGATTTGTCTTTGTAATCTCATCCAATAATTAAATTCTATTTTCTCATCCATGCATTAAGTAATTTGCTTATATATGACTGTGGCCAATATGGAAGTGAAACAATGATCTCATTGTTTCTTTAATGTGTAAGTTCCCTGGTTACTGGTTAAATCCGAACATTTAGTCATAGTTTTTTGAAAAAAAATTGTCAACAGTGTACAAACATACAAACTGAGTGTGTGCATGACTGCATGTAACTTGCAATTCTGACAACGTCTTGGAGGGCAGGGGCAGGGTGCAACCTTGAATCTTAGCAATGGAGAGGCAGAAGCAGGGGGTATCTTATAAGGTCCGGGCAGGGCAAGTCAGAGGTGTACATAGCAACATTCTGTCTCAAAAAATGAACAAAGAAATCTGTCTTGTCAATTTTCAAGTATATAATTCATTGTTACAACTCAGTCATTATGTTGCAGAGTAGACACTACAACTTACAGATTTGAAGTCACTATTACTCACTACTCTCTCTTGTGAAAACCCTAAAACGAGTGCTGGGGACAGAGAAGAAGAAGGGCTGAGCAATACCGCATAAGGGGTGTGTGTTTGCAGCCTTGGGAGAGCTAACAAGCCTAGTCTACCCAGACTTTAGAACCACGCTCCTGACAACAGCTTCCCATAGTGCAGACCAGCCACTGTGACTGAGCAGAACTAGAAAGTACTCCCACACCTCACAGGTTTCAGCGGTAAACCAAAATACCCTCTGCGTCACGCTCTCTGTTTCCTATGACTCAGAAGTTACAGTGACATTACAGAGCGATCCCCATGAAAATCACTGTACACATACAGTACAGACCATATTATCAACATAAAGCATGTAAGGTAACATGGAAAATCCATACTTTCTCTAACAAGTGGTGTTTTGAGAAAAAAGTTACAGCCAGGCAGTGGCGGCACACAACTTTATTTAACCCCAGCACTCTGGGAGGAAACAGGCAGATTGCTGTGGGTTCCAGGTCAGCTTGGTCTAACAGAGTTAGTTACAGGCCAGCCAAAGAAAGCTATACATAGAGACCCTATCTCAAAAAACCAAAAAAAAAACCCAAAAAAACTCAAAAAGAAAAAAAAATCAATAATTTTTATGAACATAAATACAAAATACTTTAAGAAATGTAAAATTTATTCATTTTTTTAAGTGTTAGGAATCAAATCTATGCCTTCTGCATATCAGGCAAGTGCTTTACCAATGGACATAGTCCTAAAATTTACTTCAAAAATCGTACTTATTTTTTAGTGTTTTCAGATTGGGTCTCACTATGTAGCTCTGGCTGACAGAATTCTGACTATGTAATAATCCAGACTGGCCTTGCACTAGAAGCCATTTTCCTGTCTCAGCCTCCAGGATGCTGAGATTATAAAGGATGCAGTACCACACTAAGCTTAAACTTTGTGTTTTGAGAGCTGAGGAGACAGCTCAGTGCTTAAGAGCATTGGGTGCTCTTGCAGAGGAATGGGCTTCAGCTAAATGACTGCTTATAGGGATCATAGCAATCCTCTTCTGGTCTCTGCAGGCAGCAGGCGTGGATATAATGTACATACATACATGCAAGTAAAATATTTACACACATAAAATATTTCTGGGGGGCTATATGTGGTGGTATGCAACTTTAATTCCAGCACCTGTGAACAGAGACAGATTTGAGTCTACATACTATGTTCCAAGGCAGCTAGCCTGGATTATTAGTGAGGTTGTGTTTCCAAAAATAAGCTTTTTTGTTTTTTTAATGTACCTAATTCTCGGTATATCATCCTGATAATCTGCAAACCCTGCCATTTCTTATTTCTTAAATGTTTGTTCTCTTAGATCCTCTGTCCTTTTATTAAAATTAAGACAGGGTGTTACTATGTACTTGGCCTTCAACTCTTTCTTTAGACTCAGCCCCCTGGGTGCTAGGATTAGAGGCGTGAGCCACCACCCAGGGCACTTGCAGAGGACCTCAGACCTTCACAGCTTTCCTTCTCTCCAATTTCACACCTTTGACTGCTTTAGAAACACTGGTTACATCTGAGCCATGCTCAAGTTCAGATTGCTCTCTGGAGACATAGGCTCACAGGCACGGGGCCAGACCTTTCTCCTCTCACTTCACACATGAACTTTCTCCAAACCATTAGGTTACAATCAAGTGACTAGAGATATTTCTTCCCTTCCCCTTTTTGTAGCGCTGGGAACTGAACCTAAGGCAAGCGAGGCACACTGATCCACAACTTTGGTCCCAGAGAGATCTCTTGGTTTTGTTTAGGGACACAGTTTCATCATGTAGCTCTGGCTGGCCTTCAACTCTTGATCCCCCGCCTCTATTCCTAAACGCTGGAACTACAGGTGTGTGTTACCACACCTGGGTCCCAGGTTTCTTGTCTAAGGAGATCTTTTAGACCATGAGGCTGTAGAAGCTGCTAACGGAAGACTAAAGATTAGGACTGGAGACAAATTCCCATTGGTTCACCACAGTTCAGAATTGTAGGAGGAGAGGAGAAAAAGGGTGAAGGTAGAAGGGTAGAGGCCCTCTTTACCTCCCTCATCTCTCCCTCAACTTCAGCCTGTCCTTTGTCCTGGGTCAGAAAGGACAGCTCCTCCCCAAGGCAAGGCTATCCACAGAAACATGAGCCACAAAGTACTCACATTTGACCCCGTAATGAGTGGGAAGTCAAAAACATACTTCAAACTAGTCCTGCAACTGAAGCCAACCTGCCCCACCACAGCATCAAAGAAACTGGACTGTCAGGCTAAGGTACGCACCCTCGGGGCTCTTCTTCAAGACTCCGTCCTTTCTGGACTTTAATCCACTGCTCCAGCTGCTGCATTGAGTTTGTTCTCTGAAGGACTCGATCAGCTTCTGTGGGCAGGGGTCCTGCATTTGGGTGGCTCCCACCCCGGACATCTGCCAAGCTGACGTTCACTGCTTTGCCATCTGAACTATTCACATTGATGGGTCTATAGTGCACGTTCTGAGGTGGGTAGGCTTGCCCACTGTCATATTCCGAGGGCAGAGAGTTCAACTTCACACTGTTAATTTTTGTTAATGGTCTCTCTTGGCCATCCTTCTGAAATCCATATTTCTCAGCTTCTAAGGCCCTTTTTTCCTCAATTTTGCTGATTTCCTTATTTTTCTGATTGTTTTGGACCTCTGGTTTAATGAGAACTCTGTGGTTGGGGATGTTATTGGTTTCTTTAGTTGACGCACTTTCAGTTGTAATCTTGTCCACTCTGAAAGCAGAGGAAAAAAGGGAAGTAAATAGAAGGAACAGGTGTATGCTACACCTCAGACTCAGCCCGGGAAAACTTAACCTTCATGAGAACAAGCAAACGAACAGAGTCAGAGAGCGTAAGCTGACCCAGAATCTCTGAGTTGTGGCATTATCATGCAGGTGTAACTCCTTGAATGCAAGAAAAAATCGTCAGGCAAAAGCAACTGAGACAAGCGCCATGTGCCTCTGCCTGGAAACATCTGGAAACACAGCAAATGCTATTTCTCACCATTAACAGAAGTCAGTCAATTGAAATAACAAATGGCTCTCAGTCACGAAAGCCAGCTCATCATGAGACAACGTTGAGTCTGGCCGTGGAAGCTGTTGCAACAGGAAATTATAGTCTGATGCCACCAAACAGCTGAACTGTATGACTAACTCTTGTTTGTATACAAGATGACCTGTGTGTGGCTTTATTTTCTGGAGAGAAGTCACTGAGTAGCCCAAGTTGGCCCCAAACTTAAAGTGATCCTCAAGTGCCATGGCTACTGGCATCACAGGTGCCAAACACCATATCCAGCAGCAAAGGTCAGGAGCTATCAGTCAAGTTGCTGATGCTCAGTGGGCATCTTTTTCTTAAATAAATAAATAAATAACAGGATCTCACTATGTAGGCCTGGCTGGGTAGAGCTCCCAGAGCTCTGCCTGCTTCTGCCTGGGACTGAGGTATGTGCCAGCATGCCCAGCCTCAGTGGCTATCTTTCCTTCTCACTAGCTGCTGCTTTGGGCAGGGTACAGCAGCTTACACTGCCTGTTTCCTCTTTGGTAAACTGAGACCTTTGATGCCAGAGGACTGTTCTGAGAACCCGACAACAGCTGGCACGGCCCTTGCTGCCTTTGCTTTTCTAGCTCATCGAGCAGTTCTATGGAATCCATGTGCCTGAGAAGAAAATGTTTTGTCAACTGTGTGTCTGGGCCACCTGAGTTTACTACTCAGTTGCTACCAGCTCCTTCTGATAATAAGTTGTCTTCCTGAGCCAATAAAACCAAGCTAATTGTGTGAACCCGCAGGAAGTTGCCAAGGTCACCTCATTCAGCAAGAACTCCCAGAACTGGCCTCCTGCATCTCAGCACACTGCGGGTTTACTGTGAGGTCCCAAGAGTGGTACTGTTGCTAACTTCTGTGATGTGTGGAAAACATACATATTCACACGTATGTACCTACGTTTAACTCTTAGTGAAGAAAGGCAGATTGTACAGACACTCTGGCAAGGGGCTCTAGCAAGAGTGAAATCACACACTGCACACATACAAGTCACACACGAACCACTGCTTCCAAATCCAACCTAGCAGCAGACACAGGGCATTAGACTACAAAGATAGGCTGTGGGCCTTCTGACAGCAAAAGTTTACTGACGACTGCAGGGAGAGGCTGCTTAACAATGAGTGCTGAGTATCTTAAAAAATGGAAAACTAAGTCCAGCCAACTGCAGCTACTGTTTTAGACCAGAACTGTAGTGTTCCCCAAAGGTCACCACTGGAGAAAAGTAAGCATGCAATGATGCTTCCTTAAATGAAACAAAACTGACTCAGAAAACTATGAGAGCATAAACCAGGAGAAATGTGCCTGACTTAAGAAAGTAGTACTTAAGCCATAACAGCAAAGACATAGGAAACCACTCTGGCCATTAAGACAAAAGGTACTTATAGAGGTTCTTCCAAATCAAGAAATAGAGCGACTACCTGAAGACAGGTGTGCGAATACACACCTCAACCCCAGTGCAGTCAGGAGGACCTGAGCTCAAGGTCATTCTTCTCTACACTGAGTTTGAGGCCAGCCTGGGCTACAAGAGACACTGACTCAAAACATTAAAACTAAAAAAAAAAAAAAGAAAGAAAAAAGAAAAAGAAAGGAAGAAAAAGAGAAAGGAAGAGATAAATGCATTATGATCCAGCCATCCTGCTCCTGGGGACCCATCCAGTCAGCATGGTGAGGAGATTCCTGCACTTACATGCTTATCGCAGCAAGCAATCTTCACAAAAGCCAAGAAATATAATGTATACATCAATGGATGGATACAGAGTTTCTAACACACACACACACACACCGTGGCCATATGAATATCCCAGAGTTCATTATGTTAGTGAAATACGCCTGATCATATCCTCTCATTTACATGTAGAATCTAGAAATAGCCAGGCGGTGGTGGCACACACCTTTAATCCCAGCACTCGGGAGGCAGAGGCAGGCAGATCTTTGTGAGTTCGAGGCCAACCTGGTCTACAAGAGCTAGTTCCAGGACAGGCTCCAAAGCTACAGAGAAACCCTGTCTCAAAAAACAAAAACAAAAAAATCTAGAAATATTGACCTCCAAAAAAACACCCAAAAACCAAAAAACAGAACACAAAAGTAGTTCCACAGCCAGGGAGGGGTAGGGGAGGAGTGGGCGGAGAGAGGATTAGATAGTAGGTACAGCAGAATAGGAGGAGACATTTCTATATCTTAACAGCACTGTAAGGCAACTATGGTTGATAATGATTTTTCAAAATAACTAGTATGGGTTTTTAATGCCCCAGCAAAAAAGGAAATGATCAAAGTCTGAGATGACATCTATGCTAATTACCCCAGTCTGATACTGCAGTGTATATATGCGAAATGTCCTGTGTATAATTACTATACTATAGCAACATGTGTAATTACTGTATGTCAACTGACAATAAAAATACAGGGTTGGAGGTACAGTTTAGTGACAGGGATGGTGTGCTTGCCTGGCATGAGAGAGACCATGGGCTGGATGCCTAGCATACACACACACAAAGTAAAAACACGGAGGGGGCTGGAAGGAGATAGTTCACTGGTTAAGAGCACTCGTGACTCTTGCCAAGGACCTGGATACAACGCCCAGCACTCACATGGAAGCTCGCAACTGTCTGATTCTGGCTCCAGGGGTCTGATGCCTTCTGGTGGACTCTGTGGGCACCAGGCACATTTGGAGTACACAAACTCACTGAGTTTCTTTCAACTTTTTGAAAAAATTATGGGTGTTTTGCCTGCAAGTCTAACAAGCCTAACACAAACATGCTGCAGTTCTAGGTTTCTTCGGAAGCCAGTGTCATGACTGCACATGGCCCACTGCACCCCATCTTTTCTGTATGTGTTCGTCTTTTCTTCATTTCCTAGCTACCCCAGTCAGGGTTTGACCCAAGCCTTGCAGGGCTCGGTAGTGGATGTTTGGGGCTGGGGATGTAGCTTAGTGGCTGAGTACCTACCTAACATAGAAGGACTTAGGTTTGGTATCCAGCACCACAATTCTGCCTTCCCCGACCGGGTTGTTTTATCTCTTAGGTGATATGCTCTGGTAATTGTTTTAAGTATTGGAGTTGCAAAGCAAAGAAACCCCATTACTTTTACTTCAAGCAAACAAAACATCTCACTGGATTTATGAAATTAAATATAAAAATAAGATACTTTCAGTCTTGAATGTCTAAACATAATGGTGCCAACAGCCCAGAGTAGAAGACGGTGTGTTTCACTGTGGTGTGACAGTGACTGACACCTCCCGGCTGGGCTCAGAGGAGGTGTCCAGTAACTGCTGGCTAAGGGACAACCACAGTTACAAAACTGCCTGCAAACTGTCATGGGGTCGCAAACAAATGACTCATCCTTATCATCTCCTTGCCTTTGGAAACCAGGAGAGGACAGGAGATCCCTGAAGCTGGAGTCACAGATGACTGCGAGCCCCCTCCGTGTGGCTACTGGGAGTCAAGCCTGAGCCCCCTGAAAGAACAGCTGGTGCTGCTGTCAATAAGCCACCTCTCACACCTCACACACTATTTTATATGTGCTTTTAATTCATTTATTACTTTTTTTTTTTTTTTTTTTGGTTTTTCGAGACAGGGTTTCTCTATAGCTTTAGAACCTGTCCTGGAACTAGCTCTTGTATACCAGGCTGGCCTCGAACTCACAAAGATCCGCCTGGCTCTGCCTCCCGAGTGCTGCGATTAAAGGCGTGCGCCACCACCGCCTGGCAATTTATTACTTTTTAAACGAAAATACCTAGGGCTGGTCTGCAACTCATGATTTTTTGGCTTCTACCTCCTAGGTGTTGGGATTACAGGGGTGCACCACCACACTTGGCTCCCTGTTAGGTGTTGGGATTACAGGGGTGCACCACCATGCTTTGTTCCAGTTGTTAGAATTATAAATTCAACAAAAGAAAACGAAAGTAAGTTGAAACTGCAAAAAGTATAACATGCAGTATAGAACTACTTGAAAAAAATAAAATACTCTAATTTCTATATTCATTTCTATATTTTAAAAAGTTCCTAGAAGTTTTAGGGATAAATCTGCATATTTTCAATTTTCTTTCTAAGTACAAGGTGAGAAAGAAACCAGATTAAAATCCATTCTCTGTTTCTCTTTCTCTCAATGTATGTGGGTGTGCATGTTGTACATGGACACAGGTGAGTTCTCATTCTATTTATTATTAGTGTTTTTTTATTTTTAATTCTTTTTTTTTTTTGAGACAGGGTTTCTCTGTGTAGCCCTGGCTGTCCTGGAAGTCACTTTGTTTATCAGGCTGGCCTCAAACTCGAGATTTGCCCACCTCTGCCTTGCAAGTGCTGGGATTAAAGGCATGTTCCACCACGAACCCGCTCTTTATTTATTATTAGTGTGTGTGGGGGGATGCATTCACAGTGTGCATATGAAGGGCAGAGGGCAATACTGTAGAGTCATTTCCTTTGCCTGTGGGTTCAAGACTGAACTCAGGTCATCAGGCGTTGGAGACACTTTTACCCACACAGAACACTCACTGGTCCTGGCCTGGAACCATTTTGCCTCCACTACCCCAGTGCTGGGACCTCAAGGACTAGGACTATGGCTTTGGTACAGCACCTGCCTAGCATACACAAGGCCCACGGCCCCGGGTCTGACCTTTAGCACAGTCACCACCACCAGCAAACCCAGAACCTGTTTATTTCCATGCTTGGGTACCCGGGTGAGGGTTTGGGTTTTAAAAACAATAGTACAAATAAGAGCCAGGCTTGGTGGCAGAAGCCTTTTATGCTGGCACTTGGGAGGTTGAGGCAAGGGAATCCTTTTATCTTTTTGAGTTTGAGGTCAGCTTGATCTGCATAAAGAATTCCAGGACTTGAAGAGCTACGTGGAGAGACCCTGCCTGAAAAAAATAAAAGCACAAATATCTTATAAAGCCTCAACTCCGTCTTTCAGACAACAGGCTAAAAGACGACTAAGACGCACACTGAACTAGCATGCGTGATGTCACGGGGCTTGATCTCTCAGTGGAAGACAGACAGACACACCCCTTTAAAAGTACACACTAGCAATTTTCTTATATAAGATGTGAACTTAATTATCATTGACTGGAAAGTTTAATTAAACTATAAACCTTCAAATCATAGGAAGTTTTAAGAAGTGTATTCCCCAACAATTGGGAGGCAGAGGAAGGTGGATCTGTGAGCTCAAGGCCAGTCTGGTCCACAGATCAAGTTCCAGGACAGCCAGGACTACATAAAACCCTGTCTCTGGGGGAAAAGAAGAAAAGCCTATGCATTCAACCTTTATTTTTACAATTGAGACACATATTTTCTTTGATTAGGTCTGCTTCTTTTGGAAACAGGGTTTTGTGATGCAGCCCAGGCTGGCTTTGAGCTTGAGACTCTCACGCCTACAAATACCTGGACTCTAAGTGTGTGCCATGGGCCAGCGACAACTCAGTGGGTGATTGCTGAGTGTGGTCACTGGGACCCATGCACCGAAAGGAAGAGCACTGACTCCTGAAGCTGTCCTCTTGCCTCCACACGAACATGGTAGCGCATGCATGTACACATACATGTGCAAAAAAAAAAAAACCAAAAAAGCAAATAAAACATAACAAACAAAAAGTGCGTGCCACCATGTCTGGCAGACTGATCCTCAGTACAATGAGGAATATTAATATGACCCATTATCTTCAAGCAGAGAAGAAAACACAAGTCTAGGATCAGTTTTAGCAAGGAATCTGAGCACTACAGTTTTAAAGGAAAGGCTCAATTCATCAAGTAGTAGACATATTTAGAAATAATTTAAATGTTCTATGAACTATTTTCTGGAGTTATTAAAAATAAAATAACCAGAATTAGCCAGAAAAATACTAAAAAAAAAAAACTTACCAGAATTTCTTATTGTTATTTATTTACTTCCCAAACACCAATACAATATAAGAACACAATGAAATTAACTGCATGAAATTAACATCTATGATTTAGGCTCTTAAAAAAAATATCCCATGAAGCGCACAAATCTGTATAGCTTTAAGGTAATAAGAAGATGTACTCACCGGAAATTAAAGGTAAGTCTGTAAGAAGAAAGAACATTCAGGTTGAATGTTAGGATTATAGAGTAACCCATGCACACTGACAGATGAAAATGAGGCAAGAAAAAAGGCAAAATAAAAATGCAGGTGGGGTCTTCACTGACAAAGGCACTCTCGGCCGTGAAAGAGGCCAAGAGAAACCCATGCACGGTGACAATGGCATTGGCAAGGAAGGACTGTCATGGAGATGGGGCCGCTGCAGCTTCCCTGCAAGGCCGTACCTTTTCACAGGTTCTGTCTGCACCAGGGCAGCATCTAACATGGCCTTCATCCACAGCTCCATCTCCTTTCCTGTATCAGTGCAGAAATAATAGGTCCGCATGTTCGGATGGGCTGCCTGAGTGGAAACGGCACCGTCACTTTATCATGATACGCAATTCTGGAAAAGAGAGGGAAAAGCGGCTCTGTATCTATCGTTACTACGGAATTTCAGAGAAGTGGACTTGCCTTTTACATAAGACACAGACATGACTTAAGAAAGAACATACATACTGACCCCAGCAGCTACATTAATTATCCTTTGAATGTTTCTTTAATTGCATATACCTCAACGCTACAAAAACATGTGTTCTAGGAAGTATGAACAAAATATACCTGTGGGGTCTGTCCCACTCACTCAATTCTAACCATTTTAATTTGGTGCAGCCAATATTTTCCCATTCAAGGATAATATTTCGAGCCAGGCATGGCATTTGGGAGGCTGAGGTGTGAATCTTAGGCCAGTCTGGTCACATGGTGAGTTTTAGGACAGAATGATCCAGAATGGAAACCCAGTCTCAAAAAGCAAAACAAAGTAACACAAAGGTGATGTAGGAGGGTCTTCTGTATGTATGTGTTGCTTTCATTGGTTAAATAAAGAGACTGCCTTGGCCTTTTGATAGGACAGCCCTTAGGTGGGTGAAAAAAACAAAACAAAATTCTAAAATAAAATCTTTCCCAGTAAGCCACAACTTGTGATAACACACAAATTATTAAAAATGGGTTAAACAAATATGTAAGAGTTAGCCAATAAGAGACTAAAACTAATAGATAGACCAGACAGTATTTCAATAAATACAGTTTCTATGTAATTATTTCAACAGCCGGGAGCCAAACAAAAAAACACAGCCCACACGCCTCATACAACACAAAGGTGGAGTGTGCTTTATAGTGAGCAGCAACAAAACGGGAAAGCACATGTAAGCATTCTTGCTACTCGATAGCAATATCTTTAGTCTTTAAAAGCAATGCTGTTTGCGTCTTTCAGAGGTGGCGTATGGACACGTATGCATAAATGACTCCAATAGCATTTCCTTCTAGTTTCTCTTTTCAGGCTTCCAAGTTATAATGCAAACACCTGCAGTTTGTGAGGAGGAAAATGCCCAGTGGGGTCTTCGTCTATGGGTGTACCTTTATCAGAAAATCAGGAGGAAAACAGCTTGAGGACACTGGGGAGACACTGCGGGAGGACACGGCAAAAATACAGCAGACGAGATGAGCAAGCCGTCGCAAGTTCCACTTAGAGACCCTGTGGTCACTTCCCATTAGACACATGAAGACTTGGAGGAATGAAGAAAGAAAAGCCACTGCAGCCCAAGCGAGGGGAGGAGCCTGTTAAGCAGCTGACTGCTAAGTAGAAAACCAGGGCTCTACATCTAGGATCACACCCTTCCGGCCAACGTCCTGTATCTACTTTCTCCCCTAGATCAAACCGGCTTAACATCTTTAGAATACTTACAATACACATATAGCCAATAAGCAGCGGTCACTGTAACATCCTAACTAACAGATCTCCACGGTGAGGTCAGAGGTAACTGCTGAAGTAGCCTAAGACACAGTTCAAGTGCTCTGGTGCCGACATGATCAGCAGTCACTAGACTCTTGGGAGTGGGTTTTGGTAACACTGCCCATATCTGTGATCAGTGGAGGGAACTGGGCTGGTGGTGGTAAGATCCTGTCCCTACCCTGAGACAACAGAAGCCAGACCATGAACACAGCCACCCCACCATGCACTAGTTCAGAAACTGGGAAGTTCCTACTTACCATGCCGATAAGAGCAGACTCAAAGTCAACAAATGCAGTCATATAGTAGCTCAAAATTTAGGGGAAACACCACAAAAAAAGAAGTTAAAAGAATAATTACTATTGTTACAGGCAAAAGAAAATCTAAACTAATAGTTATAGAGAAACTATACCACACCCTTGTGGCCACTTCTGTGCTATTTTAACTTTGCAGATTTAAAAAAAAATCCTTTAACTGATTTTTATTACTATTACTTTTTAAGTGCTTATGTGATAGTGTTTTGCTTGTGTGCATGTCTGTGTGTTACATGCAAGCAGTATCCTCAGAGGCCAGAAGAGGGCACTGGATCCCCTGCACTGAAGGTACAGACCTTGTGATCTGCTATGTGGGTGCTGAAAACCGCATCCAAGTCCTGTGTGCTTTCAACTGCAGAGCCTTCTCTCTAGCCCCACAGAATGCTTTTCTTTGTGCCTGTGAGCCCAGACTTTAACAGCTGAGACATCTCTCTAGCCTGCCTTTCTTTTCATACTGCAGTTTTGTTGTTTGTTTTGGTTTTTTAAAAAATAATCTAAGAATACAGATAAAATGTCCCTCAAAGAGAAAAATTTCAATAAACATTTGCTAAATTTACTAGCAGATGAAAGACTCAAGCTTATGGCCAAGTCAATGTGAGCATTGCAGTTCTAGACACGTACTTTACAAAGGTCTTATTTGAAGTCACCTGTATTCAGTGTTTTTGAGATGCTGGAAATTGAACCAGGGCCTTATGCACAGGAAACCTTTGCCACTGAGGTACACTTCCAGGCCAGTTTTATCCAATTGCTCCGCATGCTACCACGCTGTACACCATGTTCACTGTGCTAGTTGACTCATACTTGAAGCTACTCCCTCGCACCCGGGCCTTGCTCTTGCATCACCTTCTCACCCTGCTTAAGCCTTCCTCTTTTTTTAGCTTCATAGTTAATAATAATGCAATATACGAGTTAGCAAAAGTTACACACTAGTTCAGTCTTAAGTATTCTTTTAAATGAAGTTTAAAATCATATGCATTTTAGAAAGGCACAAGCATTTTCATTGATAGTGTATTTTGCCATTTGTAGCTTTATTCTTTTCTTAAAAGATTTATTTATTTCCTTATTTATTATGTATACAGTGTTCTGTATGCATGTGTGCCTGCATGCCAAAAGAGGGCACCAGCTCATACTATAGATGGTTATGGCCACCATGCAGTTGCTGGGAATTGAACTCAGGACCTCTGGAAAAGTTGCCAATGCTCTTAACCTCTGAGCAATCTGTCTAGCTCTTGCACCTTTACTCTTAAAACAAAATTTCCACATTAAAATCTGTCACGGTTATTAAAAAATATATATAACCAGGGAAAAATAAAACAAACCTCAAACCCAAGATGGGTCACTTCTGGAAGTGTGACCATAACCCTAAAGCAAAGAATGCATTTTTGTAACATAAAAATTCATGAATGCATTAGCATTAAAGCAATAGCACAAGATGAGGGGGTGAATGGTGGCTTCCGTAGGGACCCAGGTGGCTGGCCACTCAAGTTGGGCAATGACCATTATGCACTTGAGATCATCTTTGAGACTAATGTACAAATCTGTATTTATGTCATGTTGAAGAGACTCTTCTCCAACGCTCTTCCCATATAGTCCATCTGACGAAATTCAAATAGTAACTGAAAGAACAATGAGCACTAAGATATCTAGCCATAGTCTTCCATCATGTTTGCTCTGTCATGCTTGTTTTGTAGAGAAACATTTGAAAACACAGCCTGGATTATGTTAACATGCGTTTCCTACAATGACAGTATTCCCTGGCATGGCTGTACCATCACTAACCAATAAGCTTTTTTTTTAAATTTAATTTTATTTTATGTGCATAAGCATTTAGCCTGCATGTATGTCTGTGCCAGAAAACGGTGTTGGGTCCCTTGGGACTGTAGTTACAGATAATTGTGAGCCACCGCCAATACACTTTAAATGTAAACATTACTACCAGGATCAGCATCTGTTCTAATTTTCCCTAATTTTTCTTTCTTCTTTTTTTTTGTTATGAGCCTAGCCTTTAATAGCTGAGCCATCTCTCCAGCCCCAGCATCTGTTTGCTAGTTTCACAGGGTAAAGTAGCATGCTCCTTTCCTTACCTTAAATGCATACTTGCGATTGATGTGGTCCTCAGAGGTAAGCATGGCTATCTGAAAACTAGGCAGCAGGATGCTTCCCAGAATCCCCTCTTCCTTCTCATCTAAACACAAGTGTTTCATTAGAATTTTTGTTCTTTAGGAATTTCACCACTCGCCCTGTATCCTCACACATCCCCCAACCCCCTGCCCAGCTCTAGTTGTTCATATTGTTTCCCATCCTCTCTGGATGGGCACTTAGAGGTGGGAGCCTTTACTAGTAGCTAAGACTCATAGGGAAGCTGGCGAATCGAGCAACAGACCTATGTATTTGTGTTGCTTTCATTGGTGAATAAAGAAAACTGCCTTGGCCTTTTGATAGGACAAAAATCAGGTAGGTGGAGTAGACAAAAAAAAAATGCTGGAAAAAAGACAGTGTGGCAGACACCATGTTTCTCCTGCCTGAGACGGACGCTGGTTAGAAATCTTTCCGGGGGGGGGGGGGGGCTGGAGATGGCTCAGTAGTTAAGAGTTTTGCCTGCTCTTCCAAAGGTCCTGAGTTCAATTACCAGCAACCACATGTGCTCACAACCATTTGTAATGAGATTTGGTGCTCTCCTCTGGCCTGCAGGGATACATGCAGGCAGAACACTGAATACATAATAAATAAATAAATCTTAAAAAAAAAATTTTCCCAGTAAGCCATGACCTCGTGGTGACATACAGATATTAAAAATGGGTTAAACAAATATGTAAGAGTTAGCCAATAAGAGGCTAAAACTAATGGGCCAGGCAGTGTTTAAATGAACACAGTTTCTGTGTAATTATTTCGGGGGTTAAGCTGGGAAGAATGCGGCCCGCTCCTCTTACCACAGACCTGTAAGGAAAGCACATAAACCACACTGAGGAAAACGACTGAACAAAGAACTTGTCTGGAGATGTCTGAGAACCCTGATACACACTGTCACTGTTATGGATCCACCAGACAAGTTCATGAAGCCATGCATCCAGCTGATAAACTCAAGTGTGATGGACTTTTCTGTCATGCCAACTGCTTCCCAAACAACCACCCAGAGACTTATTCTTAATTATAAATGCTCAGCCGATAGCTTAGGCTTGTCTCCAGCCAGCTCCATACAACTTAAATTAACCCATTTCTACTAACCTATGTGCCACCCCAAGGCTCATTTACCTCATCTATGAACTTCCCAGGCTGCTTCTTCTGTGTCTGACTCACAACCTCTCCAACTCCACCCTTCTTCTTCCCATCATTCTCTCTGCCCCCAAATCCTATCTAGCTATAGGCCAATCAGCATTTTATTAACAATAAGAGCAACACATATTTACAGTTTACAGAGATTGTTCCACAGCATTTCCCTCTTTTTGTGTACTTAAAAAGAAAGGTTTTAATCTTAACATAGTAAAATTATACACACACCAAAGACAGTTATCAAGTAAGAATTAGTTACAACATTCAGTTCATTTGTATTTGGCAATATTAGAGAAAATATTCTATTCTTTATTTTATCTTTAACTTGCCTTATTAAAAAAAAAGGTATTGCCATGTGGCAGAGTGTAGATAAAAAATATGGATTAATTTAAGTTATAAGACCTAGAAAAAAGCCTGAGCTATTGGCTGAGCATAATAATCAATAAGTCTAAAAAGGATAGATTATTGAATCTACTTTAATCTAAAAAAAATTGATAATCTCAAAATGTTTTATATTGGTATGGATTTTGGTTAATTAATACAAATTTAAAGTCATTTTTGCTATATCATATGTATGTTTCTACTCTTGTTTGGGATATTGTGTTTACTCAACTCACTTAAAAATGTAATGCATAATTTAAAAACAGGTTAGTCATCTACAGTAATCAAATCTATAGTTAGTTATCTATAGTAATCAAACTTATAGTCATATTAGGTATGTTTTCAAGGCTAAACAGATATATTTAGAGAGATATATATGGTCTTCAAACACTTCAAAGACCTACAAAATATGGCATTTAAAATATTTAATAACCTAAAGTTTTTCATGACAGTGAGACTCTTCTGCTCCTGACAGCACCAATCTGCTTCAAAAAAGGATGATGGGTACTCAAGACCCTCTGTATGGAGTTTGCTTTCTTTATGGCAAAGCTAATCATTTGGGCAAAGAAACTGCACTTGCCTCGACTGCTGACAGTTACTGTTCAAACTGGACCAGAAGAGTATTAAAAAAAAGTGGCTGCCAAACTTTATCAAGACAAGGAAGGAAAATCCTTCAAAATTCCCTGCTTCTCAAAAAAGTCTGTCAGATATACTAGGCCTGTAGGCCAAAGATAGATGCCCCAACATCACTAAAGAACTTTTGATGACTGTCCAGGCAGCCAGATGTCCCTATTGCTAAATAACATTACACCCTTCTGGGGTTTTTATTAGCGTTAAAGACTAAATAATTAGAGTTAATGTTTTCTTTAGTTATAATAAAAGGTAAATTAGGTGTAAAACTTTACACTCAAAAAGATAAGATAGATGATATTTTCTCTAAATTTACCAAATAAAAATGGACTGGATATTGCAACTGTAATCCTTACTTGATAATTGCTTTTGTTGTATATAATTTTATTATGTTAAAGGTAAAACCTTCCTTTTTATTTAGATAAAAAGGGGGGAATGTGAAATATTTCTTCACATTGTGAATATATGACACTGTGATTGGTTTAATAAAGAAGCTGACTGGTCTATAGCTAGGCAGAATATCGTTAGGAGTTGAATTGGACTAAGGGAATCCTGGGAAGGATAAGGGGGAGTTGCCAGCCAGACTCAGAAGCAGCAAACTCTCAAATGCTGTACAGATCTGAGAGTATGGCATTTAACAAAAGCTTCAAACACAGAGACACGCCAGCTTCCGCAGCACCCTATAGCTCCTCCAAGAAGATGCATGGTTGTAAAAGACCTTCCACCTCCAGGCTTTGCCTTTGGGTTTGGCAGAGCCACCCACACAGCAAAAAGTGGCCTTCCACCTCGTCAGCTTCCTGGATGCTTCACCCAGGGAATCAATCTTCTCATCCCACCAAGACAGGTAGACTAAATTTTCCCCCCACAGGAAAAAGCTTTGGGCCTCTTATACTCAACAGCTAATGGCAAGCACTGCTTTCAGACTGGTATTCTCCAAGGACTAGGAGAAACTTAGGATTGCCTGCATAGCTAAAAAAGCTGTCTCATTTCTGCTCATTTATTCCTCCCAGATCTGTCTAATGGCATCTGATAACTAAATGTACTGGCAGCTCATTACTTTGTTAAGTTTCCTGCTAAAATACAGACAGGTGTCCCTCTTTAACAGGCTTCAAAGTCCAGGATTTAACAGGTTTCAGGTGTATACTAAAAGCAATAGCCTTTTGCTATGCCAGATACCTACAGGTTCCTGAAAAAAGTTCTACTGCTGTATCAAAAATCAGGTCTGGCAAAAAACTAACAGTCTCCAGAGCCTATTTTAACCCCAACCAGTTTCAAGCATATTTTACATGTCACTCCTGCTATCTGGGCCAAGATAAAGTGCTCTCCAGACAATGCCAACATCTGTACCAGTTCCTGGGACTTCACCATTGGTACCAACTCTCCTGGATCAGGGACACCTACCAACTAAAATCTGGTTGTTATCTGACACACCCGAGCCTCACTTGTACAACCAGGGCACTTCTGACAGTTAATGACTTCCCATGGCTAGCCCCATTTATAGGGCCAATAATAACAATATTTTTTTCCTCCTAGCCACCTGCCTTCTCATCTCCCTCAAAAAGCAGCTGCCTGAGGACTCCAGGATGACAGTAAACTGGCTGCCGCTCCAGCTACACCTCTCGCTGAATGTGAGCTCACCAACTCCCAGCTTTCCCCTCCCCCTTGTCGCCCCATGCCAGCAGGAAGTAGCTGAACTTGAGCCAATGCCCCTTTATCCAAAAAGAGACTAAAATGTTGGTCATAGGCATCACCTCAGCTCTCTGTTACCCTTATACAAAGAGTCTGGAATGTAATACCTGGCTGGGAAGCCTCCTCCCCCTGGGATTCACCTTAGCCTGGACTCTACCTCCAGGAAAGCCTGCCAAGCGCTAACCCCTCCCTAGGGAGGGTCAGGACCACTGCCACAGGCTATTTAGGCTGTCATCCAGAAAGGGAACACCAGATTCAGTCTAACTGGTCTAATTGGAATTATTTGCATTGGCAGAGAGGCTCTTATGAATGGCACAAACCTGCCCACATCCCAGCTATTTGGGAGGTGGATGGGTTGCTTGAACTCAAGAATTTGAGGAAACACTGTGAGAAAAAAATACACTATGAAAGCTTGTTTTAATAATTTCCTAGTGAGAAAAACCAGAAGGAATCTTTCCTATCCATCGAGGAGAACGAAGGGGCGTATTTACCCAGTAACCCCTATAGGTTTTCAGTGCCAGTACTAAAAGTCTGTTTTGTGTTTTTTATATAACCTTTTCCATGTTGGAAGAAAATGATCATTGATTTTTCAGCACTCTGGCTGAGGAAGGAAGTTCAAGTTCAAGGGTAGCCTGGATTAAGCTAGACTGTCTCAAAAACAACAACAACAACAACAAAAACAATCAACCAAAATAGATGTATGCATAAATGTACAGACACTTATATCAATAATGCATATTTTTCATTTTCCAACCAATTATAATAATTCCTGACATTACACTCACTTGGGTAAAATCACAAGATATGGACAGTCTATGAATCCACAGCTAGAGCTCACAAAATTAACATATAAAAGCCTTAGCTGGCAGTGATGGTCATGGCTAGAATCCCAGAAACTAGGAGGCTGAGGCAGGTTCACTGGTTCCAGGCGAGCTCATGTGCAGGGTGATATGCCAGCTCCCAAAACAAGTACCCAACCAAGGACTTTATCTCTAGGTGCCGTATTCAAAGACAGAGTGGCAGACTATTCTTAAGTTCTCCGCACAAAACAAATCAAAACACAGGGAGCAGACCAAAATCACAGCAGCCTTCAGCCAGGAGTGGCGGCACACACCAGACACTGTGGAGCTCTATGATCTCAAGGCCAGGCTGGTCCACACTGTGAGACCTGTTTCCTCTCTGCTTACAGCCCTGCTCTGTCTTCTGCCATACTCTAGGGACTCTGAACCTTGGGTTGGTGAAGAAAGGTTTTCTTGACATTATCTGTAAACAGCAAGAATATTACTGTCTTTTAAGACATAGCTACTGCTTAGCACACACTGCAATTATGGACTAAGATACTAGAGCAGCTGATGAACTCACCTCTGTAATAAAACAGGCAGAGGTCAGAAAGCACAAACCAGCGTTTCTTCCACAGCTTCATGCCGGTACTGTCCTGCATTAAACAACAGATTGAAGATACTGCTGATATACATTTTGATATGCATGTAACACAACCTAATTTAAAAGCCCTATCAAAAAGTTCTGATCTGTTACTTGCACAGCCAGGTGATTCTGGCATGTTTCAAAATGCCAGAAAGACAGAATATTTCTACCACAGAGAAAGGATGGACATTTGAGAATGCAGACAAGCTGCCTCCGACTTGATCACAATACTTATATGTATGAAAGTCACATGGTCCTTCATAAATAAATGAAATTTTTATATTCTGACTAAGGAAAATTTCCAGGGACTTGTATTATGTTAACTAAGATGGTCGTAAGCTGACTGTTCTCTGAAGAGTGATGCTGTCATATAAAAAAAGAGTAGGCCGACATCACCTGAAACTCACTCTTCTGAACACATGAGCTTGTGAGGGTGAGAATAAGGGAGGCATGAAATGGTGTACAGACTCACTCTGCTAACCAGGTTTAATAAACATGTTACTCGTCAACAAGAAGCAAAAACATGTACACGGAAATTATTTGAAGGGTAAGATGATTAAAATGAACAAGAATGAAAAATCTTAGTAGACAAATTTAGTAAATGTTCTTCCATCTATGGTTAGGTTTTGCTCATCCTGCAAGAGACTGCGCCCTTTAGCTAATGCTAAGTGATCTACTTCATAAAACTACCAGTTTCAAATGTGATCACAATCTTAATAAGTATTTTCCCACACTCAATAAGTAAGAACGCTGGGGAAAACTGGATGCCCTCAAAATGCCAGACACATGTTTAGATGTCCGCATTAATACTCCTTAATATATTTCTAGCTAATCTAAAGGTGATCTTAAAATGATAGAGATGAAATACGGGTAGAAAAAAACATCCTAAATGTAAAATGCTTATCTTTAAGATGGAGGAGGAACCAAAAGCCCAAGGGGACATGCTCATCCTTTGGATTTTTCTTTGGATCAGACAGGAGAGCCACAAAAATTTTAAGGTCATATATCCATTGCTAAACATTCACACTAGTAACACTGTGCCATAACGTTCAACCTTGGGAACAAGAGACAAGATCTGCAGCTGTCTTAGTGAGGGGCCATTGGTCACCAGTGTGTCTAACGGTGTCAAGCTACTTAAATATCTGTGGGTCATAGGCAGCAGGTAAGATGAACATGGAGTCCCTCTTACAAACTTGATGTGCAAAGATGCTTGAGCATGGCCTTCAGGATGGTTCTCGGGGAAGCAGCATCTCAGGAGTACTGCACGGTGAATGTACTATGTGTTTGAATGAGTAAATGTTATTAGGGCCACCAGAAGTCAATCACTGACTATAAAGAAATGGATCTGCAAGATCACTAAGCCACTGATGTAGTTTAAAAAACTTTTCCTTGAGTTTGGAATTGAACCCAATGTGGCCTTGAACTTGTTTGCTTTGCCCGTGCCTCCCGAATACTGGGATACAGGCATGGCTACGAGCCTGGTTTAAAGTGCTTTTAAATTCAGTGGACACGGGGTAGCCACAGGTTTGGGGGACTCTAATGAGACATTTAAACATCTATGAGATGTGCCAATGACCAGGTCAGGTAACTGGTATGACTGCCCGGGATAAGCGAGAGTGAAAGGCAGGTAACAGATTGCATGCTGGGTGCCATCTCAGTTACTGGTAGTCACTGTTTGAAACCCACAGTAAAAATGAATCCCTCATTTATAAAAATCCTTAGTCACCAACTTCCCAGACAGTAGCGCTTCAACCCTATCTGAGAGTGGAGATAATTACCTGCTTATACAGCCAGCCGCGCCTTACCACAGGGGCGTTCGGATTCCTCTTAATTGAATTGGACCTTTTTCCAAAATTATGAACCTTTTTGGAGGCCCGTGACGTCTAAACAGGAGAAAGCAGGGCAGAACATATAGTATTAAGAGTTGGAGCTTTAAGATTTTCTCTACTTTTATAATTTTCATCTTTTTCCAGATTTCTCTGATATTTGGAGGAAAAATTATAATCCTATTTTTGCAAGCTTATTTCAAGTATAAGAAGGGTACACAAAGAAATGTGATTTCTAGGTTACTACATTAATTTTACCCTTAAAAGTTTAGTTGATTCAAAATTTAATAATTTGAAATACTTCTTAATGTACAGAAAGATGAATTTCAAAAGAGTTAAATCTGAAATACAGACGGTAAATTTATACTTATAAAAATAAAGAATGAATATAAAAAAAAGTTTAGTTGATTGAACAGAAGGCCCATTTCCTCATACAAACATCCACAATGTTTGCAAAATTACTGAATATTTCCACTCAGTAGCTACAAAATAAGCAGGTCTCTAAAATTTGTTAATTTATATTTGAAGCTATTCTTTATGCCAATTACTACTAGTATAATTAGTACCATGCAATAATAAAAATGTAATTATCATTCTCTAATTCCAATTTTAAGTCTACAACGAGTAGTCGCAATAGATACAAACCAATACTTCGAACAGATTAACAATAAGCAGATTAACTCACTCTGCCCACAGGGCTCATGGGATGCACAGCATAGTCTGAAGCCATGCTGTAATTGGAAGCTTCATTTATCACACTTATGGGTCGCTCCTTCTTTTCTTCAGATGTCATGGCCGCAACAGTCCTGAAAAGATACCCATGCTGCAGCCTACTGTCCCACAGCGCCACAGCAAGGCCTCCCCAAGTTATAAAGGCGGCCTGCTTTTCAACAGCTTGACACTAGTTACCGTAACGTTATACTTCACGCTATCTATCACCACTTTAAATGAAACCAACACTTCTGCTTCTAGCCCAACATAAACTAGAACTACATTTAAACAGGCATTACTGTAGATAGTCTTGGTCATTCAAATGAAAAATTAAAAAAAAAATCAATGCAAGGGTTTGAGCCATGTGACTGGCATGCACAAGGCTATGGACTCAATTCCATGTATCTGCATGTGCACACACAAAAATTACAATGTTAACTGCTCTAATGTTATAAATAACTAATAGCTGAACAGTTTTATGGCATATAATGTAGGAAATGGTGGGGGACATGTGGCAACAAACAAAAGTTGATAGAAAATGGTTAATTACCACAACCCCAAACTGAAGGTGAGAAAACAGCGCAACTCAGTTGAATAGACCAAGTCTGCAGATTTCTTTACCTGGCATCCTGAGAGCCAGAATATAAGTTCTCATGAAAGAACTTCTAAAATTACATTCCCCAGGAAAAAAAGGGAGATCATGTTTCTCTGTGACAGTAAACAGCTTACACTGTTATATCTGACCGCATATGTCCAGATAAAGAAAGCTGTTAACTGCACTGGGTCATACATGTGTCATACATGGGTCACAGCAATCCCATGGAACCCCACTCCAACGACAGCATGCCATGACACTCTTCACTTACTGGTCATTCACAACAAAGATACAATTATCCTGGGATGGCTGTCCTGTGACTGGATGCTTGCAGGTCACTTTCCTTTCATTGTGGCTGAAAGAATAAAAGAAAAAATGAATTATGTGGGGTACTTCTACAATCATAAACATTTTTCTAATAGTTTAGCAGCAAAGCACCTACATTAAAACTCTGACATTGAAGTCACTGAGCAAACACAGCAGCTCTCTCTCCTTGGCTTACTGCGGTGTGCCGCAGGTGAGTGCAGAGCACAGGTATAGTATCATGAAGTCTGAGACCTCAATATTTCATAAACAAAGTCCAACTGACCAGGCCAGCTACCATCGTATTTTATATTTCTCAGATGAGCAACAAACAGAAAGAATGAGCACCTGTCAGTCTCCTTTAATTTGGGCCCAAGTTTGGCGCATTTCAGAGAGCAAACACTGCAGGGGCATCAGTACACTATGCTCTCATAAAGCTAAGAATAAAGCATATGTTTAAATCAATTTATTCTTTAACAGTTTCACATATGTATAAATTACATTCTGGTCACACTCACCAGCTCCACCCTCTCTTACCCTCTTCTGTGTTAATATACAGAATTCTTTAATAGGTGTCCACTTGGCCTTGTGAGAGGTAGTTGGTCTCCAGCTATGGCTCTTGAGCACTGCCTTTGGTATAAAGGAGGGGTAACCGATCCCGATTGTAGAGAGGCAGAGAAGACAAAGACTCCTCTCCTTGGTTCTACCAAATGTGTCTTCTGCTTCTCTGCAAACCACATGTTCACACTGTATTTGCCATTCTTTCCCACAGCTCACCAGGTTTGCTTTGGTCTTGATTTTGCTTCCAAAGGCTCAAAATCAGACCCAAAATATCCTTGGTTCTACTGTAACATGTGTCTGGCAATGTCTTCTAAGGAGCTTCAAACATTAGAGAATGAATTGGGCATAGCACAAATCTTGCATTTGCTTACACATTGTTTTTAAATCTGGAAAAACACTATTCTTTTTTTAATCTGCGGAAAACCCCTATGAATGCAGAAAACTGCATCTAGCAGACACAGCCACCAAAATTGATAAGACATACATCTGCACGCATCCGCAATACCCACCAGTTGCTTTTAGTTCATGGGGTATTTATGAAACACACCATACCTAATGATACAACTTCATGTTCTGTTCCAGACAATTGCTCTAACACCTGCCAGTAACTGATATGCTAAAGCCCTTCCAACAATGCCCACTTCCTCAAGCAAACTGTAGTCCCTTTCAAAGGCAAAACTCATATTACAGCAGCCTCTGCCTTTCCTAACTTATAAGACTGTATTGTCAGCTCCATGAGATTTCACCTTTATTCCTGTGTCACTATTGCTTCTAACCCATTTTCTCCACAAACTCTGAACTTGTCACAGCCTGATTGTGTGTGTGTGTGTGTACATACGTGTGATGCTGTGCATGGCATGTAGGACTTCTAGCGTCTTGCTCTATTGCTTTTGACTTTACTATGTAGACACAGTCTCTCCGAACCAGAAGCTTGCTCTTAGGCTGGGCTGGCTGCCCTGCAATCTCTTGGAATCTGTCTTTCTCTGCCTCCCAAAGTTGGGGTTATCAGTATGCTCTGCCATACCCAGCATTTGTGCGTGCTATGGGAACTCGGGTCCTCGTGTACACAGCCAGCCTTTTTCTCAGGTTCCATACATTTAATGTCTGGGCTGCTGCCGAAGCAGTAGTGAAGCACATGCTTAGCATGCTCGAGGCTTTCAGCTTGAGCCTGAGGTACCCCTCAAAAACAAAACTATACTTGTCAAGAGATCTGATACTCTCCATGAATGAAAAGAGAAAGTGGAAAAGATACATTTTTTTCTATGTGTTTTAAATGCAAATTTGTGTTTCTAAGAGAAGTCTTACAAAAGCAGATAAAATTCAGGTCTTGACTCACAGTTGAGAAAGAAGGACATACAAGGCTTCTGTGATAACCCCTACCCCACCTCACTCTACCCATGCCCCCCAAAAGTGATAGCCCAGACAGAAACTCTTAAATTTTGACAAAGATGCTGAAGTATAGCTTTCCACAGTTGATAAGTTTCTGATGAGGGACTCAGTTTTCTTTAAGGGGCTGGCCACTTGGAATTTGACCATGTTCCATTGAGTATATGGGCAACACAAATTGGATTCCCCCCACCCTTTTTTTTTGTGAGGGGGGGGAGTCATAAGGTGGGGAGGGGAGGGCCTGGGAAAACTGGGAGTGGGGTGTGATGGGTGCATGATATGAAATTCCCAACCAAACAGTGTGGAACGGATGCTTAAAAGAAATCCCACACTAGCTCAGAATTGAGAAATAGATGGTTATTTATTTAGGGATAAACTCACAAATCAGAATTCTCTGCTTGGAGAACAGAGATCGAATCCAGCAATCGGAAAGAGAGCGGGGGGGGGGGAGGCAGGGGCTCTGCATCAGCACATATGGTCTAAGAGGCCACGCCCCAGTAGGCGGGTAACCACAGCTATAAGATTTCCTACAGCAAACCAGTAAAAGCATTACGTTAAAAAAAAAAATTAAGTCTTGAAACAAAACACACTTTATAGCCAGGGAGTCTTGAAATTCACTGCAGCAAGGTTGGAAAGCCGCACTTAAAGATGATGATAGCAGGTGCTTCCTACTCTCCTCTTTCCCCCTAGAACATCTCTATTTGTAGAACAAGATCGGGGGTGGGAGGGTGGTCATGGTGGGCGGCGGCGGCAGCATCCATGTGTGCAAGTGTGTGTGTGTGTGTCTATTTACTAGAAGGCATCTTCTGCATGTTCTAACTGGAAACTATCACTGGAATCTACTGGATGGAGGTGGAGTCTACAGTATGCTAAACATTTTATCATGTGCACGAGAGTGGTCCACATGGAAGCACCCCTGAAAGGCCCCCATGCATTATATACTAACACAAGTTAGTATATAATGACTTCTTTGAATCAGGTAAGGGCTATTTCCCAAATTAAAAGACAAATTTTATGGGATGGGTGTCTGAGTGGTAGGTAGCCTGCATGAGGTCTCTAGGTTCAATCCCCAGGACTTCATCCTTATTGTTTACCTTGTCCTTTTTACATGGGTACCCTATTAGGCTCAAACTGGCCACAGTGTCCCTGTACCATGTATACAGACTGTAACAGTCCAAAGTGCAGTTTGGTTTTTTTTTGGCAATCACTTTTTGGGTTAGCCAACGCGCCATAGCCTGTCTTCTCTAGAGTTCTGTCAGGCAAATAAAGCAAAGTCCATGTTTAACTCAGCAGCAGCAGCAGCAGAAATAACGGCACTGTCATAAGCCCACACAGTTCAATCAAGTCTAATGGCTAATCTGTAACCCATACGGAGGAAATTAAATCAACGAGACTACACTGTGCTATCTCGGAAGGAGAAGCTCAAGGCTTTCTTGGACACAGCAGCTTCCCACATGGGGTAAAGAAAAGACTCCCGCTAGCAGACTATAAATACTGCATGCTCTCCAAGGGAAAAGAAGGCAAACTGGACAGTTCCATCCTTTGGGAAGTTTTGGGAAGGTCAGGAAGATGATTTAATCACAACATAAGATTTCTTGAGGCTGGTCTCAAAAATTTTTTAATATTTTGGCTAATAACTATATTCTGGCTATTCTTAGTACTATAACTTCCCTGTAGAAACATTTGCTTTTGTTAAGACAATTTATTTCATAGTGTGCTAGTCTGAGTCTGTGACTATAACAAACTATCTCAGATTGTTAATTAAGAGAAAACTTTGGTGATTCAACTAATTAACTAACTGCTTCCAGTGCTTAGAGCCTTTCAGGCAGGATATTCATAGTGAGAACCCTGCTGAGCAAGCTTTACTCCCCTGGCTGCAAGGGCCCAGTAGGGTCCCTTTGTGGAAGCATGCTCTCAATGACCTAAGGACCTCCTGAAAGGTCCTACCGCCCACTGCCTCCCAATAGGGTGACTCTAGGGACCACGCCTAAATGGGCCTCTGAGGGATGCCCAGCATCCAAACTACAGTATGTGGTCAACCTCAGTGACTACAGCAGATAGTGAAACCACTGCTACTACGTTGCCAATAACAGCTAATGTGATCTTTGTAATGATAGATTATAAGCTTATTAGGTGGTGGTGTTTTAATGTAACTGGTAACAAAGCTGGAAATACAACCATTAAGAAAAAAAAAGTGTATGTTTTAGAAAACTGCCCCAAAGATCTTGTTTGTCTTGTTAAGCTAAGACCTGAGTCCACATGACCCATGAATCATTTCAAGGGAGAGAGAGAAAGGATTTGATTTAGTGCAAGCAAAACAGGACTGCAAGGTGAGGCTTGGCAGCTGCAGCTTACTAACTTTTTTGGCAATCCACTAGCAAAGCCAGCATAGCGTTGCTCCAGGAGCCTGACCCACAGGTCACCATAGACCTGCGACTGTGAGAGCAGGAGGCAGAGGCCCGTGGGCACCGTGGAAGCTGCTGTGCTTCTCCCAGGTAGGGCAGAAGCCTGCAGCCAGCAGCTCAGACATGTGCGTGCAGCCCATTTTGTACACACGTCTACGCGGCAGAAAGAGCAGCAGAGCTCATATACTGTTCAAGTTTAGTTGATAGCTCAAGGCTGTTACACAAGACACCACAAGGCAGTTATATTCTCTGGCTTGCTCTAAAGTTAAAGAGATGTTTATCAGTAGAAGTCATACAGTAACCACCATCATTGACAATCAAACATGATTTGCTTTTTAAAAATGTCTGTAGCGGCTAGCTAGTTATTAAATTGATGAATTCTACACTGGCTCAAGACACTGTTTATATTATTATGAAGTGGAAAATTCACTAATGCTTTATATAGCAAGCTATTTATTTTCATTAACAAACAGGAGGGAAATATTATTTTGAAATCTGTTCACCACAATGACTGTTTTACCAACTTATTTACACACTAAAAATACGCTGGCATAGGAGACTGGGCCTACAATTAAAACTCAAAACTTTAGGAACAGAACAGAAAAAAAAAAAAAAGAAACAGAAGCACCCTGACGTTCTTGAGAAATCCAACTCTTAGGCCTTGGAGATGTGGGAAAGCAACCACGCGGTCAGCAATGCCAAGCATGTAACTGTTTAAACACACACGGAGCATATCCACATTTCCTCTCCCCACATTCCGTTCCAAAGGCCACTGGCCTTTAATTCAGCTCTAAGAGCTTCCAGACATGTGCTTAACCTCAGGGATTCATTTACCTGTCATGCAGATCTCCTTGGGGCTTAATCCTTTATTTTCCACCTTTCTCCCCGCATTTAGAAAACAGATCATCTTGGGAGAGAGGAGGGAGACCAAGTGTGTGAGAACCTCACTCTGCTCTTTCCCAGCAGGATACACAGCGGTCACTGGTGGCAGCTCTCACGGTGACAGCACCGCTGTCTTGCTATACTGGGGACCTGCGCTTGACAGTCCTCAGAGTCCCTCTGAAGTGGGGTCGTTAGTTACACTGCATAGGCTGACCCACCGGCCATGTCTACCGAGCGGCAGAAAGGGAAGAGAGGCTCTTCCCGGGCTAGGCTGCCTTCCTTCAGATGGCCACACTCCTTTCCACAGCTTCCCCTGCCCTGTGGTTCTGCCCTCACCCTCTGCTGCAATGGCACCCAGGGCAGGCAGCAGCACAATTTGCTCAGAAGTCCGTCCCTTCCCCCAGGGACAGAGTGCAGACTAGGACACAGCTTTGCTAGGGGTTCCTCCAGGCTCCGCCGCCGGCCTCACCACAACATCACGTCCATCTGAAGCTATCATGGAACTTTCAATTCCCTCTAATTTAAACTCAATGCCTTTCCCTCTTGCTATGCTCTCAAGCTTTGCAACCATTTTCCTCTCTTAGTCAGCTGTTCCAATAAAAATTATCACCACAGCAGATTTAGAAATGTTATGTCACATTCTCCTATCACAGGTACCACAGAGTACAAATGCCACCAACTCCAAGGCATGCATCACACCAACAGGAACTGAAAATCTGGCTCAGCCTAAACCAGGAAAGGGGCTTAAAGCCGGGTGGGAAAACGTGAGCTGGCTGCAAGGAGCCAAGCAGAAGGCTGAAAGTCTCTTTATGGACTAGAACAGCAGTGCAGAACCTGAGAGCACACACTCCGGAGAGAGTATAAACTGCCCTTGGAAAAAAGCTCTTAAAAATCAAAATAGCATTTACATTACATATACCTATAAAAAGAAACACTTTGCAATAGATTGTAAATAATTCTGAGGTAACTCAAAAATAATTCAATTAGCACTATGCTAGTTAAAGACAAAATGTTCCTGTCACATTCACCTGAGCGTCACGACAGGGTTACGTCTCGGACTACTTGGTAAATTAAAGGCAAAAAATAAAAAAGACTAAAATAATTCCAACTCATCCTTTTACCCACAGACAACTGGTTATGAGTGCGACTTAGGATGTTTACCCTTCCACCCAAGACAGGGTTTCTCTGGGTAGCCCTGGCTGTCCTTGAACTCAGAGATCTGTCTGTGTCTGCTTCTGCCTCCCCAGTGCTGGGATTAAAGCTGTGTGTTATTACCACCTGGCTAGGATGCTTGTCTTAATGAAAAGAATAGATACCATTGTACAGTCAAGACAGAAGTATGAATTTAAGATGTGAGTAAAAATTCAGGGTGTCCGGGCAGTGGTGGCGCATGCCTTTAATCCCGGCACTTGGGAGGAAGAAGCAGGCAGATCTCTGTTAGTTTGAGGCCAGCCTGGTCTACAAAAGCTACTTCCAGGACAGGCTCCAAAACTACAGAGAAACTCCATCTTGAAAAACCAGAAAAAAAAAAAAAAACAAAAAAATCCAAAAAAAAAACAAAATCAGGGTGATTGTCTGCCAAGTATAAAAAACTGAAGCCATGCTGTTTCTGGTAATGGGCAGAACTCATCCCCTGAGAGCAGACAGCCTGCATCACCTCAGGCACTGGTGCACTGCAGCTGTGCATCCTGGGAAGGAGGGTGGTGCTGGTGCTGGAGTCAGGGGCTGCACATACACCAAGCGGCTCTACAGCTGAGCTATAGTCACTGGAGTGCCACAGTCGGGGCAGGCTATCTACTTCTTAAGTTTCAACTGCAAATTACCAAATACATTTCTGTGCCTGTTACAGATACATACATACATGTTTTTCTGATCCCGAGACATTTTAAAAAGGTCTTTAATCTACCTCATTGTAACTACTACTTCATGTCAAATGTGCACCAAAGAAAAATAGCAAAACATACAACTGGAAGGAAAGAGTGTTTGGTAGCATCAAGACATATTAATGAGTACACCTTACCAAACAGTAGCTGAACTAGAATGTGCTAGAAGAATTAGTTGCTGAAGACAAATACAACTGGGTACTTCCTTGATTTAAAAGATTATGGCTACCTGCATCATCTTTAATATGAAATAAAATGGCACAGACAACTACAGCTTACTGAACAAAGAATACGGCCTATGCTTAGAAGTTATTGTTGGCCTAGAGTGGGAAAGCACACGCAAAGCCACACAGCAGAATAAAAATGATTACAGGGTATATTACAGTGGTTTAAAGGACTATTTAAAAAATGGCAAAGAAATTTGTACAAAAAATATTGTCACAAAACTTAGAACCCCAACTAGAAACATACAACAATATTCCATTTGTCATTTAAAAGCAATAATGTGGCATTTAAAAATATATAACCTATAATTTCATGAATTCAGACAACTCTACCACTCCCTAATGAATGCTAATTAGTAATAGTCCTTAGTAACATCAATTAAATAGACATTTACTGTACCACTGGGAAGGAAGCAAACAGCAAACTAGAAAAAAAACCAAGTTCAAGCCTTAGTTCTTAGGCTGTCACTCTAGACACGTGACCCAACTCTGTGCTGCACACCAACCACACAGTTTAAAGTGACCCAACTCTGTCCTGCACATCAACTACACAGTTTAAAGAACCCCAACTCTGTGTTGCACATCAACCACACAGTTTAAAGTAACCCAACTCTGTGCTGCACATCAACCACACAGTTTAAAGTGACCCAACTCTGTGCTGCACATCAATCACACAGTTTAAAGTACCCAACTCTGTGCTACACATCAATCACACAGTTTAAAGAACCCCAACTGCTTTGTTGGGAATGAAACATTCTTAAGAGTCAAACTGGCCAAGTAAACAGTACAATTCAAATAGAAAAATGTTAATGATTTAATTTACTATTGTTTTAAAAATATTTTATTTTTTAAATTTCATGTGCATGTTTTTTTTGTCTGCAAGTATTTAAGTGTACCATGTACACGCAGTTCCTTGGGAGGCCAGAAAGGGGAGTTGCGCACCTTGGAACTGGAGTGATAGATGGCTGTGAGGTGCCATGCAGATGTGGAGCACTGGGCCTGCGTCCCCCAGAAGAGCAGCAGGTGCTCTTAACCACTGAGCCAACTCTTCAGTGTCTTAACTTACTTATTTTTCACCCTACAGTGTTTACTTATTTTTAGAAAACTACATGAGCTGTACTGAAACAATTTTCTCATGAGCTTAAGTCAAATAACGCCCTCCTTTCAAAACAGATGCATCATTCTTTGTACTGCAAATGCTTTTCGTCCATTCAAATGAGCCCTGGCAACTCGGCCTCAAACACATAACGACAAAGAGTAACAGAGCTATAGACAAAATATGGGCAGCACAGTAAAGTTTACCCAGTTTAGGCACCAACCAATCGCTGAGTGAGGCCCACTTCCTCTAGGAGATTGTCAGGGACAACTAGCCATGAGGGCAGAAGTGTGGGCCCTGTGTCTGGAGACACTGACTCCTGCAAGGGGCTGGTGTGAGCGTCCTCAGTGGGCTAGCTCTGAGGGTCAGGCTCCTGACCTCTGCAGTAAGACGGGATCTCTCGGATACGGAGATTCTTTTCTCTCATTTAACTTGCTTCGTAACTTTAGTTATTCATTCTGACATGTGCTCAAGCATCTAATATGCCCAATGTTTTGTTCTGCTTACCACAAGAGAACAAAATAGAGAGTTGAAGGCCGAAAAGGCTGAGACAGCCATCTGAGTTTACCACACTAACGTCTTGCCAAGCATAACTACCTTCTACTACTTTAGAGCCAGGGAAACTTGTAGGTCCATAGCGAGTCATCTCCCTACAGCTATGTTTACCACCCTTCTGTCAGATTTAATTTCCTCTTCATTCAAAAAGAAGTCACAGCCGACCCTTCTCACTTGAACTTTGGTGGCAGCCAGTGACCTCTGATGTCATAATGCCTCAAAATCGTCTTTGTCTGAGCTGTGTGTGCCTCATCTGTTCCAAGGCACCATACCATGGCAACACACTGCTTCGGTTTAAAACACAAGACTTAAAAACATGTTCAAATATTTTAAGTGAATTCATAATAAATTTTTAAAGGGACTAGAAATATCCATGACTTTTCCGTACACAGCACTTCTTGAATTTTCTAGCTTTGGGCGGAGTCCTAGGTAGAAGCTGAAAACTCAGCAACTTCAGGGAAAAACTGTGAATCTTAACGCTGTCAAGTTCAATAGAATGAACACAAAGCCCTGTTTCTATGCTTCCAAATATGTAAGTAAAGTATACTACACTGCAAGTCGTAAGGTAGCAACCTAGCCCTTAAATTTGAAATCTTATATAATGACAAAAATAATTATTCACATAAAAACTTACATAATAAATCATGCCTATTTGTTATATAAAATTGAGACAAAAATACTTGTTAAGAATTATTGCCCTTTCCTCATATAAATCATCTATTCTTAAGTTGGAATCAAAACTGCTGCTGAACCTTCATGAAAAGCTTAATGCCATGAATGTCACTAGGAGACCTTAAAAGCTTCAATATGCACAACATAAACAATGTATCCATAAAGCAAAGCAAAGAAGTTGTAAGTAAAAGAGCTTTTCAAAAATAAAAGGTGGCTCAGACAATATAACTTTCTTATATCATGCTTTCCAACGAAATACATTTATATTGTAATTCAAAGAAACATGAATTGGTATTGCAAGTAATAGTAAATTCTTAAAGTCACATTTGTTGGCCTCAACAACTTATGTTCCTAAAACTTCTTCCAGTGGAAAAAAATACTGTCTCTAATATAAAATTTTCTGCTAGTATTTTGTTCTTAAAGTTTAGGTTAGTAAGGATTCCTACTTTGAATCACATCACAGAAACAGCCCCAGATCAGAGAAACAAAGGAAATTTAAACTGTTAATTTAAGCTACACTGAAATTTTTAAACATTATTCATCAGTATTGTCTATATTTTCCATAAGAATATCTGAAGAATTATTCATCTAATTCTGAGGCGGGCGTACCCAACTTCTCATCTGAGTAGGTTTAAAAAATTAAGTAAGGTAAACTGAGATTTGTTTTAAAAAAAAATCTTAGCTTTAAAGTAAGTCATGTCTATGATATATTAATGTAGCTGGAAGTTAAGGACAGACAAAGAGGAAGGCATTTCTGACACTGATTTCTTAAAATGACCAAATCATGTGCAAACTGGATAAATGTATTCACACGACTCTAACAGTTTAGAAGTATTACGATATGCAAACCCTCGGCACTGGGTACCTGCGTGGCACCAGGTGCAGAGTGCTCATTACAGACCAGTCACTGAGAGCACAGTAAAGCTAGCAGCAGGAAGGACAGTCACTCACCTCCTTCAAGACACTCAGTACAGGCAGGGGTCGGACCCGGGATGGAAACAGACTCAACTCCTTTGTCTCTGAGCGGCTCTCAGTGAGTCCTGTGAGGACCAAACACCAAGGAAATGCACTGTGGCTTTCGGCTGGCCTGCCACTCTGAAGTCTGACACCACACTGACGTCACACTCTAGCCTGTCATTACAGCCGCAAATTAAAGCAGTTTCTCCAGGAAGAATGTGTTATGATTAAGCTTGCCTTCTAGCCAAAAAATAAAATATGACTTCAATTTCCTTAAATGTGGAATAGAAGATGGGACAAAATACCAAGGTATATGATTACAGATAGCTTTCAAAGGGAATGCTTAGTGAGACATTTAAAATAAATGCTCTAAATAATTGGGCATTTTCTGCTTGTAAGCAGACTAAAAGGACTTGTTTTGATTTTTTTTCTTTTTTCCTTCCTTCCTTTCTTTCTTCCTTCCTCCTTTCTTTTTTTTGAGACAGGGTTTCTCTCTGTAGCCCTGGGTGTCCTGGAACTCACTCTGTAGACCAGGCTGGCCTCAAACTCAGAGATCCACCTGCCTCTGCCTCCTGAGTGCTGGGATTAAAGTTTCCCCTCACCCCGTCATTTCCAAGGTCAGTACATACTATTTCAAAATTCAACACGTGAAAGACAGAAAGAGAACTGAAGTTCCTGTTTTCCGCCCTCCAGAGACAACGACAGCTGCTCGGATTCACTATCTACTTACTATGTCTAGGCCTTCACCGACCCACACGGGCCTCGCCTCACCGTCCAAGTGGCTGGCTTCTGTTCTTACCTTAGTTTTACTAAAGAAACTGAGGCTGAGTCATGCTGTTGATAAAACCTGGAGCTGTGAGTGTCCCCGCTGCCCAGGCATTTTGTTAATGATCAAAAGTCTGCTGAAATACACCTTGAGATCAAAGGTTGTGTACACAGGAGGTTACCGCAGCAGACCCTTCTCAGGTCCCACGTTCCGAACTTTCATTTGATGGCTTCCTGCTACTTAGTTAACCCTGGGCACTAACAGACGCTTATGTTCAATTTCTAGTTATAAACAAGTAATTAAAAAAATGTATCTTCCTGCTTTTTTGTGTGTTTAGCTACACAAGATAATTCCTAGATGCAGAATGAATATCAGAGAGTGTGTACAGCTTTAGGTCTATACTGTCCTCTTTAAAAGGCCAACAATTTATACATGCACTCCAGCACATCCCATTTCTTCTTTCCCTGTATCCTGGCTCAGACTGAACACTGACAATCACTCTTCTTAGCACACCTGTCAGAGAGTGTGCCATACCACTACACTGTTCGGTCTACGGATGTGTGGTCCTGCAGGAAGCGGTCCAGCCTAATTAGTGGTCAAAGGCAACCACTCTGGAATCTGGTGCAAGACAGGTCACCTAGCCTCAGCTTTCTGGTAAGGAAAACAATTCTAACGATCTAATCCTATGGGTTTTCTGTGAGAATGACAAAAATCATATAAAGCCACCTAATCAAAAGCCGACTCATTTAATGGCTGACCGCATTTCTTCTACAGTTCATGCCTCTTTCACAAGATGGTAACTTATACGAGAGGGGCAAACTACTTTACCAAACATACTGCAAATACCTTGTTAGAATGTTAATGGTATAATACTTTTTAAATATGTTAATTGGGGCTATCTTAAAACCAAATTTAATGGCTGATAAAGTACCCCCTTTCTCTGAAACTGCTGTAACAAAAATTAAAACTAGAGGACAAAATTGCTTAATTACATAGTCTGAACTATAAGAAAGCAGGCCAACAGTTTGCTAAAACCGGAAGGTTGTACATATGGCTCATAATCCTCTCCTTTTTTAGGTTAAGATTTTGCTAATTTCAATTATAATCAACTTAAGACTTTTTACACTAAGAAAGAAAACAATCCCAGTCTTAGAAAATAAAGAAGCCAATAAAACTACCTTCACAATCCAAAATGCAAAGGAGAGTCCCTTTAAACAGCAGAAATCATTATCAACTGATAAACAGAATGAGAGAGCTACAATATAGAAGGCTTATAATCTCCCACAGGAATTAGACTCTCTATTAAGTAATTAAGATTTCCTTATCAGGACAGCTTTGTAACAAAGAGCCTTCCCAAGTTCACTAAGCCAAACAAGATGCTGCATGTTCATATGCTAGCATTTAGGAAAGCCCAGACGAGAGGGCTGTGAGGTAGAGGCTAGCTGTAGCTACAGTGAGACTCTGTGACTGCTGAACTTAATAACCAAAATGATTCCACCGAGAGATGTCTAGGACTGGCTATGCACAGCCCTGGGTAAATTTTGGAGGGCATTTCCTAAGGACTGACATGGAAAAGATTCACCATGAATGTGGGTGGAGATTCTATGGATCTAATTGAGAAGAGGAGGAGGCCAGGGCACACGTGCAAGCTCTATTCTTCCCAAGTAAGCACATGAGCACCTCTGGCACTATCTACGGACATCAGAGTTCAGCTTCCCAGCCTTTCTATGTGGACTCAGCAACCAGGACTGTCCAGTGTGCAGGTAGCCATTAGCGAGCTGCCTTGCCTTCTATTATGCAAGCCACTCAAATAAATCCCCCTGTTCTGTCTGTCTGTCTCTCTCTCACACAGTTTTTCTTTTAGTTTTGATCCTCTACAAAACCTTGATTAATATATATTTTGGTACCAGAAATGGGGATTCCTCAACTCCTGAAGTATCCAAGGCACTTTTAACATTCTTGTGTAAACAGTTGGGCTTGTCTTTAATGGTTTCTTTGCAACTTTAAATGAGCTACTTTTGGCCAAACTGCATGGTTCCCCATGCATTTCTACCCTGCTTATAAGCTCCTGGTGCTCACTGTGAACTGGTTAAAAGCAGCTAGCACAAACATGGCATACCCTGAATGCTACACTGTCTTGAAAGGTTCTTTATTCAGCTAATTAGCTCATCATTTTTCAATTTATATTCACTCAAGGTTTCAGGAAATGCATAAACTACCAACAGATTCTTTGCTGCCATGTAACATGACAGTTTCCAGTCCAATTTCCAATAGTCATTGTTCCCTTCTGAAGCTCAGGGAACAGTCCTTACAGTATGTTCCAAAAGGTTCTAGTTTTCCAAACTCCGTCCTCAGCTCTGTTTACATCACTCCAGGGCGCTCTAGGCTACATTTCCAAACTCCTTCACATTCCTCTCACACGCCATTTCTCAAAACCTAATGCCCACATTGTCAGGTTTAGTTAGAGCAATTCTACTCCCTATTTTTTTCTCTCAGTTATTTTTGCCCTATTCAGGCAGAATCTCTGACAGAGTCAACGTCAGGGAGGGTCCACTTGTTTTCAGTTATGTGCACTCCATCATGGCAGGGAAGGCATGCCCAAGCGGCTCCCTTCCTCACGAAGGGCTGATCACATCACAGCAGACCAAAAAGCAGAGGGAACGCACGCTACACAGGAATGAGGGGCTGAACAGTCTTCAAAGTTCACCTCCTAAAAGTTCCACAGCTTCCCCAACTAGTGCCACCATTTAGGGAGCTGGGTTCAAGATGAACACTGGAGGACATTTCAGATTAAAATCATGACAACCTTCCTGTTTTAAGGAAACAAACAATAAAAAAATACCAACTACCCAGATGAGCAAAATAATGTACTAAAAAGAAGGTTTCCTATTATCCTAGTATTTAGATGGAATCCCATATGAAGGCAGAACTTAAAAAAAAAAATGAAAAGATAGCCCAGTGTTTGCAGAATCACACAGAGGGATGGTGGCTGGCTCTACATAGCACTCCCCGAGGAAAAGGATAAAATGAAGCAACAGAGATCTGTTCGGAGTCTACGAATTACCAGGGACATTAAGAGTGACAAGCCAAACAAGCACTTGGTTTGTGAACTTACCAGAGCCTGTATGGTTTCTTTGGGGCCCTTCCCCCACTTATCCACTGTTCACAGTCAACCACAGGAAAACCGTGGTGGGGCCATGGGAGAATAAGACAAGGTCCCTCTTCTCAAGGTCACGACTGGACAAACTGACAGTTTAATAAGAGAAAGCAGGCTGTAAACAAATCATTAAACATAACCTGATTTGCAGAGCCCAGAAGAGGAAACGGCTCACTGCCGGGCGTGTGTGGAGAGCACTAACAATGTGACCGCTGACCCGACGATCCCAAGATGAAATCTGTTAGGGGCAGCTGTGCTGGCGGCACATGTCAGCACAGGAACCAAGCCTGAACTCCACACCTGCAAAAGTTTCCCAATAGCAAACCAACTATTTACTTAAAAATATTATTAACAATAAGGCAATTCTCATGTGTCCTGTACAGTTCTGTCCAGCACATCTCAAATACCTGAGTTGATAACATTTTCAGGAAGAAAGTGGAGAAAAGATTGACATCCCACTACACTGTTGGATCTAATCAAGTTCAAATCAGTGGGGAATCCTAAACCACAACTAATCTCAATGTTCTTTTCATGTTTCTCTAAAGTGCAGGGCAGAAGCCATGCCTCAGAAAAATAGAGGGGACCAGTGAGGTGGCTGAGCAGGTAAAAGTTATTGCCATGTAAGCCTGAGGACACGAATGTAATTCCTGAAGTCCGTGTTAGAAGGAGAGAATGACGCCCCCAGAGTGGGTATACACACCTCCTCCATACAAGTAAAAACAAAGCATTTTTATAAATAAACGAGAAGGGTTAGAATTGGCACTTGCTGTCCTAACAGAGGATCAGTGTTGGATTCCTAGCACCCACATGACGACTCATAACCATCTGTAACTCCAGTTTCAGTGGGGCCAATCTCTCTGGCCACTGCGGGTACCAGGAGGACACATGGTAAGACACAGCCAAAACACACATACACATTAAATAAAAAGGAAGGAAGGAAGGAAGGAAGGAAGGAAGGAAGGAAGGAAGGAAGGAAGGAAGGAAGGAAGGAAGGAAGGAGAAAGAAGTGAGGGAGGGAGGGAGAGAGAGAGAGAGAGGGAGAGAGTTCAGTGAGCGTCTCCTAAGAATTTTGCACCAACACAGAAGTATGGTCCAGCATACCTCCAGTACATCTGTGGGGTGACCGAGGGTCCAGCCATCACTGTACCAACACAGATATTCCAGCACTCCTCAGCCATGTCTGTGAGATGACCCAAGGCCCAGTTACAATACTGTCATTTTTCAGTCCTTATGTATTATTTCACTTCCCAGTGGTATTTAATCTTGAAAATGCCATCGTTGCCCTTGACTTACTCAACCTATCAGGAGCCTCAACATTACGCTGCAAATCAGACTTACGTTTGACTACTTCAATCTGAAACCCAATTCCATTCATAATGTTGAGTCAATTAACTCATAATTAATATTCAAATAGAGGTCCTTGTAATGATAAAAGAAAGACACCCTCAAGTCTTATCTTTCAGTACCCAACACTTCTGGGAAACAGGAAGTGGAAGATGTCATACTGGTTGGTCAGTGATTTTCATCTCCTAGGTCATTTACTCCAAACCCTTCTGATAAGAGAAACACTAGAAAGTGCCCAATGTGGCACATGCCCATGGTCCCAGTTCCCAGGAGGCAGAGACTGTCTTAAAAAAAAAAAAAAATCAAGAAAGAAAGAAGGGTGGGGGGGTTCCAATTACTATCCGCAAAATATTCAAAGATGATTTGTGTTTCAAGCCGGTGTTCCTTTAGAGATAAAATCTCACAAAACAGCAAATGCCTGGAACAAGTAATTGGAAGAGATGAGTGATTTAGGAATCCAATTAGTCCATAAACACCTGCTTAGGAAGAAACCAATTATAAAGAAAAAGCCTTTCACACCATTAGACTCTTCCTCCTTAGGGAGTGGTAGTTATTAAAACATACTTGCTTACCAACAGGATTCAGACCCTTTGCATTTGAGAAAGATATCTAGTGTTTAGGTCATTAATGAGCACCCCGACCTTCTGGCCAGCTGAGTAAGAGTATGATGTACGACTTCAAAATTTCTCTGTTTCTTCTTCTAGTCTGTTCTAAGTTCTGCTTTTTTCATAAGTCACTAATTCAATTAGTTTATGTAGTACCTGACCAACTCACATTACTTAAGTCCTATTGAAATACCATCTTCTCAGAGAGCTCCCGTCCACACTGCTGACTGAGGTTGCACTGCATTAATGCATGTGAATAACTACATACTTCTATTTCAAAGTGTGTGCCCCAAGGGGTAGAATAATCTTTTCTGCACAGTGAGTGTGCACTCATGGACACTGAACTAACTCTGACTCACTGACCTGATCACATAGAGTCAAAGTGAGACGTGTTACCTAATGGCAGCAAACAAAACAGAACAAAAGGTCGACCACGGTGGCCATGCCTTTAATCCTGCACTCTGGAGGCAAAGGCAGCAGAGCTCTGTGACTTGGAGGCCAGGCTGGTCTGGACAGTGAGTTCCAGGCCAGCCAGTTACACACTGAGGCCTTGTCTCAAAACAAATAAAAGGCAGCAAAGATGCATTAGAACTGGTCAGCACCCTCACTGTCAGCAGACATCTCAACTTCTGAACTAGAGGAGAAATGTGTGGTTGTGTCTATATTGGCTCTGGAACCTTTTACACTTCCCCCCTACTTGATAGGAATAAAAAAAAGGACAGTGGTTAATCTTTAACTATATTTTCATTGCATTAAAAATTTAGAAAATTTCTAATGGCAGTATGTGCAAAATGAAGAATGAAGACACACGCAGGACAGAATACATAGGGAGATTTGAGGCTGAGACAGAGCCCTGGGAATGAAGAGCCACTTCCAGCTCTGCTGCTGACCCAAAGAAAGCTGCAAACAAGGGAGTCTGACAGCACGCTAAGTTTAGAAAATATTTTATTTTATTCATGTGCATGCATGTGTGCACTTTGTGCCACATGCAAATAGTGCCCAGAGAGGCCAGAAGAGGGCAGTAGCCTGGAGTGGAAGTTACAGGAGCTTATGAGGGCCAGATGTGGGTGCTAGGAACCAAACTTGGGTCCTCTGGAAGAGGAGAAGCATGGTTCTTAACTGAATAATTATCTATCTATCTATCTATCTATCTATCTATCTATCTATCTATCTATCTATCTATCATCTATCATCTATCTATCTAATCTATCTCTTTGGCATCTCAAACCAAGTTTTATTCGGACATGAGCATTTTCTTTAAAACCAAGAAAAAAGAAAACAAAAATAATGCACTTCTTTGCTATCTACTTATTTAGAACACAAGGAACCCGCCTTAGCTGTTTACTTCTGGCCTCATTTCTGGAACTGAAGTGAAAACTTTTGTTCTCATTTGAATACACGCCTCATCTCTTAACACTCTTCATCCGTACACAGTTCTTCTCATCTGTACACACTCATCTGTTCACACTCCTTCTCATCTGTCCACACTCCTCACGTGTCCACGCTCCTTCTCATGTGTCCACGCTCCTTCTCACGTGTCCACACTCCTTCTCATCTGTCCACACTCCTTCTATTCTGTGCGTAAACTTTCTCATCTGTCCACACTTCTTCTCACGTGTCCACACTCCTTCTCACGTGTCCACACTCCTTCTCATGTGTCCACACTCCTTCTCATCTGTCCACACTTCTTCTCATCTGTTCACATCCTCAGAATAAAATTGGAACTCTTTCCAGCTGAAGAAAGTTGGAGGGCAGCGTGGGAAGAAAGGAAGAGAGGAAGGAGAGAAGGAAATACAGCATGTTCACTCCAGAGCTCAGTAGGCACCACCACCAGGTTCCCTTTCCTACAGACCATATCAAGGCCAATGATGCAGTCTATAAACTAGTTAACCCAAGAGTATGCAGCTATACCACCTGGGCATGTGGCTAACAGTAGTTAAGGGAAGTTAATGTCCCTTTTTTCTTAGAAATGACAACTGCATTCAAAGAGTCAATGTAGATGCATTAACCAAGGATACAATAAAATGGCAATTAAAAATTTGACTTTCTTTTTGTGTAAGTCTTTTTCAGAGAAAAGAAAGCATCTTCAGCAAGAGTATTTGCCACATTCTACAGTACACTTCACACAGCAAACAGAAATACACCTTTATGAAGTCTCATTTTAAAAACCTCTCCCAATAAAACCAAATGTGTCAATACTGTTTTTAAAAATATGTGTGTGTGTTCATCTCCAGAGCTGGTAAACCAGAAACACCAGACTCTCCTAGAGCTGGTGTAGTCATACTTTGTGTTTTAACAAATAAAGCTTGTCTGAAGATCAGAGTGCAGAGTTAAGCCACTAGCGGTCAGGCGCTGGTGCTCACACCTTTAACCCCAGCACTAGGGAGGTGGAGACAGGAGTGACATGGCTGGGTGGGGAGGGGAATGTAAGAGAGGAGTCAGGAGCTCAGTGCAGTCTGAGGTTTTGTAGAGACAGCGCAGTCTGGAGATGCAGTCTGAAGCAGTCAGTCAGAGGATGCAGTCTGAGGTAGAACATTTGCCCAGCATGAATAAAGCCCTGGGTTCAATCAGTATTTGGGGATGGGTAGACTCATTATTAAAATTCACTCCTTCTGACTGAGGCAAAAATCAATCAGACAATTTGGAAACCATTGTCAGAGAAAATAAAAAGTACACCTTGTGGGGCTGTTTCTACTGTAGACATTTTTGGGTGTGATTGCTGAGAACATGAATTCTAAGTAGTGAAGAGTATGTTATTTCTTGCTCCTGCTGGAACTGATGGAATTAAAGACCATTTCCTAAATGGGATTAAAGCATATCTATGTGGGTGTCTCGCACTCCCCATTACTGTTCTTACTAACTCAATAGTTGGCATTTTGTTTAAAAATGCTATGGCTGGAGAGCGCTTGTTGTTTTAGACCTGAGTTTAGGCCCTTCCCCTACACGGGGCGGCTCTCAACAAAGGATCCCACAGTCTCCCCTGGCCTCGGCTAACACCCACACAGAAATCCTCAAACAAAAATATATCTTAATTAAAAAAAAATGGCCGTGGTGACAGAGGCAGGTGGGTCTCTGTGAGTTCAAGGCCAGTTTGGTCTACAAAGCGAGTTCGAGGATAATCAGGGCTGTTATACAGACAACCCGTTTCGCAAAACAAAACGAACAAACAAACAAAAAAACCAAAAAAAAACCCCTCAAACTAAATAAAAACATACCAACCCAAACCACTGCCACCTTGTATTTTCTGAATTGCACAGGCTGTAAGAGCTGGGGTTCAGGCAAGGGTCATTCAGTTGGGGCAGTGTCTGCTGCAGCCCAGTTTTACAGCCAAGCCTGCCCTTCTCTGGTTCTCACCCAACCCCAGAGAGCCCAGTTGCTTTTCAAGTCTCAAACCTCAAGGTGGTGGTTGTGGTGATGGTGGTGGTCAGAGACAGCTTGCAGAACCAGTTTTTTTCCTTCTGCCACGTGGTCCTAAAGCCCAGAGTTCCAGCTGACCTTGCCGGTCCTAGAGCAAGCTCCTAAGGCGCAGAAACATCCATTTTGGGATAGTTCCTTATAGTAACAGATAACGCGCACCTCCATCTTTCTCCAGCCAAACTGTTCTAGAGCCCATGTCAACCACTCTACTGAAACTGCGTTCTTAAAGGTCAATCATAAGTCTCCGATTTTCATGCTTTTGAGATCCACACAGCTTTTGAGATCTAAACACCTGGAAATCTTTTATCTTCTTGGACTCTGCTAAGTGCGCTTTAGCGCTGACCAAGGGTCTCCGGAAAGCTTCCTAATTTTTTTTCATGCACTATATGTACTTTAAAAGATGCGTTTATGTTTTTTATGTATAAGGGTGTTTTGTCTGCATGCACATCTGCACACCAGAAGAGGGCATCAGATCCCATGAGATACAGTTATTGACACTTATGAGCTACCATGTGCTCACATATGGAACTGAACTCGGGTCCTCTGGAAGAGCAGCCAGTGCTCTTAAGTGCTGAGCAATTTCTCCAGTGCCCAATGCACATGTTTTTAATCATACCCCTTAAACACATATGCTCTGATTTAAATTCCCACCTTTTGATAGCAGCAACAGTATCAAGCATAATTAAAATTTACTGAGCACTGTGTGCCAGGCTCACAACCTGCTCTTCACACGGTACACATAAAAACCCTGTGTTTGTCACAAAACAAAACACTATTAACACACACGTGATCTGTACCCAGACCAACATTGTACTAACTCTTCTGATAAATTTTATTTGTAGGTTGAAGAATTAATGTTAAATTATCATCTGACCTCTGAAGACTCATTTAACCAAAGCTCATGTGCTATATTATACATGCCAGCAATTATTACCTATTCAATAGTTATAATTTTGAATAGATTCTTAAAACTTGTTGAAAAATGAGATTTCTTTATTTTAATTAATTATTGTTTCTGAGACAGGGATTTCCTATGTAGCATTGAGATTTCCTTATAATGATTAAATTTTTATTTATTTTATTTTTAAGACATCAGTGTGAGTGCATGCACATACATGTATGCTGTGACATGTATGTGGAGGTTAGAGGACAACTCTGGAGTTGGTTTTCTCCTGAGATTTTGAACTTGGGTCACCAAGCTTCAGGGCAAGTGCCTTTACTTGCTGAGCTATCTCATCAGCCCACAATTGCTAAAATTTTGAAAGGAAGTGGGAGTGGGCCCTTTGTATAGCTTACTTAATGATTTGCTCTTAGGAGGCCACGAACACAGCTTCAAATATAAAAATGTTTTAAAGTTTTTTTAAAAATGTAACTTGAAGTTTCTGGTAGGGATGAGGGTGTGAGTACTGTTACCCAAAGGACTCTTACACAACTCACATCATTCCCACGGGAGCAAAATCTCAGCTGCCAACATGCCAAAGGCCATACCTTCTTGCTATACTAAACACCCAACAGTGACTAAGTGTCTATGCACAGTTATAGCATCTGTATTATTTTTAACTTATAAAAGCTTTATATTTCACAGTAAAAAAAAATCTTTTAACAAGCATAAAGTGAAAGTAGAGGCCAGATACTGCAAAAGAAACACATTCTGGAGGGAAAAAAACAGCAAAGAAACACAACTGTATCCAATGAAAGGCAGCCCCTAGGCCAGCAGGCTCACGTGATCAACAGTGTCTACCGGGAGGCGCTGGTGGGCTCTCAACAGCACTTGGCAGCGGCCCTTTACTCTGTATTCAATCTCTTCAGCGGCTAGTCTAAAAGTTCTGCCGCTCTCCTCAAGCCACCTGCTCCATCACTACCCTGAGCTCCATGTTATCTGCTCGAACCCAGATCTTAGCTACAGTTGTGTGAACATATGACTTCCTTCAAGTCTCCAGATGGGGAGCTCACCCACCACTGTGTGCCACTGACCTTCGACACTCCATTCCTGTTCTTCGCCGTAAGATTTACACGTGTTTACATGGGAAGATCCAATCATCCATTCCCTGGATGCACAGCTGGCTAAATGACAACTGTGTGTGCTCTCCTCTCCCTTTACATGTGTGTACATGGGAAGGCTTTGATTTATTTTCTAAGATCCAATCATCCATTTCCTGGATGCACAGTTGGCTAAATGATAACTGTCTGTGGTCTCTCTCTCTCTCTCTCTCTCTCTCTCTCTCTCTCTCTCTCTCTCTCTCTCTCCTTTTCTCCTCTCCTCCCCTTCCCCCACGGCAACTTGTCCTAAAAACAAAAGTTTCTGATAAATTTATAAATTGTCTTTAGTAGGCAAATCCTTTCTCTCTGACCTGTACATTTCAGAGATTTTTCTCAAGGAAAAGGTATAGCACCAAGAGTTTCATCTAAGATGTATCTACTCTTTAAGAGACAAATGAAATATGTGAGCAAGGAAAAGTCTAACGATTTGTGCCACACAGACACCAAGATGACTCCATTCCAAGCAGATGGTCCCCATCAAACTTCCTGAACTAAACTTGAACTTTTCCGGGAAGCCCTTCTAAGCCAGATGACGCCTAAGGGGAATTCCACAGATATTCTGCCCACAGACCCAAGGTTCAAGATCTGTGACTTTATATCTTTGTAGAGTAAAATTAATCTAGTTACTTGTTTTATTTGGTACGTGGTATAAGCATATGTGGGCACTACCTGTGCAGACACCACGTAAGGCTTGCCATCTTTTTGCCCTAAGATAGGGTTTCTCACTGAATTGGAGGCTTGCTTCTTTCAGACAGGCTGGGGGTCAGGAGTTGCTGGGGTCACAGGCAGATGCCGCCATAGCTAGCTTTCTCATGCTGGTCATTTGAATTCAGGACCTCACGCTTGCATAGCCAGCACCTTTCCTACGGAAACATCTACCCAGCCCCCTTCAATTTTCAATTTATATTTGGAAAATATTAGAAATCTCAGAATATTTTAAAATGATTTTGCTAGGACATGCATCTGTTTTATTATACATTGGTTACATTGCACATCCAATGTCTGGTGTGGGATAATTGTCTGTATTCTGTCAATCATGTTTTAAATAAACTCTGATTGGCCAGGCAGGAAGTATAGGCGGGCCAACCAGACAGGAAAGAGAGGTGGGGCGATGAGACCAGGAGAATGCTGGGAAGGAGGAAGCCCATTTCTCCCCAGTCCTCCCCAGACCACCAAAGAAGCAGGATGTGACCTGCCCTGCTGAAAAAGGTACTGAGCCATGTGGCTAACATAGATAAGGATAATGGGTTACTATAAGCTACAAGAGCTAATAAGAAGCCTGAGTTAATGGACCAATCAGTTTATAACCTAATGCAGATTCTCTCTGTGATTTTCTCTGGGACTAAATGGCTAGGAGGACTGGGCGGGACATAAACCCCAACAAGCCGGCCCTCATGTTACACATGTCTAACGTTACTTTTGGTTAAACATGGCTAACAAGCCATCAAGAAACCAAACTTAAGAAACCTGATCTATCTCCATTCTCAGGTAGTGAAATACTGATCAAATGAAACTAATCTCAGTGCTCACATACTGGAGTACGGCAACCATCCCACCTTCACCCCATGAGTAGTTAAGGACAGAAGGCATTGGCCATGGATCTGCGAATATTTGTATACCCCCTTCTCAGAGTAAATGTGGACTGGAGAACATATGAAGGCTGAAACCAAGGAAATTGTTATTTAAGTTAAATTTCAAATTGAACAGAGATGCTAGGACAAAACCTAAGTCTCAACTAAATCAAATTATCAATTTCTCAAAAAACAAACACAAGGTCCCTGAAGTGAGTGAGTGGAACAGTAGAGTAGCCAAGATATATTTCACTGATGAGGCTGAAGGTTTGATATTCTAGTAAAAATGGGAATAAAGGCTAGTCCTCAACCTCCCTAGCAGAACTCAGGTTATCAAGAAAGAAGAGAAAAATTATGAGAAAGAAAAAAGGCTAAGCTAAGCAGTCAAAATTAGAGTGAAGCGAGGTGTGCACACATTTAGCTGAAGAACTACTGAGGATTATGTCATATACTGCAATTCAAATAATTTTATAAAACTTATGAACTTTATATGTATGGGTATTTTGCTTGCATGGATATCTGTGTTCCACGTGCATACCTGGCATCCCTGGAGGTCTCTGGAGTTACAGATGGTTGCTAAGCACCATGTGGGTGCTGGGAATCAAACTGGGTCCTCTGCAAGAGTAGCCAGGGCTCTTACCCTGAGCCATTTGCCCAGGTGCCAGTTCACATCATTCTAAAAGCCAGACTCCCATGAGAACTTGCGGCAGGTGTGTAAGGAAGCACACTGGCAGCTAGTCAACCGAAAGTCACTCCAGACACTCCAAACTCGGAGACTAACAGAAGAGAGCCAGGAGAATCAGACTTTTGTCTGGCAAGAAGAGGTTCTGAATGCCTACAAACCCAGAATTACTGGGGGCAAGAAGTGCCAAAGCTTGAGGGCACCTTTGGCTGTGCAGCCTGGGCAACTTGGGATAGTCTCAAAAACCAAACCAAAGACAGTCACTGTCACCAGTGCTGCCTCCATTTTTGAGGAAACCTTGCTTTTTTTTTTCTCTAAAAAAGTACTTTTATTACTATTTTATTACTATTGATTATAGCACTCGAGTGTGACCATGAGCACCGTGAGGTTAGAGGACAACTTTCTGGGTCCTTTCTCCCCTTCTTCCTCTCTGTGGACTGCAAGGATCAAACTTGAGGCCAGGCTCGTACATCAGGCACCTTACCCACTGGCCCTTTGTTCTTCAGGGTGAGAACTCCTCAGGAGACAGCTCACACACAACTGAGACTCTGGAAAGAGATTATGCAGACACAAACTCACACCTGCAGGGAACATTCTGTATTCTATTTCTGTGACAAAACACCAAAGGTTGGTAATATATAAGGAAAAGAGAATTGTTTGGTTTAGTGTTTTAGAAGCGGAAAGCCCAAAGTACCCCACCTCTTAGGTCACTGATAAGACCTCCTGCCAGATGAGACTACAATCATAGGAGCACATGCAGAGATCTCATGACCAAACAGCAAGGGATGATCTAATCAAGCATTTGTGAAGGAGGTTCTTCTGTCTATGTGTTGCTTTCATTGCTTAATAAAGGAACTGCTTTGGGCCTATAGTAGAGCTAGGTGGGGAAAACAAAACAGAATGCTGGGAAGAAGAGGAGAGAGAAGCCATGGATCCACTGCCGGTGATAGACGTGCTTTGCTGGTAAGCCACTGCATGTGGCAATACAGAGATTAATAGAAATGGATTAAATTAAGATCTAAGACTTAGCCAATAAGAAGCTAGAGCTAATGGGCCAAGCAATGATTTAATTAATACAGTTTCTGTGTGGTTATTTCGGAGCTAAGCTAGCCGGGCAGCCAGGAAGAACAAGTGGCTCCCTTGCAACAAAGCATTCATTACATTTCCCCTTTAAAAGCTTCACCCTCAACACCCCTCCACTGCAGACTATGCTTTGACCTAGCACATGAATGGGGAACACACTTGAACCACATACAACCATAGATTTCAGCTTACTAAAGGATTCATGAGAAAAGTAAAGAGCTATAAATATGCAGAACACCAAAATGACCTAAAGCAAAAGAAATGATCAAAGAGCCCTAATGAACAAGAGTCCAGATGAAAACCACTAACGAGCTGCAATCCAGAGAAGCTGACAAGCTCAAGGGCACCATCTAAACTCTGAGGCCATGCCAGACTGAGGTAAAGCTGCATATGCATTCTCAGTGTGGTAAGGAGCCATCTGTTGTTCGTTACTGGCTTAACTAGATTTAGGTTAGGTTAAGTAATCACACACTTCTGATGAACCTACTGTGGTGGTTTGAATGAGAATGGCCCTCATTGGCTCACATCTTGGAAAACAGTCATCAGGAAGTGGCACTATTAGGAGGGATTAGTAGATGAGGCATGGCTGGAGGAAGTGTGTCAGTGGGGATGGGCTTTGAGGTTTCAAAAGCTCAAGCCAAGCCGGGTGTCTCTCCCTTCCTGTTGCCTGAGGATGAAGACTAGGAACTCAACTTCTCCAGCACCATGTCTGCCCGCATACCAATATGCTTCCTGCCATGACAATAATGACTAAATCTCTGAAACTGTAAGCCAGCCCCAATTAAATGCTTTCTATTATAAGGTTTGCCATGGTCATGGTGTCTTGTCACAGCAATAGAACACAAAGACACCTAATCTTAAGTCATTTACACCTCTGAGAGCTCATTAAAATATATTACTATTATATCAAGCCAGCTGAACTACCCTAATTTTACCAAAAAGCAGTTCTTAGAAGAAACAGACCAGAGAGAAGACACAGTACAGGATATGGGTATAAAGAAACTACCTGACATAGTCTTTGCCCACTTGATAGCTGAACAACCTTGCTGCTTAAGAGTTATACTGGGGAGCCTCATTCACGGACCTGAGTTTATTATGTACTAATCATTAAAAAGAACTAAATTACATAAGAGTATCTAATTTAATCCCAGTTTGATTCTTAATGCTTTCATTGCTGGGTTTTCTTTTTTTCTTTTTGTTTTGTTCAGACAGGGTTTTTCTGTATATCTTTGGCTGTCCTGGAACTCGCTGTAGACTAGGTTGGCCTCGAACTCAGAGATCTGCTTGCCCCTGCCTCTCTGACTGCTAGAATTAAAGATGTGTGATGTGGGATTCCCCTCTGTATATTGTGAATACTATTGGTTAATAAAGAAGCTGTTTGGGGCCTGTGATAGGGCAGAGTAGAACTAGGCGGGGAAACTAAACTGAATGCTGGGAGAAAGAAGGCAGAGTCAAAGAGAAGCCATGGAGCCCTGCGCCAGAGACAGACACCAGAACTTTACCCAGGAAGCCACAGCCTCATGGGAATACACGGATTAATGGAGATGGGTTAATTCTAGATGTAAGAGTTAGCTAGAAATAGGCTTAAGCTAGTGGCCAAACAGTATTGCAAATAGTATAGTTTCTGTGTGATTATTTTGGGGCTGAGCAGCGAGGAACAAACAGCTTTCTACTACAGGTATGTACCACCATTGCCCAGTTATTGATCTTTTAAAAGGACAACAATCTTCACAAAAAGAGAAAACAATCTCTCCCAAGAAAGCATAAGCTTTTAAATGATGTTATTTGTTGACCTGGACTAAAAACAAAGCAAAAAATTTAATTCAATATACATCAGTGGTAGAGTGCTTTTCAAACACGTGCAGAGAACTGGCTTCTAACTTTGCTCCAAACAAAATGAAACCAAGCAAATCCACACATAGCGAATGCCAACCACACACAGGACTGCTCAGTTCCACGAGTTGAGAAATTTATATTCACCTAAATGATTTTAGCTAACATGTTTTTTATAGTAATACAAAAACATATGAGTTAAAATAAAAAGTTGAGGACTGGCTCAGAGGTTAAGAGCACTGACTGCTCTTCCAGAGGTCCTGAATTCAATTCTCAGCAACCACAAGGTGGCTCACAACCATCTATAATGGGATCTGATGCCCTCTTCTGGCATAGAGGCGTACATGCAGATAGAGCACTCATATATACAAAATACACAAATAAATAAATTTTAAATAAATAAATTAGTATGCTTTTGTAAGACCTTTTTTAAAAATAAGATAGGTAATATTTTTAATTACATAATTGTTTGGAAAGGAAATTAACAGAACATTTATTCAATCAACCCTTTTTGCTACTAACAGCAATCTAAAATATAAAATTTGATTTTCACATATTAAAAAATTATTAACATTTCTGTTAATGGTCAGGAAAAAAAAGAACAGTGAACTAAAGACATGCACATGAAATTAGAGATGGCAGGACATGGATCACAAAGGATACTTACTTTTTTACTACAAATGCTAGCCTCTGAAAATTTGTTTTTCACAGGAATAATCTATGAGAACTGATCTTTTCCTCCTCACACGCCAGATCTGGCCTGGAGTGCCTCTGCCTTCTGAGCACTGCTTTCCAGCCATGCTCACTACACCTGACGAGGAGGACCAAGAGCAACGGAAGCTTGGAAGGATTATAAACACTGGCTTCCAAAGCAGTATGTGATTTTGCACACGCCCTAGTTGGGCAGTGCACATCTTTGAAGAAAGCAGTTTTAGAGAGAGTGACTGGCCCTGTTGGCTAAAGTTCACCGCATACGGTTCACCTTGGAACTCTTCCCCTGTCAGGCGGCCTCACACCTCCAGACTGAGCAGAGTTCCTGTTTGCATTATCAGAACACCTGCCAAATGCTTGATGGCTTAGAAAGAAAGTTATTCTAGGAGAAACTAAGCTCCTGAGCAGGATGGGAAAGGCTACGTTCTATATAAAAAGCTTTGATTGATTGCTTTTCTCAAATTGGCCTGACCACGGGGCCCATCATCACCCAGCACCACTCCGGAGCGGCCAGCGCTGGTGAGTCTCACAGAGTTTCCCTGAGCAGGGAGATGAACACACTGACTACAGAACTATGCTGCCCCTGAGAACCATTAGTATTTGTAATCAAGAAATTTCTTTCTACAGTCCCCTTCTTGCATCTTTCCCACTGTTCCATGTGCTTAAAAAAAAAAAAAAAAGTAAGTCTCTCTTCTACCAAAGAGCCAGAATGTTCTATAATAATGCTAAATAATGTAATGCTCTATGGTGACTAAATGCTCTAAAAGTTTAAATATACAAATCAACTTTGAAATCAACAGGGTTTACACATTTTTTTTTAATTTGAAATACTTAGAGAAAAAATACAGAAAGTGGAGTTGGCTCGTGTTTCACAGCAGCCATGTGTTATGGTCCTGCACACAGTCCAGGCGATCAACACTTTAGCTACCTTAAAGAACTTGCTATTTACACAGCAAAGTCTTCCACTAAAAATAAAGTGCAGACAAGTGATACTTGTGATGCCCAAGGTCATGAGGGGGAGTCAGTGCTGAGAAACAGGACAGATTTCCTGAGCGCCCATCCCCATGTCTAACTGCTAACCTCCTCGTTACGAACTTCCAGGCTGAAAAGTACACCCACCTCCTTCCCATGTGCCAATCCTGGAAAATGGCACAGTGGAGGCAGTTCACAAAACAGAGGTATTTTAGGAAAGCATCATGGAACTGCTTGGCACGTGGCAGCACTAAGCGTTAGGCATTCTCCCCACACATTCTCTCTAGGGCTCTTCAAAGTGCCTTCTCAGCCTCAAATTCCCGACCTGGTATTTGTATGTGCAACACGGTTTTCCCTAAGGGGGGACATATGGTAATTTATGCTTTCTCTCAAAATTTCCCAAAGCTGTAGCACTCACCCCAAGCTCAGACAGTAAAGCATGGTGTTCATTAAAAACCAGCAGTACAAGATTATAAAGACTTCTGCTGTTTCAAGAGTAAAACCCGTAGAAACACAAGACACATCCCTCTTTTAAGTTCTAAAACAAACATTTTGGATTAAAAAAAATTAGAAACAACTTAAGTAGCAAGTACCGTAGTGAGTTTAAAGAACTAAAAACAGCAAGATATTGTTCCAAACACTTCCATAGTTGACACAAAGCTAAAAGCAGAACTGATTTCAAGCACGGATATGGGAGAGCAGTACATTTTACAATGTGCTGCTGTTTCCATTTACTTTAAATGATTCTAAGTAACTAGCTGTATTGCAAAGTAAACTTCTATGTCTGAGCCACCTAGTTAATACATATTACTGTAAACCCTCTTGTTTTCATTAAATAACTGATCTTAAACACTAACAGGTCTTATCTATTACTTTAGCAATTCAGCAGAGAACTGCAGCAAAAATCATGATTTCAGTATAAAGCAACAACAGTGAAAGCCAAGTGTGTGAAGTGCAAGAATGCTCAACTGCCTGAGCGGAGAAATCCTCGTCTCTCGGCACACAATTCTGCCAGCACTACTGAGCACAAGGAGCAATGACATCTGTGGAAGGCACGGGGAAGAACTGTCATAGCTGTTGGTGAGCTTTCCACCTCAGATCGCCACTGGCAATGCCTACACAAAGGATGAGACTTGAATGCAGACAATTTCCTCTAGACCTTAGCTAAGTCACTAGCCACACACTAGCTAAGTCAGCTCAGACCAGAACACAGAACCTGAGCTGTAGGTAAGGCACAGCTTACTGCGACAAACAGAGGAAAAGCGCTCGCTCACCAGCCAGTCTCCTGCTAACGGAAGCTGTGTTCTGCTCTCCCTCCCGGGCTTCTGATTTCTGCAGAACAACGGGACTGTGCTCTTCCTCCTGCTCTTTCCACCAGAAGCTGAAGCACACCGCAATCTTCCCGAGCAGCTCCTTCCTGTGAGCATGCTCGGTATCTTACTTAAATGACTTGGTGTCTCAGCATGCCATGACCTACTTCCAAACAAACTCATAGAGCTGTACACTCAATGATATCAACTGCAATCCCTGCACACAGCTGACAAATGTTAGTTGGCCAGCCTTTAACTCTGAGGTTTGGTGCATCATTTAACTTGATGGGACAAGTAAGAGCAACTTCTATATTATTAGAACACACCCTTCCGTTTCAATACTTGCTAAAGAGTTATGCTCTTCTTAAATATGTTTTTCTGTAGGTGTGTGCATGTGAGTCCTGGTGGCAAAGAAGAGAGGCTAGACATCCCTGGAGCTAAAACGACAGGCAGCTGTGTGCTGAACTGGGTCCTCTGCAAGCGCAGCAATGCTTATTGGCTGGGCCATCTCCAGCCCCAGGTGTCAATACTCAACTGTCAACACAAATATGACAAGCCGGAATAAACTGCAATTTTAAGGCATCTAAGATATGACCCCCAAACGTAAACACAAGCACTGATAAAGCAAGCAAACTAGAACCCGTGAACTTTTCAACTATCTGTCTTCCTGCTTATCTATCCCTAGGCACCGCGATCTGTGAACTGGGTGGTGCTGCTTGGCCTCACTGCTGCTCCCACTTTGTGGTCAATCCTACGCGCATGCAGCTTGGTTGTTTCTTTAGTTTTCTCTACAGAAGTGTTTAATTTCTCCTGTGTAAACAGCAGTGGACTGAAAAGCTGCTATATATTTGCACCAATGTTTGCTATCCTCAAAGTTGATTTTTTTCCAACCTACAGATTATATAATACATTACAGATGATGTTACCCAATAGCAGGTATGACCTAAATATTGCTAAGTGTAGAAAACAGAATCTTGAATCTTGTGTGCATGTGTGTCCCCTTGATGACCTGGAACACACAGAGTTCTGCCCCCTCAGGACTGAGATTAAAGATGTGTGCCATTACCCGAGGTAAAATTGCTTATTTTAAAGAACAAGTTTTAAAAAAATGGCAGGAATGAATTTATACATAAACGTTTATATCAGAATATAAATAATTTGCCTTGGTTTGCTGGGTAAGCTGTAGCAACAGCCATGAACTTTGGGGTGATGGAGATTTATCCCCTTTCAATTCTCATGAAGAGACCTGGCACACAGTCCAACAAAACCCAAGCACACAACCCTTCATACCCACTTCTCATTTCTCTCTGGGCAGACAAGCAAAAGGAAGAAGTGTTTGTAGGAAGTGTCTGCTCACTCAGCACGCAGAGAGATGAAGGCAGCTCGCCTCCCTCCGATGGAGCAAAGCTAATTCTAGTATTAAATGGGCATATATGCTAATGAGGGCTTTTTTTCTTGGTCACAGCCCTTCTGGGTCACAAAAAATTGAAATACTACCCTGTAATCCCAGCACTAAGAAGGCAGAGGCAGGAAAACTGTGAGACTGAGCCAGTCTTGGAAGTTTGGTTCCCAGTTCCCATATTGGGAGGCTCCCAAACTGCCTGTAACTCCATTTACAGGTCTCTGTGGGCAACCACTATCAACACAGACATAGACACATATATATAATCTGATATAATGTTTTACAATCAAGGACTAAATATGTAACTTGGATAGAGGGCTTGCTAGCTTCTGCAAGGCTGAACCCTCAGACAGAAAAGTCGGTGGAAACACATTTAATTTCAGCCCTTTCCCAAGGAAACTGCTAATTTCAAAGCAAAACCAACAAAGCCTTTTCTTCAGCATCGTTACTGGCAAAGGCTTTGGAGCTTTAGATCTGCAGGCAGCTACAGAACATTCTATCTTTGAAGAAAAATCCCAGGAAGGGAAAGAACGAAGGGTAAAAGCAGGTACCAAGAGTCACGCAACTGACAAAGTCTGGAGGAAGAGCAGAAGGCATTCTGATGAGGGAAATGACTTGCATTTTTCTGAGGATAAGGTTCTGAAATGCCTAGATGAATACTAAAGGTATGGAGAGAAAGGCAAAGGACACAGCCAGGAGTTAGGCTGGGGTCTGGACAGAGGCCCGGGAACCTATAAGGGGACACTGGATGCAAGAACAAAGATGGAAGAGAAAACAAGCTAATTATTCTGAGGAGGACTCTGGAAGCAGACAGCAAGTATCCTACACACCGAGCAATGCAGAGTGAAGGAAGCTGGGAGAAAAGAAGCACATGCACACCATACACACGCACACACACCACATGTGCACACACACACGAAAGAGGACAGATGAAAAAGAGGCAACTCGGGTAACATGCATCCAGCCTGTTCTCTTTCATTTCCCCCTTTAAACCTCTCCACACTAACTCCCTTCAGCATGACTTGTCCCTCTCTTATACATTTAACTTAGCTGTTCACAGTAATTAGAGATCTTTTTCTGTTTTTGTTTGAAATACGGTTACACCACGTAGCCCAGTAGGCTGTGATATTCTGACTGCCTGCTCAATCTTTTGATAGTGGAATTACAGGTGCATACTGCCATGCTTTGGTTATTGTTTTATTAATCTCTATTTATGTTACATAATTGATCTTTAAGACTAGTTCACCGTTTCTACCAGCAAAGTCTGAAACAAACATTCCCTAATAAGAATGAATGCTTAAAGAATGCAACAAAGATATCATCTATTTCTCTGACAATCACTTTCTCTGTGATATTATTTGACACTTCACAAAGGGTGGGAATAGAAGGACCAAGAATGAAACTGAACACATCAAGCTTTTGCTGTTCTTTTGAGACAGGGCCTTTCTATACCACCCAGGCTAGCTTCAGGCTCATGGTTCCCCTGCTACATCTCTCTGGCTTAGATGACAGGCATGCACCCCTATATCCAGCCGCCATGAGTTTTGCTTGCAATCCATTGTATTTTTAGAGCAGCATTAGGCTCGTAGTCAAACTGAGCAGAAGACGCAGATCTCACATCCTTCCTCCTCTCCCTACCAGGCATGGCTCTCACTGAGACATTACTCCCTCCACAGTATGTTGGGACTCACAGTTGGAGCTGCGTGTTCTATTGAGGGAGTCTCATACTACAATTTGTTGTTATTCTGTTTACCAAAGGATTGCAGCAGAGCCATCTGGGGTAGCCGAGGAACATTAGAAAACACACACATGCTCTCACACACACTCATTTCGGGAAGTCTTTACCGTCTTTCTGTGTGAGGCCATACATACACTGTTGGAGAAACTCCTTAAATTCGGAGGCTCTGAGAGAGGACAGAAAAGCCCATCTTCCCAGGGAATTCTCAAGAGTTAAGCACTGTCTGAACACTGTGAAGGAATGTTAAATCACCAATAATGCTAATTTTTCCTTCGAATAAGCTAAGACCTTGGTGACTAGAGCAGTTTAACTCCCTGACAGCCGTTAGACGCTTCCCTAGAGCCTTTTCTGTCTTGAGTGAAAGGAAGCCAGATAACTAACTGTACCACCATCATGCCGATATGAAAACCTCACAACACCTTGAAGAAGCTCTACTTCACCCATGGTTGCTTGCTGCTAAAGAAAAACTCTTATCCCAGCTATGGTTTTTCAAAACAGCTCGTGCCTTTCAGCCACCACAATCTTTGGTGAACTCTGGATGACCTTACAGCCTTGCCGCCTTTAGGCCTCAGGCACTCGGGGCACAGACCCTACCCAGCTGACCATAGACTCCAGCTAAGCAGCACTAGTTTCTCTGGTGAACAGTCACCGGCACTGGCAGTGTGCTAGTTCACAGATGGAGAGAGATGAACAGTCGTCGGCACTGGCAGTGTGCTAGTTCACAGATGGAGAGAGAGAAATAAACAGCTGGGATCCAACACGGCAAAGCTGGGAAGGAGATTCTGCGGGAAAGAAGAGTTTTGAGCAGGGCAGGCCACATCTCATGGATTCCTGCAGTAAGCCTGATAGAAATTAAGATATTCAGATGTAAAAAAACCAAGCAAGTCAATGGGACAAAACAAAGGGGCACTGTGCATGCATGCATGTGTTGGCTGTCTAGGGCATGGGACAGGAGTGGGACAGGAGCAATACAAGAGGCCAGGACAGTAGGGAGAACTCATGAGGGGCTTCTACAGCGATCCTGCTGTTTCCTTAAGGAAGCAAAGGACTCCTGCACGCATCTCAGAAGCACTTGCTATTTTAATCAGGAATGACACTCTCTTACTCGTGTTCTTAAGTATAACGCTGGTGGTGACTTTCCGAGAGGGTGGGAAGGAGAAAGACTGGTGGCTGGGGCACAGGTGAGCACGATATGGTTTACAAGTTTTCAAAGTGGCGCCATACGGAAAACCAAGAGAAAAGCAGCACATCTATATGGATGATCGCACATGCAGTCAAAAGGATAGGGTACTCAACCATGGAACGTGCTGTAGCACAATTGATAAAAACCCAGAGACAGAAACTGGGGTTCAACCCGAAGGCCAGAGAAGCAAAACAGACAGCCACTGGCTCTTACCTCTACCTCAGTCCAAAATGGCGATCCTGCCTCCAGGAATCTAAGAATGAGACTGTCTGAGAGTTGTCTCCTCCCATCTTATATTCCTCTCTAGGACTGGGATAAAAGGCATGCATGACTACTGCCCAGTTTCTATGGCAAACTAGTGTGGTTACTGGGATTAAAGGTGTGTGCTATCACTGTCTGGTCTGTAAGATCTGTTTTACTCTGAACTTCAGGCAAATTTTATTTATTAAAATACATTGAAATATCACTACATTTCCCCTTTTTGTCTAAAATAAAAAGCTATAACTAATATAAGAAAACCATATACAGAAAGTACAATGACTATATACAACATATACAGGCAATAACTACATCAACAATGCTGGTCCATTTGCATTTGACAAATTCAAAGAAAATACTCCATATCTATCCTATGTTGGTGAGTCCAAAGACTTGTACCTAATTTACTTTCTATGATAACTTGCTTTCTGCATCAGGTAAAAAAAGAAAACTGTAACTATAACTATCTAGTCTTCAACTCCCTCAGAGACCCAGGAAGGAAATAATATTAACTGAGTAAGCAGGAAGTTCAAGCAAGCGACTTCCAAAAAAATATAAGAAATTACAGAAACAGCTGGCTGCCTGGACCCAAAGTTCCTCTGCAACACTGGGGCATCTATCTTCAGCCTACAGGCCTAACATATCTGACAGACATTTCTGTGAAGCAGGGTAGTCTGAAGGACTGTCTCTCCTTGTCTTGATAATGTTTGGCAGTCACTTCCTTTTGTGCCCCGCTTGTCTAATTAGGACAGCATGATGTCACCAGTCAAGGCAGGGGCATTTTCTTGCCCAGAGGCTTACTTTTACCACAAAGAAAGTAAACTCCATGTGGAGTTTCTTCAATGCCCATTATCTTCTCTGAAGTAGACTGGTGCTGCCAGGAATAGACATGTCTCATTGTCATAAAAGAGCCTTTTTATTAAAATATCTTAAATGCCATATTCTGTAGATCTCTGAAGTGTTTGAAGATGACCTGTCTATCTAAAATATACCTTTGTTTGACCTTGAAAACATACCTAATGTGACTATAATATGTGATTACCTACTAACCTGGATTACAGCAAAGGTGGTTGGGTGTAGTGAGCCTACTTAGGCAGACTTCAGGTGGTACAGACAGGCACAGAAATGCATTTAAGAGAGAGACTGAGTTCAGTGAGTGAGTTTAGAGCCTTGACAACCACCTGATATCTAATAATAGGCAGGAGATACTTATGTGGGGCTAAAAAAGAAATCAAAATCAATGATTCAAAGGTACAAAAAAAGTAAAAGCTAGACAAAGACCCTCAGAAGGAAGATCAGTGCAGCACAGCTACCCACTGGGAGTGAGACTGAGAAACCCAAGGGAGGAGACTTCCTTCAGAAGTGGACACTGCTGAGGACAGAATGGACAGAAGAGTGGGGGCTGGGAAAGGAAGAAGAATTCTTTGGTAAGAAGGTATAGTTATAGGTTTAAGTCATCTCAGGGGGGCTGAGGGGCACTGAGTTCTGGCCAAGGACAGCATGATGAGAGGCACTTACCCACTGAGTGTTTGTGCTAGGCATGGTGTTCAACCTTTATGAAGATGAACATTCACACTTGTAAACAATCTCGTGTGACAATTCTGTTAAAAATCTCAAGTAAAGATCAGAAAATAGAAACATGGAGCCTTGATGACTCACTGACGCTACACAGGCAGAAGGCAGAGGAGCTGCGGTACATGTCACACACTTTGAGTATAGCTGTTGTGTTCTAAAACCCCAGGACTTTTCCCCACTGGATTGCTACTCTGTTTGTTAATGCTCCCTTTAAGAAGGCAATAAGCATTTATTGAATGATTCAAATATATAGTTTTATTTACTGTTTCTGCCACCCCAGTGCACCAGGCCTTCTCACTCATTATTCTACATGCCTCATGGATGCAGAGGCTTATCCAGGGCCACACAGTGTGAGAGGAACTGGATCTTAGACCCAGGCTCAGACTCCAAATGTGTGTTCTAAAGAAGGCTTCAAAGGCAGCAAGCTCATAGAGGGGGCAGAGCTGTTACAAAGGGTTTCAATAGTTAAGGTGATTCAGAAAGGCAGGGGGAGAAAAGCCAGTAACAGTGAAGGGAAGGACCTGGGGTAAAGAAGAAGCTATGTGCACGACTAACTCAGTCTCTGTTTAGTTTGACTGAGGTGTAACTTTCATCCCACACAATCTACTTACACTATCAGGGTTTATAGCATATCCATCAACACAGTCTATTTCCTCAGTGCCCCACTATAGTTGCCCCTCCTTCCATACCCAGTCCTGACACCCACTGATCTGTGCTCTGTCCCTACACTTTGCTTTCATGGGAAATCTCCGACAGAATCATACAGAATGCAGTATGTATGTATATCTCCTCTTAGTTAATATAATGGCCTTGATGTTTCTTCATAGTGTACTATCAGCTAGTGCTTCCTTTTGATTCCTGGGTAGTATTCTGTTGCATGGATGTTGCCCCTTTGTTACCCTTCTATGGCACCTGGGCGGGAGATGACATCCATGTCCACTCTGAGGCTTGGAGGACTAATGACACTATCAACATCTTAGCACAACTGTTTGTGCAGATGCAGTCCAGTCCTGAGTAAATGGATGGGAGAGGCATCACTCAATCAAGTTTCTAAGTAATTTTTAAAGAAACCGCCAACTTCTTTCCAAGTGGTTACATTGCTGCACGTTTCTGCCGCCAATGTAAGAGTGCTCCTGGCTATACAAGAGCATAAGTGTTCCAGGTTACCCACAGCACTGACAGCCTGGACAGTGGGCTTGGAGGCTGCTACTTGGGAGTTCCCTGATGTCTGGTGACCCTAGACACTTTCCAAGTGTTTACTAGCTATGTGTGTAAGTTCCTTCTGTGTGGAATATGTTTGACATCTTGGTCTACTTAAAAGCTGTCTTTCCCCCCGTACCCCGAGACAGGGTTTCTCTGTGGCTTTGGAGCCTGTCCTGGAACTAGCTCTGTAGACCAGGCTGGTCTCGAACTCACAGAGATCTGCCTGCCTCTGCCTCCTAAGTGCTGGGATTAAAGGTGTGTGCCACCACCGCCCGGCTTAAAAGCTGTCTTTTGAGTTCTGAGCACTCTTACAGTTGGGGATCAGTTCTTTGGCAGAGATGTGTCGAAACTCCTAGTCAGTGGCTTGTTTGGTGCTCTCTCCAGTGTCTAATTACATAAAGCAAAAGTCTGAAACTTTGATCAGGTACAAAATCAATTTTTCTTCAATGACTTTTAGCATGTAATAAAATTTTATCAGACTCACAATTATAAAAGTAAGCTTTATGATTTTTGTTCGTATTAATTTAGGTCAACAACCCATTTGTAATGTCATTATTATACAGATCTATGGAGTTTTGTTTCGATTTACATATGGTTTCCAGTTATTAAAACATCTGTGGTAAAAAAAAAATTATCCTTTCTTTACCAAATTCCTCTGGCATCTTCATTTAAAATTTCCCCTTGGTTATGGAGAGCAAAAGTTATTAATAAGTAAGGAAAGATAAGAAAAACAAAGCAAGATACAGACAGGATTTGGGTTGGAAAGTTAGAGAAAGGCTAAAGAGGTTATCACTTGACATCCCTCCCAGGTGGCTCTGAGGACAGTGACCAAAGCTATGGACGCACTCTGGTGGGGACTCATTCGCACGCCACCATCAGCTCAGACATACCATTTTCCATGCTAGTTCTGCAAAGTGACAAACTCCCAGGGGTTTCCTTTAAGTTTTCTATTTCCAGGAAGACTGAGAAAAGGCTAAGATTTTCATTTCAAACTGTGCACACAGTTTGAGACTGTCTGTAAACAGACCTTAGGATAGAAGGAGTTACAGTCTTTCCAAAGAACTCCAGTCTTGAATGTACTTCCAGTGGTTTCCTGTGGCAGGCAGGCTCACTGGTGCTTTTTACTGGTGTTGAACATCTAAGTGTACTTCTTCCAACAGTTTTTGTGGCTAGCAGGCTTACTGATGTCTTTCACTGGTATTTAACATTCAGAGGAGGTTGGGGTATAAATATATCAAATTTCAAGTAATTACAGTTGACTACTGAGCCACTAGTGGGAAGCCCTCAAGATCACATATAAATATATGACAATGTATTTATGAAAAAGTCTGAAAAAGTTCTAACCAACTAAGGAAGGGGACAGTGGCAAGAAGATCTTGAAAATGAGAAGCAAAACCACAAGCTAGAAAAAGGATCTTGAGAATGAGAAGCAAAACCTCTAGTTAGGAATAGCCACTGCCATCCCTGTCACCGCCTCATTCTGAGACAAGCCACCGGCAGTCCCGAAGCACCGACACCGCGCACACCGCCGGCAAAGGTCCCTCTCTGTGTCTTCCTGTCCTCTCACCCAGGGCTTCCAATGGCAGTAGGTAGAAAAAAGGGAAGTAATCTGATTTCTTAAAATATTCATTTTTAATAACCATCAAAATTTAAAACTTTTCAACTACAGATCAGGAAATCGAGGTGGTAAAGAGATGGCTCAGTGGTGAAGAATGTGTACTGTGTGCCCCAGCATTCACAGTGGGGAGCTTACAACTGCCTGTAACTCCAGCTCCAAGGGATCATAGCCCTCGCCTGGCCTCTGTGGGCAGTGTACACATACATGCACGTGCGTGCGCGCGCGCACACACACATACACACACACACGCGCACACACACACACACACACACACACACACACCGCACATACACGCGGGTGCACACACACGCACATACGAACTTCAAAATAATAAATTAAACATGTTTCTTTAAGGGGCCGGAAAGGTGACTCGATCTTGCAGAGAGAGGATCTGGGTTCAGTTTCCAGCACCCACATGGTGGTTCACATCATCTCTACTTCAATTTCAGGGGATCTGATTCCTTCTTCTGACCTGAGATACCACCAAGCACGCACATGGTACACAGACACACACACACAATAAAATGGAAAAAATTCTATTTTTTTAAAAAAAATTATATAAAATAGGCCCTGTGGGCTTTTAAATGGGAGAGAGCAGCAACAAGATCTTTTTGGGGGACACAGAAGTTTACAGGGGTCTTTGGCAGAGGTATGAATTCAACATGATAAATTTACTACTGACAAAAATAATTGTAATTTTTAAAATACATTTTCATAAAATAAATTTAAATATACCATTGACTTTTACTGTAGCAATAAACCCTTACCATCTACTTAGCATGTGGCAAGATAATGAATAGGCCTAATTATACATTATTTTGGCATTTAAGTCGTCTGTTGCTACAGACAATACTTACGCTAGAAAAAAAAAAGCCCTCATGCTTCACTAGAAAAATAAAAAACATGCAAGACAAACTTGCTTCAGAATAAAGGTATAAGAGAAAAAATATTTTTTAAATATTGCATTATGTAAGTGAAAAGAAAAGCCAGAGTTGGGACAGGACTATTATTACTTTCTGCTGAGAGACACTATAATAACTACTTAGTACCTCTCCCTCCAGTCAGAAGTCATGTTTTTATTCTCTTCTGCTGAGAATACTGTTCATCAGATGACGAGATTTTACCTAAGTATCACAGAAATCTACTTTTGAAAATAATTTGTTCCCTTTCCTCATTCAGCCTACAAATGTGTGCTGAGCACTCTTGTACAAACACTCTTGCGCACACGGAAGACATAGCACTAAAGAGATGCCTGCCTTGGGGAGCTCACACCCTCCCAGGGAGGGACCAGAGAATACACCATAGAAGAGTGAGGCAGAGAGTACCATGTGCTGTGTTGACTATGAGTGAGAGATCAGAGGAAGCCCCAAGGAGCAGTGGTTAAGTAGATTTCATGGCACAAAAATGAGGGACGAGGGCCAGATTGGGCAAGCTAAATTTAGACTTTAAGCTTGGCATTCTAAAGAGAAGAAGAAAGAAGGCGTGTATCGCCAAGTATAGCGGGGTGAGAGACGGTGGTCTGGTGTAGGAGGTTCTTCTGTATTTGTATTGCTTTCATTGGTTGAATAAAGAAAACTGCCTTGGCTTTTTGATAGGGCAAAAATCAGGTAGGCAGAGTAGACAGAAGAGAATTCTGGAAGGAAGAAGGGAGTGAGAGAGCTGCAGCCATGAAATCACCATGCTGAATCTTTCCCAGTAAGCCACGATCTCATGGTAAACACAGGTTAATAGAAATGGGTTAGTTTAAGATGTGAGAGTTGGCCAAGAAGAGGCTAGATATAATGGGCCAGGTAGCATTTAAGTAAATACAGTTTCTGTGTAATTATTTCGGGTATAAGCTAGCCGTACGACCGGGAGCTGGACAGTGGGACCGTAGCCCGCCCGCTCCCCTCTTACTACAGTGGTCAGAAGACAAAGTCTGAGATACAGGAAGTCAACGATGGCTAGATTCTCAGGGTGCGATGGGAAGGCTGCTAAGACCAGGACGATCCAGATCCAGCTGGAACTTTCACACTTTAAGGAGAAGATGAGCTGCGGACCGGAAAAGGTCAACAGCAGGGGTGGTGGAAGCTGAGAGGCTGCAGGGATTGGAGATGATGGGGCACAGATGGAGGTATGGTAAACACAGGAAGAGGGCAAAGCTGGGGTACTGTTAGAATGACAAAATGTCAACTGGGCCTACCAACAGGAGGTACAGGGTTGCTAAGTAAGAGAGAGAGAGAGAGAGAGAGAGAGAGAGAGAGAGAGATATTAAGGATGCTTGCAAAGCTTGCCAAGTTCTTTTCTAACTGACTGCATCAGACATATATGTCAGTGCACACAAGCTTAGGGAACGGATGGAGGTGTAGATGTATGGGTGAGTGGCTGGCATATGGCATGTGATGGGCCTTGGAAATAACGAATTTAAAAAGCATTCCATGATAATTTTACTGAAATGAAACTTAAGAAATCCAGATGCAATAAAGTATCACTAAAGGGCATAGGAAGAACAAAAACTAATGCCCTTTTAATCTAAAGCTAGATGGATACATTCCAACATTTCAGTCATCTCAGTTAGTGTAGGCAAGACAAACACCAGACGATCATCAGGCAAAATCATGTAAGCAGCGACCAAGATGGTAGGCAGCATGCAGAAGTCAAGGGAAGGATCTAGAACAGATTGAAAGAAAAGCACGGGGCTGATGAAGAGACCGAGGCTGAACTGTGGGCACAACCGTGGAGGACAAACGACCACGGAGGACAGAACAGACCCAAGCTACCTGCAGGGACAAGATGGGCAGCAGGACAGGACATATGATGTGTAATTAAGGCTTGCACCACGTTTGTGCCATATGATGTCATCAGGTTAGGGACACAGTTGGCAGTGAACACAAAAGGAAGGACATAGGAAGAAAGGGGTGGAGAAAGAAAGAAAAGGCACCCAGGGCAGCAATGTGTTTGAAGAAGGATAGGAGGAGAGGCTTCACACTCAAGTTCTAGACCAGCTACTTGCAAGAGACTCTAGAAGGGTTGGTTTATTCATGTGTTAAATGGGAAGAACACTATTCCTTATTTCACAGGGTTAAAGACAATAAGTGAACTCACAGTTGAAAAGTATCTAGTATGGTGTAAATGCCCAACGTATGGTATCTATTTTTATGTTTTGAAATTAAAATGCTAAGATAAAATTAATTCTCCTCTAAAACATTTACATTTTTGTTTTGTTTTTAAGACAGTGTTGATATATAGCCTAGGCTGGCCTCAGACTCTTGATCCTCCTGCCTCCAATTCTCAAGTGCTAAGATTACAGAAATGCATCACCATGCCTAGTCACTCCAAATACCTTTTATATTCCTCAACCTTAAAATAAACTATATTCAGAATAAATTATTGTCTTTGGTTTCCCCTGTGTCACATAACTGTGAAAGGAGAAACATATTTACAGCTCTCAGGACACTGCACCAGGACTGTGAGTTCCAGGTCAGCCTGACAGAAACAGCCAAAGGGAAGACAGCAAGCAGCAATCCAATCATTGCAAGGAGATGTCAGCTGAGATTGTAGCTGTGCGGATACTTAGCCTCATGGCCCTGCTCACAACCCTGTGCCTCCCAGAAACTTCACAGTTCATCCATCTACAGCACATCGTACGGCCAGGCATCACTCTGGAGTGGAGGGACAACACACCCGAGAGGTTTATTCTTGGATTACACACGCACGTTACAACAAGACAAACACTGCATAAAGGAGAGCAGATTTCCAAGTAAGTAATAACATTCAGACCTAGCTTCTAATTTGGAATGAAGGCTAAAAATTTAAATTGCTTTTACATAATGTTCATATTTGCTTTCCAAATGCTGGCTTCTTGAACAATGGTCATGAATTACCGCAAAAAAAAAAAGTTCTACCAGGTGGAGGTGACGATACTTTTAATCCCAGCACTCGGAAGGCAGAGGCAGGTGAATCTCTGTGAGTTTGAAGCTAGCCCGGTCTACAGAGTGAGTTCCAGGACAGTAGGGCTGTTACATAGAGAAACCCTGTCTTGAAAACAAACAAGCAAACAAACAAAAAACCAAAACTAACAAACAAATGAACAAAAACACCCCACAAAGTCCAGTCTAATGAAGCAGCATTCTTACACACCACTATATTCTGGCGCTTTCTAATCAGGATTTTCTCCTAAAAAATGCAATCAAAGACATGAACAGTACGATTTTTTTATGCTTCAAGTTTATGACCTTCTACCCTTGACTCACACTTGGTATCCATGTCCCCAAACAGGCCATGTAACCTGGAAGTGAGGTGGCTGGGTGGTTAAGAGCACTTGCTATTCTTGCAGAGCATCCACACGGCAGCTCGCAAGCATCTGCAACTCCAGTTGCAGGGGATCCAATGCTCTTTTCTGACCTCCAAGGATACCAGGCACATATGTGGTACAAGTATATGCATGCAGGTAAAACAAATCTTAAAAAAAAAAAAGCTATGTATTTTTAAATCTAAAACAGAAGCCAAGAAGTTCATCCCACAAGGGATAGCAATATTTTAGCCTTGTGAACCAAATGGCTTCTGTCAAAACTATCAGCTTTCTCACTATAATGAGAGAACAGTAATAGACAATACATAATCAAATGAGCAGGGCTATGTTCCAACAAAATTTTACTTATAAAAGATGGGCTAGATTTGGTCCCCAATGTAGAGGACCAGTTACACAGCATGGTGCCAGCCCTAGACCTGCTTCAGACTGATCCAGTAGTGTTGGCGGAGGCTGTTCGTTCGTTCCCAGCTGCTTAGACCCAAAATAATCACTCAGAAACTATTTTATTTGTAATACTGTTTGGCCAATAGCTTAAGCGTATTGCTAGCTAGCTCTTATGTCCTAAACTAACCCATCTCCGTTAATCTGTGCATCACCGCGAGGTCATGGCCTACCAGCAAAGTTTCGCTGGGCTCCAGCGGAGGCGTCTGTCTCTGGTGGTGGCTACATGGCTTCTCCCTGACCCAGCCTACTCTTTATACATTTATCTTTTCCAGCCTGGCTATATTCAGTTAAGCCACTGGCCGAAAGCAGCTTCTTTATTAACCAATGGCAATAAAACATATTCACAGCATACATCACCTCCCACATCACAGCAGATCATCTCACTCACTGGTGATATCCATTACTAACTCCACTGAGTTTCTGAGTACTTAATTTCTCTTTATTTTGTACTTTACCAACCAAACAGAACTTAAGCATTTTCTTTCCTCAGAAATACCATTTTCTAAAATTTCTTATTTTCATACCTTTGATTTCGCTGTTATCGGCAGAAATAACAGCACTTCCTTACAAATGACAAGCTTCCATAAAATTCAAAGCAAAGGCGCTTCCCTGCCAACTTTAAGACTTCATTTTCCTTTACAGCTGAATAAAGCTCCATTCTGCTAAGTGCCACATTCTCACTATCCAGTTAAGTGTCTATGCCCGGCTAGTCGGGTTCCATTCATTTGCTACTGTGAGCAGAACAGCAATAATGAATGTGCAGCATCTCTATGATAGGGAGGCAGCCTTCTGGGCACATGTCCAGGACATGTACAGCCTGGTCATACTGTAGAATGATTTTGGTATGTTGGAGAACCCTCCATGCCAACACCTGTAATGGCTGTATTAGGATGCTCTCCCATCGGTAGGGAATAAAGGTTCCTCTCCCCCACATCATGACCAGAGCCAATGCCACAGCCATTCTGCCGGATGACGTGCTATCTCAGAGTAGTTTTAGATTGTCCCTGATGTCTATGGATGTTTAACCACTTCTAAAAACAGTTACTGGCCGCTTGTGCTCCTTCTTTGGAGAACTCTCTATTCATTTCATTAGCCGTTTTCAGCTTTGTTTTTTTGCCACTTGCTCTTGTTGCACAAAGGGTCTCACTATGTGCCTGTGGCTGGCCTGGGCCTCTCTATGGAAACCATCAGATTCAGTTAATAAGTCGAGGCCAACTTGACTTTTGTACAGGGAGAAAGATAAGGATACACGGTTTTAATTTGAGTTTTTGTAAGTCGTATGTTGACAGCGAATGTTGGCCAAGATATTTAAAAATCACGGACACAAAATACTACTTTTTAAAGATGAATTCATACTTACTTGGATAAAATGATGCCCCTTACAGTGATATTTTCACACGTGTACATAACCCATTTTGATCACATTCACCTATTACCTTGTCTTTCTATCACCACTGCTCCTTAGTCCTTTTCTTTTCTTTCTCCTCAGGATTCACAGGAAAGAAAACACGCACTACCCATTGCAGACTGGTGTGTTTTGCTTAACAAATGTGATAATCTCAGCTCATCCATTTTCCTGCAAATGACCCGACTCTATTCTTCTCAGTAGCTGAATTACTGCTCTGGCTATATACACTCCCATTTCCTCTTCCCACTCACCTGTTGCCGGGCGCTGACCCCATTCCTTGGCTATTTCCAATAGAAAAGGAACAAACACGGATGCCAGGAGGAGTTTCGCTGTCTGCTGACTTGGATTCCTTCCCGAGGGTGCTGTGGCTAAATCATACGGTAGTTCTATTTCTAGCTTTTGAAGGAATATCAACTCATTTACATAATGACTGTGCTAATTTACATTCCCAACAGTATGTAAGAGTTCCTCTCCCTCCACATCCTAGGCCGGCACTTGTTTTTGTTTTCTGTGGAGATCTGCTTTCTTCATGATAGCCATCTGAGGAGGGTGAGAAGGAATGTGTGGTTTTGATTTGCATTTCTTCATGACTTAAGATATTGAGCATTATTTTAATGTGATTATTCAGTTTGTTTGCCAACTTGCTGACTGGATTACTTCTCTCTTTGGTGTTTAATTTTTGATGTATTCTAGATATTAATCTGCTGTCAGCTAAACAGCTGAAACGGAGATTTTTTTTTCTTCTATTTTATAGGCTGGTTTTCTAATCTTTTGATTCTTTCCTAGGCAGAAGTTGGCGAGTTTGACCCAAACTCATGTTAACTCTTACTCCACCTCTACTGGTATCCTAGGAAACAGGCACCACACACTCCGCACTATTCTCACACTAACACTGTCAATGCCTTGGCAATGGCTCCTGCAGCTGCTGCCTCCTTGTCCTCACCCCCTGCCCATCTAGGTACGTTTCTTTGGGGGAGTCTCATTTAAAACACACTCAGTGGTGGTCTCACAAGGCAAACACAAAGAGGGGATCATGTAGGGTCTTGTAGTGATTCTGACATCATGGAAAGTTCTGGCTGTGAGTCATCTTTACTTCTGCAACAAGCCAGAAATAATTAGACACACCGAGCTGGTGAGACTGATGTCTGCACTCTGACGTCCAGGCAGCAGGCGCATGTGCTGACTGCACCACGCACGCAGAGCAGCGAATGGCTGCCTCTGCCCTTCTGTGGGAGCTACAGACACCGAGTGTCCTGACGCAGGAGCACAGTCCAGCTTCTCTTCTGCGATGTCTGGCACAGTGTTTTACAGCAAGTTGATAAACGAGCAGCTAATTAAAAAAAAAGCTATGTGGGAGCCAGAAGAAAAGAGAAGAGAGGGGAGGAGGGGGAAGGGAAGGAAACTTTATACAGCTGATTTAATTATGTGTAAAGTTTGAGTGGAAAAGCTCTTGTGACTTCAAATACTATTTTTACAACTGAAAATATAATTTCTACCAGTAAACAGTAAAGAGCTAAGTATTTCCTAAAAACTTCTAGTAATAAGTAAGAGTATTTCAAAGATTATTTCAAGATTATTTCAAAATCAGAGAGAAAACACAAAAGGCCATGGTCTGGACTGCCATCAAAGGCAACAGGGAAAGTTATAAAGTCTATGAAAAAAATGATACTGAGATTGAGGTTTATCTGAATAATAATTCTTTGCTGAATAATAATTTAAAAAATACATGAGAGGTGACGTGGGGGAGTGGGGAATTGACATGTTGTGAGCAGATTTCAACTATCAATAAGGCAATGAGCCCACGCCTTTGGGAAAGGACGATGCAAGCAGCCAATTCCTCTTGGACGAGACCATGCACAGAGAAGGACATTCAACCACAGAAGCCACTCACGGAAGGAGAATTTTGGTTAGCCTTTCTCATGCAGCTTTCCCAACTTTTATTCATTTTTCATAATGCAGTTATTCATGTCAATCAAATGTCAGCACACTTATATCATCCCAGGCCCTACCACTTGTCTAAGTAAGATCGGAGAACAAGCCATTTACTGGCTTAAGCTACATTAATATTTTAATGTCCCCACATTTATTTTCCTGACTCATTTCTGAGCCTAGACTAGCAGATCACTGCCTTCCTCAGCCTCCACCCAGCTTTCCCACAACCATCGCACACATCCTCTGCCTCAGACTGATGTATAAACTTCCATCTTTCAGTGCACAGGATCCTCCAGCCACAGAGATCACAACACTGGAGTTACTCCTGTCTGCACCCCATTACTGTGACGTGTGGTCACCTGACAGTCCATCCTCCCCCTTTGCTCGTGGGTACAGATGCAGGAGCCTCATGACAGCTCTTCTCCTTTTCCTTCGGTCACACTCTGGGCATGCTGCTGGGTTCTTTTGTGCCTTGTGAATCTCTTCAGCCTGGAAGGGTCTTCCCTGGTAAACCATGTATCTGCCGAGCTTACATATTTGACCCTGGAAATTACCAGATGCTTTGACATGAGAAAAATCCAAGACACACTGCTCAGTTAAAAGATTTTTTTTTTCTTAAACTCATCCTACTTGCCAATATATATAAAATAATATCCTTACATATAAACCATAAGGATAAATACATGATACTAAGATAAAATAAAAACAAGTTAAACCCACAGAAGGAATGAAGTGCTCTACAGGAAATGGTCTCAGTACTAACTAACCCTGACAATTCAGACCCAGAAGCCCATCACTGACTGTCCGCACGCACGGCAGCCAGTGCAGGCTCACCACCTCTGAAAGCACTAATAAATCTCAGAGTCAAGAACATTATTGATGTTGGTTCGAAAATGACATGAAAGTGACTATAAAAAGGCAGATTGATGCAATTTTAATATTCTATGTCTGTACTTGCCCCTGCTTTCAAAATATTAAAGTAATATGGATTTACTTTCAAAACGAACATAGCAACTGAAAACAGGTTTATAAAAAGCGTATTAAGAGAGGATGGAAGCAAGGATATTTAAAAGGAATGTCCCATCTGCCTTATTCGAGACAAGTTCTCTCACTGAACCAGGAGTTGCAGGTCCAGCCAGGCTGACTGGCCAACAGGCTCTGAGGCCCTTTCTTTCTTCATGTCCCAGGGCTAAGGTTACATGCTAGGCTGGGATTCAGACTCGGGTCTTCATGATTACAGAGAATGTGTTCTTCCCCATGAGCTATCACCCCTGCTTCCCCTCACTTTACATCACAACTTGGATGAAACCAGCAGTGCTCTAGTGGACGGTAGACCAGAAATAAGGATCATTGGGACAGCTCTCAGGAGCCATTTCTTTCCTGCCACGTTACAGAATCCAGAAACCTAATTTGTCATCAGTCCTGTGTGAGCATCTCTACTTGCTGAGCCCTTGGAACTGAGCTGTAAGACTCCACATACACGAAAGGAAGAATATAACTATAACAGAAAGGGTACCTTTAAAGTCCTGATAAAAACTCATACTAAATAATTACATTTGACACATCAGCAAACTAATAAATGTATCTAGGAATAAAAGAAATTATGATGCCAAGAAGGGTTAGTCTTAATTACATACTTGCAATGTCTATTTCAACCACTAGAGGGCATGAATGACATACTGTTCTTTAACCACTAAAGATTTCAATAAAAATGCAATAAATACTAAATATATTTTATATTGAATTATAGTACAATATATTTTAAGGTTTTGTACAAATTGAAGGTTAATGGAAATACATACTATTTAATAGACGAAATTAATTTTGACTTCAAGTCTCTAAAAGGTCTCTGGTAAGATAAAAACTGATTTAGAATGTAGAATTTCAGTGGATGGATGCAAATTCACAAACAGTATTTTCAAAAAGAAATAAAGCAAAGGATAAAAGTTGAGAAATTAAAAACAATTCTAGGAAACATATGTTATATATATGACCAGTCCACAGAAAAGGAGGTCTGGACCCCACCTTGACCTCAAGTCCTGAGCGGGAATCTTTTTTTTCTCAAATGCACTAATTAGAAATTAGTAAGTGTCTGAATATACATTTGGCACACTAACTTCAGGCCAGAGTCAATTATGTACACAGAGATGATGTGGTGTCCCCGCTCTATGTAGCCAGCTTTACTATGTTACTGGCAGGAGAAGACATGGGACTATACGGTAAGAACCTTCTCTGAGACCAAACCAAACAAATGAAGCCACAATGATGGCATGTGCGGCAAGATATCCTGAGGTGTCTCATTACGTCACGGACCTCCCACCTGCTCCATCATTCTCAATGCTACCTTCCGGTAAATAGTTGTTGAATTGTACTTTAAATTACCCATCGCTTTACACTGAATTCGACACTCCGAGTGACAAAATTAACAAAAGTTACTAAAACCAGGAAAACTGTCTATTTGGGGGCCTTTCAGCAACTCATGTTGCTATGGTTTCTAGTCTGACTTTAGCTACTAAGATCTTGTGGCTGGCAGAACACACAAGTCTCTACAGACAAGTGATAAAATGGGTCCAGTGTCTCAAGAGTGATATCAATGTGAAGGAGGCTTTACTATAAAAATACCCCATCTCCTTACAATAATAGGCTATATTCTAATAAGGAAACTAAACCAAAGACAGTGATTAATTAATCAATTATAACGACACTATACTTAGAGCAGAGGTATTTACATATTCGGTGGCCTGATCATACAACAATTCCCAAATCACTGAATACTTTAAAAATGTAAGGAAGGGCTGGAGAGATGGCTCAGCGGTTAAGAGCATTGCCTGCTCTTCCAAAGGTCCCGAGTTCAATTTCCAGCAACCACATGGTGGCTCACAACCATCTGTAATGAGGTCTGGTGCCCTCTTCTGGCCTGCAGTCAAACACACAGACAGAATATTGTATACATAATAAATAAATTTAAAAAAAGAAAAAGAAAAAAATGTATTTGTGTATGTATGTATGTATGCATGCATGCGCACACGCACACACACACACACACACACACACACACACACACACACACACACAGTTCTTTGGAGTGGGATTCTTGTAGCTTCAAATGACAATCAAATTCAAATTAGCGTAAGTAAAGCAAAGGCTTGAGTGAGGTCCAGGGGCCAAGTGAGAAATGCAGAGACTCACAGACTCAGCTAATAACAGACTGGGAACTACCCTGAGGACTGCAAGACTAGTATCTTTAATTAAGGCTTCAGATGCAACACAAGAGCCCATGGCATCAGGATGGAGACTCCAACTATTTGATGTCAGTGTGAACAGTCTTAAGAAGAAAACAAGACACATGCTGATGGTTCTGCTTGCTGGCTGGGCTTTGGTTTTGAGACAAGGTCTCATAGCATCAAGCTTAGATCCTCCTGTGTCGGCCTAACTGCTGACACACAGGCGTGAGCCACCAGCCTCCCAGCTGCTGGCTGACACACAGGCGTGAGCCACAATGGCTGGCCTCTGTCTGCTTTTAAAAGGCCCATATACAAAGCTCTTGCCCTTCCATCACAGACGATCAAACAAGTTCCCAGAGCTTTTGGAAAGCTGAGTTCTGAACGACAATAAAACATGAGCTTATTAAAAGTTGAAAAGCCAACAGTGAAACAAACATCAAAATCTGATCGACCTGAGTGAGATTCAGCAGGCAAGTACTAAGGAGGAATTCAAGACAAAATTTAGATTTTTAAACTCAGGTGTAACAAGATGAGTACAGTTAATAGGCACTGCTGTGGACAGCCATCACTACGAGTTAGCCAAGCCATGGTCTATTTCTTCTTTAAGTAAATTTAAACACCCATTATTAATAAGCAAAATTACAAGTAAATGTACATTTGTTTTCAAGTTACCAGGTTCCTCTAAATTGTGTCAATTACTTTAAAATTTCCACATGTAAAAACTGTATACAAAAACTACAGGTTTTTCTTGATTAAAAAATCAATCCATAAGAATAAAGCACAATCAAATCAATAACTTCAAAACTGTCTTGCTATTAAGAAAAGAAAGTGACAGATTGAATAAGGGACACCAAATCTGTTTCACAGCCCAAACACCAGAAGAGTGAAGAGCCGGTGCCCTCATCTGGCCAAACAAAGAACTCACCATTCGATGCATCTGTGCTTGCTCAATCCTGAGAGTCAATTTCAGGAATTCAGTGGTGGATCTAAAAGCCGGGAGGGGGCAGGGTAACTGACCAGTACAGATCTGTGGGCTGCCTTCTGAAAGGCTCCACAGGCCTGACTTCTGGCTACTACAATCCCAACCATTCAGATGCTATCATCCTTGTATTTGCAATCATTATAAAACAGCCTAGACAAACTTCTATCTGGGGTCTGCAACACAGCTTCTCAGGTGAGGGGATCTGCCAAAGCCTGATGGCTTGAGTTCAGTCTTCAGAGCCACATGGTAGAGGGCGAGGGCCTATTCTCCAAGGTTGGCCTCTGATATCCATACTTGTGCCATGATTTCCAGACACACACATACACAAATAAATAAGAGCAATAATTAATGTAAAAGAAATGTGCACTCCAAAACAAGATAGACTATGACTCATGTCACATAATCTGGGAAACTGTCTTCATTGCTAAGATGTAAGACCGCACTTTTTCTTCCTATTTAAGGACTTCTTAAAAATTATGCATAGACTGAAGGTCTCTTGTCTTCATTCCCAGGGACAAAAGTATTCCAGATTTTGGAATATTTAGTTTACCAGCTGAGTGCCTGTAACCTAAAGATCTGAAACGTGAAGCTATGAAAAATTTTGTTTGCCAAGAAGCAGGAGAAGCAGATGCAGCCTTGTCTTGCAGAGTGATTTCAGAGCCGAACCCCGACAGTGCAGTCTGCTAACATACTTGTTATCAGCGCGATAACTGCGAATCAGACCTAGTGGAGCTCAGAACAAGAGCCTGTCTCAAGCAGCCATGACGCTTAAAGTAAGCATCACATGATAACAAGCCTCTGGTCGACTTAGAACACAGGTGCCAGAAATTGTCAAGACTAGCTTTTGCCAGACTTGTGAGAGAATCCACTGACCCACGTTCAGAAGTCAAACCCCAATCCTAGAACTTGCAGCTACGCCACCTCATGTTGCAAGGACTCCACAAGTGGGTGAAATGGGAGGCAGGGAGGGTGTGAGATTACAGAGGCTGGAGAAAGGCAAGGTTGCCTACATTGGAGATGAAGACCAGGAACCAAGGAGGACAAACTCTAGAAGCCAAAAGACGTGAGGAAATAAGATTCTCAGCCATCCTGTCAACACACACGTATTTCCTTATTTGATCTGTTTATATGTGCGCGTCCCTATAAGTGTGGTTATGTACATGTTCATATGGGTACACGTATACAGGTGCACTTGCACACGGAGGCCAGAGGCCCACACCAGGCACCTTCCTCTATCACTTCTCCAGCTTATTTGGGATACGGATCTCACTGAGCTGGAGCTCTCTAGAGAGTCTGCTCTCTCTGCTTCCTGCTTTCCCCCCTTGTTGCTGGTGTGACAAACTCCTGGCTTTTTTACCTGAGTGCTAGGGTCTGGACTCAAAGCTTCACTGTGTGGCAGGTACTGTATCAACCAAGCCACCTCTGCAGCTAGTTTTCATTTACACTTGAGACAAGGCCTCATTAACGTAGCCCAGGCTGGTCAGTCTTCAACCGGTTAACTGTCTTGCTTCAGCTTCTAGAATGCTGAGACAAAGACATTCACCACCATGCACAGTCTTCTATTCATTTTATATCAATGAATATCTGGGCTTCTGATTTACGGAACCACAGCTGATCAGTTATTGTAGCCACAAAGACTGCAGCAATCTCTACAGCAGGAAAACAAAAACCGCCAAACACTAACACGTTTAAGTAAAGTTGTCATAAGCTGTGGCTGAGGTGGGTACTACTCTCAACCTTAATTTACCTAAACCGACACTCAAGAGGTCTGCCACGTTTACTTGTCGAGGGCACACAGCAAGTTGAACCTCAGATGTAACATTTGGTCTGTCTCAGTCAGCACAAAACAAAGTCACCACCTTCTAGAGGTAAACATGGTACCAGTGACTTTGTTTTTAAAAAATTTATTCATTCATTTTATATTGTATGTGTGGCTGTAGATGCAAATGTGTGCCACATGCAAGCAGAAACACATCCACGAGAAGTCCAGGAAGGACATCAGGTCTCCTGAAACCTGGAATCACAGGTGGTTGTGAGCTACCATGATTTGGGTGCTGGGAACCAAGCCTGGATCCTGAAATGGCAACAATTGCACTTGACCACTGGGGCATCTCCAGCCTCACCAGCGCTAAGTTAGTGCCGAATGTTTCCACGCTTTCTCCTACACCTAGTCTCAACAGGATCTTCCTGGCTCCTGTGGTGTACATCTGTTTACCCCATCTCTTTCCCTGTTCAAACAGCCCTACTTTCTACCATTCTGCAGCACGGAGGCCATGCTGAGGGGGAGCGGCCACCCACTTCAGTCACACAGTGCAGCTCTGAGGAAGCAGGAGAGCCACACTATACACGTGACCTTGTTGCTTCAGGATCTGACTTCCTTAAGAGGATTTGGACTTGTTTATATCTTCTCCCACTGCCTTCAACATACTAAGAAAGCCATCCAAAAGTCCACCCCCGTCCCAGACTCCGCCACTGCTCACCTGCATACTGTCCAGCCTCTGCACACACATGTGCACAGACTTCATACCACCATCCACCCACGGGTACATTACGGTTCTCTCAGGAAGAGGCTTACTTTCTCTGTGTCCGTCTGGTGGATGGTCACAAGTGGCTGTCAATCATTACCTTCCTTATTCTCTGCCAAAGTACACTTGTTTCCAGCAGATGGACTCCCAACTCCAAATCTCTGCTACTGTGTATATGAGACTTCCCGAAATCAGTATCTATCAACTTTCCTTCCCATCACCATATTCCCAGATCAGACTTTTTGTTTCTTTTACCTTTTTTTTCCCCCGAGACAGGGTTTCTCTGTAGCTTTGGAGCCTGTCCTGGAACTAGCTCTTGTAGACCAGGCTGGTCTTGAACTCAGAGATCTGCCTGGCTCCACCTCCTGAGAGCTGGGATTAAAGGTGTGCGCCACCACCGCCGCCCCAGCCAGATCAGACTTTTAACTACAATGAAATTATAACTGGCTGGCTACCCCGTGTCAGGAACAGTCTGGGACACAGGTCAGCTTTTTTACTGGCTTCTGCAGCAAAGCAGTCTTCCTATTATTGCACCAATAGAAGAGAACAAAGAAATGCCACAGCGAGACATCTACATATACTTTTATAAACACTGTGATTCTCGCTACTGGTATACATTTTATTTCCTATTTATACAGAACTATGCACACACTCATATGGAGGCCAGTTATTGACATCGGGTGTCTTCCTTAATTGCTCTCCACCTTATATATCAAGGCATGGTCTCTCTCTCTCACCCAAAGCTTGCTGATTCCGCAAGCCTGGATGGCCATCCTTAACCGCGGAGTTCCCATTTCTGTCTCCTGAGTGCTTTCCCATTTCTGTCTCCTGAGTGCTGGGCTACAGGTGGGCCACCATACCAAGCAACATTTACATGGATGGGTACTGGGGATGCAAACTGGTTCTCACATTTTTGCAACAAGTGCTTTGCCCTTCTGAGCCACCCCTCCCTTAAAAAAATGGAAATAGCGTCTTATCAAGCCCCGGCAATGGATTTGTTGTGCACACCAGGCTGGCCTAGAATTTGCAGCAATTCTCCTCTGCCTCTTTCCTGAATGCTGGGATTACAGTCATGCACCATCACTTCCAGCTGGTAAGACAGCTTAGCGAGTAAGGTGCTTGTTGTCAGGCCTGACATCCTGCATTCCGTCTGTAGGATCCAGAGAGTGGAAAGAGAGAAGTCACTCCTGAAAGTTATTCTCTGTCCACCACATGTGCTTCTGTGCATACACTCTGTGTGTGTGCATACTTTAACATATGTGTGTGCACACATACACACACACACACATTTAAAATATCAAAACACAATGGGGAGCGATGCACTTCTTGGTCTGATTGGAGGCCCTGAGTTCAAATCCCCAGAATCTCTGAAAAGTAGAGCACATTTGCAATTTCAGTGGCTCTTACTGCAAAAAAAGGGGACAGGAAAATCCCCAGGAACTCGCGGGATACGAAGTCTGGCATAGACAGCAGCTAGTAAGAACCCCTATTCCAAACAAAGGAGAAGGCAAGGATGGAAATCCAATGCTGTCCTCTGACCTCCACATGAATGCCACGGCATGCACATACCACAATCATAGAGAAGCACATGACTATTCTCTCTTGAGCGTGCGAGTGCACACACACATCTATACAACTATCGCACACACACACACGAATCTCTCACATACTATGCAAAACATACACACAAGGATTAGAAAAACTTCAGTCACAATCAGTGCGCACACATGATATTTCAGTATCACCTTGTGTTAGGAGGCAGTGGTGTTAAGCATTTATCTTTGTTTCAAGGTGCTATTGTGCCTCACTCGGTCGGACGTCTCAGGCGTCTTCAGACAATGTAGCAGTATTGTTCTACTACATTAAGTAATACTCACCGTCTCGATTAGTCAGTCAAGTCTAATTATGGCTTATACCATTACTGTCTCGTTCTGTCAAATATTCTAGATCATTCTGTTTCTTTACACTAGTGCAGGTCTGCTCAAATAAATAGAGACATTTTACTAGAGAAGGAAGTGGTCTTTTGAATCTAGTTTTATACAATACTGAAAGAATTTAAATTAATCTTTGTTGAATAATTACAAGACAAGTGGGAAATGTTGGCCCAACATGTCCTTTCAACCATCTTCAACCTAGGTGAAGCACACCGACTTCAGAACAGAGTCCCAACTGAGCTTGGCAGTCGTCTGTAGAGGGTCTGACTCGGTTGGTCTTAGGAGAGCCTGACTTGAGAAACAGATTTCTCAGTGCAAAGGAATTACACATCTTGCTTTAAAATGTAACGTAATCACCTGCGAGTTGTAAGATTTCTGAGAGGCTGCCAGGCATTGGAGGCGCACGCCTTTAATCCCAGCACTCGGGAGGCAGAGACAGGCAGATCTTTTTGAGTTCGAGGCCAGCCTGGTCTACAGAGCTAGTTCCAGGACAGGCTCCAAATCTACAGAGAAACCCTGTCTCGAAAAACCAAAAAGATTTCTGAGAGGCAACTGGGCCTGCAATTAAAACATTACAAATGTACTTTTCCCCTTCTTTATTCTAAGTATTTAGCGTTTTCTTCCCAAAACAGTGAACCAATATATTTACGGACTTCTAGAGCTCAGTGAAACTAACACAGACAAAGTCTAATGCCACTCCCTATAAATAAATAACTACATTTATTTTAAAGAAAGCAATACACTGACGTTTTACCCAGTGAGGTGTGGAAACCGATACCGGATGAGACAAACTAAAGACACAGCAGGAGGGGAAGGCAGAAGAAAACCTCAGCCCTTCCGTTTCATGACCAGACAGACCCCGATCAACCACAAAAGCCCCAGAGCGCTCCAGGGGCGCCTGTTATTGTTCGACCTTTGTGTGACACCAGACGTTTTTGTTTCACTATACTGATTTTGTAACTTCATTCATAAAAATTCAGAACAAAATGAACTGCCTAACTACCTACTTGGGAAAATGGTCCTACTTCCCACCTGTCTGCCAGGTATTGAGTTTCTTTCTTGCCTATGAATAGGCGGACCCAAGCTCAATCATTCCTGAATGCACCTGTACGTAACTTAAGCAGAGTCCAGTCCCTTATTTCAGCCATTTCTGCTGCACTGACCCAGGGAGCAATGGACTCTGAACAAAGCGTAGCACCAGATTTCCTGTGTCACAGCCCTCACAAGCACGGTCTGCTGGCGGCCTCCACCACTCTTTCCCGGCACAGTCCACAAGGCAACGCTTGGGCGGTATGTAGCTCCTAGGGTGGACGGTGAGTGTTCACAATCTAAAACCAACCATGACACGTCACAGCTGGGGCTGCTAGAAGCAATGATTGGCTCATTTTCAGAGCCTGCATCTCCACAGCTGGCTCACAAAGGTCTGTCATTAATCACCCATAAACTGATGCTCATTGCTGAAGTTACAGGCATTAACGACGGGAACAAACACTCCTACCACAATAAAGTCAAATTATGCATTTTTTGAATAGAGAAATCACCAATTATTACTCTTTGAATTACGAGTGCTCCTACAAGTTACAATGTATAAAAGCATGTAAGTATTATTTAGCACAGGTCTGACTATTCTCAACTGCTGACTGGAAATGTGACATGGGGGGGAGGGGGAACGACAGAGAATGGCAGAGTCCAGGCTCCACTTGACTGTTGGATGCTTCAAAGGGACTGTGTGATTGACCATCGCAACATCATCTAGGGCTAAGTACAAAGCTCCTCCCTCGGGCCACAAGATGATACGCAACGGAAACCAACCAGCTAACTAAATAACCACCTACTGAGCGCCCGCTGATTCTCTTCTCGTGGCTAGAAGAACATTGTGCCTTCTAGACTTGTACTTTCCAGCTCCTGTGCTGAGCTCTGCCTACCGATCAGACTGGACTTTGTAGCTGAGTTTCCATGCTTTCACTCATCTTAAGCAGTAGAAGCAAATCGCTTCTCATCTGAGGAGTTATTTCTGGGTGACAATGGCTCTGTGTATTCTTCATTTTACAGCTTGAATATCTGTGAGAAAATAATTGCCTCGAACTCAAATTCCATGTAGGTGGAAAAACCACTGCTATAGCAACCGCAGATTCTGTTTATGGGGACTGGAAGGTGAAGAATCCGCATTGCTAACACTTGAAAATTAAGTATCTGAGTTGTGATGGCTGAGAGCACAGGAAGGCCCAGGCCCTGGCCTTTCACCCAGTATCAGGAATGGGATCCGACTGGGCCTCAGGATGCAGTGCGTGGTGCCTGTTTAAATGACAGGGTTGATCACTATAGGTCAGACATCCCACTTTAGGCTATATCCCAGGGAAGAAGGCGGCTTCCAACAGTGAGTGCATTTCTACAACTCTACTGCTAAGAAGAAGCATCCATTTGGAGAGGGAACGATACTGGCCGGTGCTAGGATCAGTTCTACCTCTATCATTAGTGGTGTCGGCTCCAAGAGAGGAGCATGCGTCTCTGTGAGGACTTCTTCTGATGGAAATCCTGGGGGAAGACGGGGTGGTTTAAAACAGGGATATTCAAAAACAGACGACAAACTGCCATGAGTAACAAAGGAAATTAGCAGCAACTCTGGCTAGAAGTTTCCCTCTATTGCCCAGGTACAAAAATCCCCTGGAAGGCACAGGGAGAGCAATGACCAGCACTAATCAACCCCAAAGCACTCGGCCCATGCCACACTCTAAGAATGCCAGTGAAGGGGGGCTGGAGAGATGGCTCAGAGGTTAAGAGCACTGACTGCTCTTCCAGAGGTCCTGAGTTCAATTCCCAGTAACCACATGATGGCTCACAACCATCTATAATGAGATCTGGTGCCCTCTTCTGGCCTGCAGCAGACATGCAGACAGAATACTGTACACATAATTAATAAATCTTAAAAAAAAACAATTAAAAAAATGGGCTGGAGAGATGGCTCAGTGGTTAAGAGCATTGCCTGCTCTTCCAAAGGTCCTGAGTTCAATTCCCAGCAACCACATGGTGGCTCACAATCATCTGTAATGATGTCTGGTGCCCTCTTCTGGCCTGCAGGCATACATGCAAACAGAATGCTGTATACATAATAAATAAATATAAAAAAAAAGAATGCCAGTGAAGACATCACCTGAGAGAATGCGATGGTGCGTGCTCGGGGCATCTACTAGGGTCAGCTGGGTTCCTGATGCATAGCCCTGGGGACTGGGCCTGACACATTAGCACTTAGTGAGTCACTATTGCTTTTTTTGTCCTAAGTAGTCATGCTTTGCTTCCTAATTGTGGGTTTAATCTGCATTAACGATAGACAGAGAATATCTTACTTTGTGGTGTTGCAGGTGGAATGGGGCCTAGCGCGCACTTAGGCAAAGTGCTCTGCTACCAAGCTATGCTCCAAGGCCTGAGCAACTTTCCTGTTTCATCTACACATTTCCAATCTACGCATCTTCTAAAAGTGACTGTTAGAATCTTTTGCCCTGTGGCTGTTTTTTAAAAAACATTGCATTGTGTAATTTGCGACATATATGATTTGCATAAATTTTCCCACTGATTTACTTCCTTTCTCTTAGCCTTATTTAAAGATTTGTTTATTTTATGGGTGTTCTGTCTGCATGTCCATCTTCACACCAGAAGAAGACATCAGATCCCTTGGTCTACAGTTATAGCCTGTTATGAGCCACCATTTGGGTCCTGGGAATTGAACTCAGGTCCTCTGAAAGAACAGCCAATGCTCTTAACTGCTGAGCCATCTCTCCAGCCCTCTTAGTCTTTTACAATGTAAAACACCACTAATTTTGACAATTCCAACCCATTTTTTCTACTTATGAGCTATACTTTGGTTATCATTTCTCATTCCATTGGTTTTATAAAGTATTACTAATTTTCATTATAGGACTTTACATACGAAATTTGCTATTTCTTCCCCGAGCTCACTTCCACCTTCTCCCTCTTGCTTCCTTCCATTTTCAGTAGCTTCCTCTCCACGTCCACATCCATCTCCTCCTGAAACATCATTTCTCTCAGTCTCCTGGGAAGTTTCATGGTCATTTCTAAGAAATCTTTACATACTTTAAAATAAAAGCTTATCTGATATATTTTCTTCCAAACTTTTTAAATTGAGATCAATGGTACATTTTTATAATTTTTTTTTCCAGAACTGGGAACCAAACCCAGGGTCTCACACATGCTAAGCAAGTACTTTACCACTCGGTGGCAAGATCTTTCACCCAACTGAGCCATCTTGCCAACCCAAATATAAAACATTCTTAATAGACATCTCAAGAATTAGTATTTATGTAAATATCTCTATTTTTGAATTTGAAGGACTTTTTCTTTTTGCTATAATTAATAATAAACATTGTGGCTGTGTCCCTGTGTTGCGGGTATATACAAAGGAGAAGGGGAAATAAAAGATTAGATTTTTAAGGGAATTCATAAACAGAAACAAATGGGATGGTCAACTTTCCATCACTGAGACAAACACTTTAGGCCAACAACCTGAAAGACAGGAAGCCTTATCTGAAGTGGCTGTCTTAGTTTGTGGTTTGGTGGCTTGTGGTGAGGCTGCCTATCAGACTGGAAGGAAGCCACGGTGGAGGAAGCTTGATCACCCCCCAGTGGTTGGGAAGCAAAGATGCAGGAAGGGGCTAGGATCCACTCTTAAGGGCAGGCACAGTGGCATAACACGGTCCTCATGCCCCCACTCTGAGCAGAGCCACAGCCTAGGGACCAAGCCTTTACCACATGGGTTATGGGTTGACATTCAAGGTCCAACTGTAACAACAAAGATACTAGTGTCAAACTTCATTTCTCTCACCCAAAACAAATTGGGAGAGAACTGCTTGTCTGTAAATCGCTACAATAACACTGTCTCCAGCAGTGTGCTGTGCTTTCCAAAGTGGACTTGCCAGAGTTGATTTGTCTCATCTGTGGCACAAATAAAATATAACTCAGTTTGGTTGTACAAATCCAAAGCTTTATTTAGTATTAGAATAGCCTATTTACATATAAAAGAAGGTTAGCCCAAATATACAGTATCAATGAAAAACGAATCTCAAAAACCATTAGCCCAATTAAGAAAAATGCTTCTGAGTGAAAGCAGCAAGACGGCGGGCGGGCGACGGTTCTTTCTGTCTGAAAACTGACATCTACAGCCAGGCGGGTCTGCTTCTGCATAAAACCCACAGCTTTATGGGTTGCAAAATATATTTTGAAAGTAATCAGCCTGTCCTAGAGCAGAGTCAACCAACAGAAGTTTGCCATGCAGTGTTAAGGTCTCAGCCCCCCAGTAAACAGGTACTGTACTTCTGATTACAGCAGGGCCACAGCCTGTAGTGAAATGTACTTCAGTGATCAACCCTAAATGCCTTACAGAAAGCTGAGGGACTTAGAAATTCATCAGCTAGCCAATGACAACGGAAGAGGGCTATCTAAGGGTCGTATCACTTTCCCCAGCGATTCTTAGTGTTCCTGGATAGGGAAGTTGACTGAGGCTTAGTTTTATGGGGAGTGTAGCAAAACGGAAAGGGTAAGAGGAAACTGAGATCTGTAAAACTGAGGCGATCAAAGGACTAAGGACCATCAACCAAAGAGGGTCATCACTTCTTGATGCTCTTAACAGTCTCTTGACTACTGGGATGATGCATAATATAGAAACTGATGACTTTGTATTTTGAGACAGGACCTCAGGTAGTCAAAGCTGACCATGAACTCACTTTGCATTTGGGGAGGAGCTCACAGTCCTGACTCTAGTACTCAATTTCCAGACAAATGCAACTACCACATGTGTCTCCGTAACCAAAGGAGCCTGAACAAATGCAGACAGTGAGCCTGGGCGGTTGGCAGAGTCTAGAGAGTGTCGGCTGGCCCTTGGGTTATTCATCCAACAACTAAGTTTTCTTCTGCTTACTCACACAACCTGAGCATGACTGCTGACTGAAACCTAATAAGCATGTAAGGTTTCTTCTTTCACAGACCTTGTAATTGCTGCACAGATACAGACTTGCTCAAAGTATGTGATGTAAACTGAAGAAGAAAATCATGCTAATAAAGTACCTAGCCAAGTTTAAGGACTTTGGTTATTTTCAATTGTAACTTTCATAGTCACAAACATTAAATAAATTAATAAGCTATGAATTACACACAAAGAAAAGTCTCTAGTTTTCACCAAATCACCAGCAGCAGAGCAGCGGTGTATGAGTCTCAGGGAGGGGTGGCACAAGGGACACATGAAAGGCAGCAGTCAGATGTGGCCCTAAAGCAAATGAGGTGACAGACCTCAAGAGAGGACCAGCAAGGAGATGGAGAAGATGCGCCAAATGTCAGAGCACACCTGAGTCTGACAGTGATCATGGTTTTGTTTGTGGTGACACAGGGTTTTCTCCTTCAAATGACTCAGAAGTACAACTTTCTGTTTTACTCCATCCGAATCACTAGTTAGCAAGACACCTTAAAAATATTTCTGAATGCTATTTAGGGTTTACAGACTCCTTTAAAAATAAAAACAACCAATTCCACTGGTATAGCTAAGTAACATTCAAAAAAAATAAAACCAGACTCTGTATGTCAGATCAGCTCTAGATGAACTAGGTTTAGAAAAAAAATAAATGAACAAAAGTATTGACATCTGACGTGGGATTCCCCTCTGTATGCTGTGAATATTGGTTAATATTGTTACTATTGGTTAATAAAGACGCTGTTTTGGGCCTATGACAATGCAGAATAGAGCAAGGTGAGAATTCCAAGCAGAGATAGAGGAAGAAAAGAAGGCGGAGTCAGGAAGATGGCATGTAGTTGCCAAAGGAGACAGATGCCAGACAAAACCTTACCGGTAGGCCACAACCATATGGCGAATCACAGATTAATAAGAATGGGTTAATTTAAGACGTAAGAGTTAATAAAAAGCCTAAGCTATTAGCGAAGCAGTATTACAATCAATATAGTTTCTGTGTGGTTATTTTGGGTCTGGGCGACTGAAAAATGAACAAGCAGCCTCTGCCTACAGACATCTATTAGGGAATACAGACCTTTCCACAATTTAAGGATAAAGCCAAATATGACACCAAGAGCAGAACCAAAAGAGAAGAGAGTGTGAGACTGAAAGACATCAAAACAAAAGCTTTGTGGCAATAATGAAATATAATAGTCAAAATATGAAAAATAAGGCTAACTTATTTAATATTACTTAACAGGGGGGCTATAGTCAACATAATTGTAGTAAAAACTTTAAACACAACCAGGTGGTGGTAGCACACACCTTTAATCCCAGCACTCAAGAGGTACAGGCAGGGGATCTCTGAGTTTGTGGTCAGCTTGGTCTACAGAGCAAGTTCCAGGACAGCCAGGGCTACACAGAGAAACACTGTTTCAAAAAACCAACCAACCAACCAATCAACCAACCAAACAAGTTTAAACACAGAGATTGTTCACTGATTTTTGTTGCCCTGGTTATTTAAAAGTTACTATTTGCACTAAAGATTAAGTTGCTTCACTACAATAACTATGCTTAACATCTGTATCATAGAGCATCAATATATAACAATTTAATTTTTAAAAATCATTTAAAAGCAAATAAAATAACTGAATAAAAAATGAATACTGCTGACCCATCTCACTGGGTAAAAGCACTGCAGGCCCTACAAGGTGGAAGGAGAAAACTGACTCTTGCAAGCTGTCCTCGGACCTCCATGCATGTCTGTGGCTGAGCACTCATGAAATCACACACACACACACACACACACACACACACACACACACACACACACACACACACACATTTAAAAGTGTAAATGTTTGAAAAAAACAAAAGTGGATGCTGAAGCCACTCTGGAGATCAGAGGAACATGAATCACAGCCTTAAAATGAGTGAACTCTTTGGGCCCTGAGTTTTATTTCTTATAAGTGACCACACCAAAGTGATTTTCTTTTTTCTTTTTCTTTTTTTATTTTTGGAGGAGTGGGTGGTCAAGACAGGGTTTTTCTGTGTATCTCTGACTGTCCTAGAACTCACTCTGCAGAACAGGCTGGCCTGGAACTTACAGAGACCCACCTGCCTCTGCCTCCCCAAGTGCTGGGATTAAAGGTGTATGCCACTCTCACCCAGCCAAAATGATTTTCTTACCAAGGATTTTTGCTATAGAATTATCAGTATTAGCATTAATCAAAACAAAATCATCTACATGGTCATCTAATTTTGATTCATACTATCTGTTCAATGGAATATCTACTGACATTAAAGACAGTAATGAGAATTATATCCATTGACGTGAACAAATAACCTCCATATAGTGGTATGTACGACAAAGAAAAAAGATAGGAGACAATAAAAATAAAAATAACCTGCATGGCAAAGACTATCCACATTCTTCCCTCGCTAGGACACACAAGAATATTATATTTCCATCCCTCTGCCTACATCCCCACGCAGTTTGGTGTGGGTGGGCACGTGGTGAGCAGGGTGTGCCCAAGCTACACTGAGCACAGCAGAGACGATGCTGACCCAATTCCTTCAGGACAGCATGGAGCAGAAGCAGCCCTGCTCTGACCCCAGCGTGGAACATATGCCCTGGACAGTTCTGTGTGAGCAGCAAATAAACGTATGCTGTATTTGTGTCATTGTATTTTAGGATATATTCAAAGGCTTGGTCTATCCTAACACATGGGACATAAATGCTTTACTTTTTAATTAATTCAAGACAGTCTCTCTAAGTTGTTCTGGTTTGGAATTCACAGAGATCCCTCTGCCTCCAGAGAGCTGGGAGTGCTTTGATTGAAAGCATGCACTACCACACCCAGTCAACAGTTTTATTATAAATATGTATATAGTTAAAGGGCTGGGACCATATTCATCAACAGGTTTGCGGTATTTAACCACACTATTTCACACAGTTGTAGGCTGTCTATTATTGTTGTACCGTACTTCACTGTGTGAATACGCATTAATTTACCCACTATTAGTTTTCAGTTTCTGGTTGTTACTAATACAGCTACCACAAACAATTTCCTTATGTTTTCTTGTTGTTGTTCTTTTTGGTACACATAGATATGTATTTCTTTCTCTCTCTCGTGTGTGTGTGTGTGTGTGTGTGTGTGTAGAGTAAGTCTGTCTGGCAAGAGATAGATAAACCCCACAATGCAAATTCTAAACAGAAAGAACAAACAACAAAGACGACGAAACTGGGCCGTTTTCTATCTGAAGATGGAAGCCCTGGCGACCCCCATCTCCTGGTCTTCCTCAGGCTGCTCTCCCATTTATTCTGGAGGAATAAACAAAAGCTGTAATCCCAGCAATCCTGCTGCTCAGGATAAACAGCCATTTTTACACTACCTTCCTGGTCCTCCTTAGTAGCTCCATGCCACACGTCCCCCTCAGGTTCTCCAAGTTCTCAGTCTCAGCATCCCAGAGACAAACTTTCCTCAGAGTTCTTCAAACCCACTGCACTGTCTGCATCAACAGGTCTTTTTGCCAAACCATTTCTCAGCCCCAAGGACCCGACACTTGCCTTTGAATCTCACATCAGTCAGGACCCCAGGCCAGGACCCGGCACAGCAGATCCCTGAATGGGTCACTGCTGTGATCTCAGATTTATTTGCGTGGCTGGTGCAGTGACTAGATTCCCCACTGAAAACATCGCATGGCACAGCAGATCCCTGAATGGGTCACTGCTGTGATCTCAGGTTTATTTGCGTGGCTGGTGTAGTGACTAGACTGCCCGCTGAAAACATCGCAAGAAGAATCGCAGCAGTAAACAGCATACCACCCAGTGCACACTGCAGCCCAAACGACTGGGTCAGCTAAGAACAGAATCCACAGAGGGAAAGGAGATGATAAACGAGGCCAACACCCGCACACCAACAGGGAAAAGACAGACGTCAGAACCCGAGAGTTATTAGCACAGCTCAGACTCACTAACATAAAATTATCTCAGCGTCAAAGTCTGAACCTGCCCACGTCTTTCCAAGGAGAGAGGCCTCAGAGGACTTGTAGAGTCTTATGCAGGCCCGATGTCAACGTTAAAAAAAAATCACGGCTTATGCACCAGCACCGGAACCGAAGAAACTACACGTTTCTCTATCCTGTAACGAGGCTGTATGGAGTTCACCTTTTAAAAAAAATGCCCCTTTTCATTGTCTGGCTGTACTCTCATTAACTCCAGAACAGCCAGGATCAAATTGCTGTTGCAACAAGAAGGTTACTGTGAAGACTGCTTTCATGGGTGATCTATATACAAGGTACAGACTGCAAAAGGAGAAAGGATTCTAAACAACTGGGTGAGCTTGCTGGGAAGGTGTATGGGCGAGTCAGTTCATCAGACTGTTGTCTACAGGGAGTACTTCTTTCTCTGAATTAATATACGCCTAACAAATATTTCTGTTGTTGATTTTTCATGGTAGAAAGAAAACATATAGAAGTTGTTAAAACACTGGCTTACTTGATAAATTTAATAAGTCAAAATATAAGGACAACTGCCCATTAATACACAGGAGTCACAGAGAGTGACAAATCTCAGGTCACATTAGGGGGAGAGTCCATGCTGCTTTAGTGACTAGCACTTCTTGGCAGGGGAAAGGAGCCAGAGAAGGGAGGGAAGTGAACAACAAGGTGTGGGGGGGCAAGCCACGGCCTCCACATTACTGCTGCTGTAGGTGGCATGTGAGCAGTAAGCGGCAGACCACAGAAATAACAGCCTCTCACTCTGGAGGAATAAGAGGACCAACTTGGGATGTGACAGGCCACCGAGGCTTGACCATCATAGTATGTCAAAGTTGAGTACACAGCACAGAGGCAGAGACTCCGATGAAAAAGAGCCAAGCAAGGACAACAAAGCTACCTAGTCACACAGACACAAAAAACGTAGGAACGAGGCAATTAGAATCATAATGGAGTTTATCTAACAGCAGCATGTTTCAATGAGGTATTATGTGGATTAGTTAGAAAAAAATATTAAATTTAGGTTACTCTTGAAACTTTTTCTTCGTTTTATCTTTTACTATTACCACACAACTAAAACAAAACAAAATAGTAAAACAACAACAAAAACCAAATTATTACTATTTTGTAAACGCCCAAGTAATCTACTGGGGAAAAAAAAAAGGACATTAAAGGAATATCCCAGCTCTACCACCTGAACCTGGCGACCCTTACAAAGTTACTCTTTTTTGCCTCATTTTTCTTTATGTAGAAATGCTAAAAGTAACATTTACCTCCTAGTTACCAGGATGGTGTAGATCAATGCTTAAAAAGCATATTGCAAACAAACATGATCAGCATCACTTTGGATGCATTTGATTAACTTTCAAGTACAATTTTCAAATCTATTATATCATAAAATATTAAAAAAAAAAGCTTACATGCTCCTTAAGAGACAATTGCTCAGACCTTCACTGTAAGCATGACTAGAAGCAGCTTGTTGTCCCCGTCCCGTCCCTGGCGTCCCCCACCCCCATTCCGTTCCCGCCCCCCACCACACACTGGGAGACCTCCAACCTTGCACTCGACCCTCATGACCTCACTGGCCCTGATAACAGCCCTCTGAACTGGACAGGCTGGGGAACCGCCTGAGAGTAGGAGGAAGTTGCAGAAGCCAGGATCAATTAACACCTATTAGGTTATCTTTGTGACCTGCTGTCCTGTCCTGGAACTGCTTTTTTAAAGCTGAGCTTCGGGCTAACCTTTTTTTGTACCATGCTTCCGTTATGCCATTTCACTTGTGTGTGTGTGTTTGTTAAGGACAAAGGGAAATATAATCCACAAAGAAGAAAAAAATCTAAGATTAGATACCGCTATATCCATGCCCAACACACAAAAACACCTAGTACATTTGAATAAACCCTAAAGCTTTTCTTAGAAGCTTAACATAAAGAGCAGTCTTTGTTTGCATTCTTTCTGGGTTGGTGTTTGTCAACTTGACACTAATTTGAGTCGACTGGGAAGATGGAACCTCAACTGAGAAAACGCCTCCATCAGATTGGCCTGTTGACACTCTTGATTAATGATTGATGTGAGACAGTCCAGTCCACTGTGGTGTCACCACCCCTGGGCACACCCCTGGGCTCAGTTTGCTGTGAGAAGCAAACTGAGCAGGCAGGTGGAACAAGCCAGTAAGTTCCATGGTTCCAGCCTGAGTTCCCTCAGTGATGGACTACAACTGGATGTTTAGTAAAATAAACCCCTTTCTGCACTAAGCTGGCTTTGGTCAGTGCTTTACTACAGCAACAGAAAGGTCAGACACATCCTATGCTTATTTGTTTCATCAGGGAAGAGATGTCATTTCAATGTTATTTCTGCTATACATTAAAATAAATGGTTTCAGACAAAGATGCTCCTAATGCACATAAAAATAATAATACCAGGCCAGGAGAGATGGCTCAGAGGTTAAGAGCACTGACTGCTCTCTTCCAGAGGTCCTGAGTTCAATTCCCAGCAACCACATGGTGGCTTACAGCCATCTGCAATGAGGTCTGGTGCCCTCTTCTGGCCAGTAAGCATACATACAGACAAAACACTGTATACATAATAAATAAATAAATCTAAAAAAAAAAATAATACCCCATGGAATTAGATGAAACCAAGTTTAGTTCCTAAGAAAATCCTTATTTACATAAAAAGGACATTATTCTTTATCTTCAATTATTTCTATGTGAAGTTTGGCATCTTGATGTGGGATTCCCTTCTGTATGCTATGAATATGTTGTATTACCATTGGTTAATAAAGAAGTTGCTTTGGCCTATTGCAGGGCAGAGTATAGCTAGGCGGGAAAACTAAACTGAATGCAGGGAGAAAGAAGGCAGAGTCAGGCAGATGACACATTAGCCTCCCAAGAAGCAACATGTAAGACAACAAACCATGAGCCTCGTGGTAAAATATAAAATAACAGAAATGGGTTAATTTAATATGTAAGAACTAGCTAGGAATAAGCCTGGGCCACTGGCCCAACAGTGTTGCAACTAATAGTGCTTTTGTGTGATTATTTAGGTCTGGGTGAACCGGAAATGAAAGCACAGCCTCCGTTTACAGCATCTCCTGTTGTACATGTAGGCCATAAGCCTTCGACTCGTCACCAACAGAATCCAGATATATTACAGTCTATCAGAGTTGCTGCAGGCAACTAAAATACACGCTTCTTATCTGCTTCACTCTCAGGCATCTGAGCTGCATCTCATATCAAAATCATTACCTGGGGGACAGAGAGACTGCGGGTAAAGGCACTTGCCACCAAACCTGATAACCTGGATTTTTTTGGTGGGGAGAACTCACTCCTGCAGCTTGTCCTCTGACTTGCACACACATGCCACCGAAGACGCATGCCACACATAGACACACACATAAAATAAATAAATAAATAAATGTAAAAGTTTTGGGAAAAGAAATATCTATTTTACCTATTTTGTCTAATTACCTTCCTAGAAAACATTCCAAAATCGTAGCACACGACACTGGCCCACGGTAGATGAGGAACAACTAACAGACACACGATAAACACTGATTAAGGAATTTAATGCTGAGTAGTTAAAACTACCCAGGGGGAGGAAGGAGAAACCTGCTCCTCACATTCAAACCACCCACAGAATTCTAGCACTAAGGGAAACTTACTAACTTGCGACTATGCAACAGCTCCATTTTTAATCCTAACAATTCAACAGCCCCCACCCCCCTCCTCCACCAGGGTATCCCTGTACCACTGGGGTCCCAGTCTGCTGCTGGAACACAAGCCTACCCGCTCACCTCACAATCGGACCATTCTTTAAGAACATCTGAGTTAAATAATCAGGATCACAATTCTTCCCTGAGAAAAGAACATTCTCAGTTCTCTTTGGAAGTTGGAGTCTACATATACCCAATCCCAGTTAATTCTAAAAGCATGCACGCCCTAGAAATGACTTAACCAAAGCGCTCATACCACCCTGCTGTCTCTACACCCGCTAGTCCTGGAGCACGGCCAGCAGACTTGAGAAGCAACAGCTTCATGTTTGTTTTGAGCCAAATCTTCTGTTCCATCCTGGAGTTTAAACTATGCTTCTCAACCTTGGTGGCCGCACACTGCAAAGAAAAGCCCCCGAGGATATGTAGACTTTCCTATGCCTTCCTCAGGGACTTCACCCACTGTTCCTTCTCCTTGGGTCTGATCACTCCTAACCTTCTGTGTGAGAGCTTCTGCTAGTAGGCACTATCACAGCTAGGGAATCTAACTTAAAAATTAAAAACAAATGAAGACGGGAACAGACCTTCTAAAAACATACCCAGATTTTAAAAAGCAAACTGAAAAATCCAAGTGCAGGACGTTTCAATAAATAGCTAATATTTCTACAGTAAATCTTATTTAAATGAAAAGAACCTCCCTACTGTTTTACTATAATCCAGCTGTTATAGTATTATTACTATTGCTGACTGTACTTCAGTGCTAACCCATAAAAGCCTTAAGTGAGAAAAACTGCTTCCTAGGGCAATACTAAGACTGTGGTAAAGTTTAGAGGCTAGGGGCTGGAGTGACAGCTCAGTGGTTAAGAGCATCCTGACACCACGTATGGCCCACAACTGTCCTTAACTTCAGCTCCAAGTGACCCTATGGCCTCCTCTAGCTCTGAGGACACCAGGAACACGTGTGATACACAGACATGCATACAAGCAAAAGCTGCAGACACAAAATAAAAATAATATTCAAGAAATAAAGAGATAAACTTTGTGCATCAACAAATCAAGGTTTCATTTTAATTTGTCGATCTCTGTTTGAAGTGTCACTTGAAGTTTAAAATTCAAGCCAGTGGTGATGACATATACCTGCATTCACAGCTCTCAGGAGGCTGAAGGAGAAAGACAGTGAGTTCCTGATATGGGAGGTCCTTCTGTATATGGGTTGCTTTTATTGGTTAATGAATCAAGCTGTTTTGGCCAATGGCTTAGCAGAGTAAAGTCAGGCAGGAAATCTGAACAGAGAGAGGGTAAGCAGAGTCAGGAAGATGCCATGTAGCTGCTGAAGGAGACAGAGGCTGGAACCTTACCTGGTAAACCACAGCCTCATGGTGATACACAGATTAATAGAAATGGATCAATTTAAAATATAACAGCTAGGTAGGAATTTGCCTAAGCCGCTGGCCAAGCCATGTTGTAATTAATATAGTTTCTGTGTGATTATTTGGGTCTGGGCAGCTGGGAGACAAATGAGCAGTCTCTGCTTACAAGTTCCAGGCCAGAATGGTCCAGGGTATACAATAAGACTCTGCCAAAAAACAACAGTGGGGTGGGGGTTGGGTGTCTAAAATCCCCAAATGATTATCTAGGCACATAGGCAACTGTCACCAGTGTCTGGGAAAAGAAGGGGACCACAAAGGTGGGGGAGACACCACTAGACTTACACTGACACCAATCTAAGGGTCACGGATGTAAATGAAAATGTTAAGGGCATCAGGCTATCATTACAGTGATCAGACTTCAGTGCTCTAGGTTATCATAAAGGATGTCAGCCAATCCTCCGCAGAGCATGGCAGGTGGGGTTTTCTGTATTTTCCTAATAGGGACATCTATTTCTTCTGTAATCAGAAAAAAAATAACATTTTCGTATAATATGTTGTTTTTAAAATATAGATGCAGGGGACTGGGAGGAGAGAAAGGAGGAGAAACAGTTGGGATGTAAAAACAAAACAAACAAATGAACAGAAAACTATGGATGCAGAGCAATACCTAAGCTAAAGGTATTCTGAGAAGTGTTTCAAATACTTGGTTGATTCAAGTGATCAAATTAAAGTTCTTATTTACTCATGACCCTTTCTTTAATCTGAAACCTGAAGATCTAAAGTGCTAATTTGTATAATACAAAATGGCTTTAGAATACTGACATTTAATCAGTCCAGTAATACATTTTAAAAGTAGCTTCAAATGCACACATTTCATCACTGAAGCGGATACTATTGAGGGCTAAGCGGCCTGTACAGATTTCTCAGTGAAGTGTTTTTAGTGAGGAAGTACTATGCAGAGGTAGGAACTGTGATGACGCCAGGCATGCGGGGTCAGATTAGGGCGGCCGTAGGATGAAGAAAGCAGAAGCGCACACATGGCTACCATATGAAGGGGAAGATGGCGGGCGACTTCCAAGCAGTACCTTAATACAATGACAATTACTTCAATAACAGATCAGCATTTCAACTGAAAAAGTCAATAACAAACAGAAAGTTTTCCTAAGTCGGAAAGCCCGGTTTACTTCTTTTGAGAGTCACATTTTAAAAAAGGAAAAAATGGACGCCCAGCTGTTTGCTCCCAGAAATACAAACAGGAAAATAAGCAGAGGGTGACGAGCGTCTGTGAGACTGGACGAACTGCTTCGTTCCCAGCTGTGTTTAATCTGTCGCCCTACAGAACCACGACAAGGCTTTCCTACAACAGAGGCTGAGAACTTCCATCTGCACGCAGCAAACGTCAAAGGCGCACTAGAAAACACTCGCCTATCCCAGTCATTTCTCTGAACTCTGCTCCAAACTGTTGAATCGCACAGGAGAGGAGTTGAACAGCTCGTAATGAGAGTTTAAAGACAACGACAGAAATGCTATCTGTTTACAAGGGACTAAAACATAAACACACAAAGGACGAACAAGCTAAATAAAACTCAGCCCACTTTGCTGCAGAGGAACATCAATCAAAAAGCCAGCTGGGATATCGGAGGGTCAGCCTCTGCCACTGGATTACCGCAACAAACTGTCCAGCTGTCTACCTTCTAAAGAGGACATGTGATTTCTTCTGTTGCCACAGGAACCAGGGAGGCTGGGTTAAGGTTGGAGGGAGGTGGGGCAAGATCGCCCAGGGGAGCAGCACTTTACAGTAACTATCTGTGGGGCTACTTTCTCCTTTTATAAAACAGGAAACCATAAAGTGAGAAGCCCAGAGCTTGAAAAATAAATGAGGTAGGAACATCCATACAGTTTGCTGAATGCAGTCAATCAATTTCCCATGCCATCAGAATAGTAGGGCCCCCTTTACCGTAATACTGTAGGAAACACATCAACTGGGAAACTAGTTTTATGGACTTAATTTTTTTCAAACTTCATTATAAATTTGACCAAGGTTTATGATAATGGTTTTATCAGACGGCATGGTAGTGCAAGACATTTTAAATTTTAATCACTATGTTAGAGACCCATGAAACAAAAATGCCTTTGATCTGCAAGCCCCTTGCCCAAGGACAGATGGTTCCTCAAATGCTGGAGACTGTTGTTTATGGGAGAGAACAAGCCACATGTTTTCACACCCTAAACAAGCTTGTATGACCCATCTGCACAGGATGTGCTGCTTGGTCACGTGTGGAAGGTAGGCACATGATGCCCCTGTTTGGACCTGCTCGGGGGTTTCCTTCTTAAGCCCTTACCATACTTGATTCTGAGCCATTTCCCAGGAACCTGGGTGTGGACCTGGCCAGTATTTAATTAAAGCTTGCTTCAAATTTGGCTTTAAACTGTGGTTGTGGTCTTATTCCCGATCAATAGGATCAACAGCAGGAGCTTTTAAAAAACGTTTTTATAATAAGTATGACACAGATAATACAAACTGATTCCATAGTTGAGCACCGTTCAGATCTGTAGCTCTGTCTTGGGTGGGTTAACTCAGTACTTTCCCCTTAGCCAGTTTTGCTTTCTATGGTTTTCATTACCTACAAACAACTTATTAAGCATTAAATTAAAAATTCAAGATAGGAGACTGGAGAGAAGCTCAGAAACTTAAATGTGTGCTGCAGAAGTGTGACCTGCACCAAAAACACTAATAGCCAGGTGTGCTGGTGTGTGCTCACAATCCCAGCACTGGGGAGGCAGGGCGGGAACGTTCTGCCAAGGCTGACAAGAAGTCAGCTAGAAAAACAACAAGGGGTCAAGGGGTGGAAGGTTGCAACTCCTAAGTGTTATGTTGTATACTGTTCCAGGTAGCATGAGCAAACTTCACCTGCCCAGAACACGAGCCATCCTTTAATCCAGCCTGTCTATATTCAGTATCTGCAACCAAATGGTTACAAGCCTACTCCCATGACTACCCGCGTCTGCACGTGCTCAATCCCGTATATTAAACCTGGCGTGGGAGTGTAGGTCTTTTGTTTTGGTTTGGTTTGGTTTTTCGAGACAGGGTTTCTCTGTAGCTTTAGAGCCTGTCCTGGATCTAGCTCTTATAGACCAGGCTGGCCTCGAACTCACAGAGATCTGCCTGCCTCTGCCTCCCGAGTGCTGGGATTAAAGGCGTGCGCCACCACCGCCCAGCGGGAGTGTAGGTCTTTAACCCCAGCACTCGGGAGGCAGAGGCAGGCAGATCTGTGATTTTGAAGCCAGTTTAGTATACTACACAGCAAATTTCAGGACAGTCAGGACTACATAGAGAAAGATCCTGTATCAGAAAACAAACAAAATTATCTTCATGTTAAATTCAGTATCTGCATATAATCTATGTGCCACCTCTGTACACTTGGTCTCTAGGTTACCTGTAGATGGAAGTTTTTGTCCTGACTAATAGGCCAAGTGTATAATTAAGGGAGGCCTCTGTGTGCTTCTTAGGGACTGAACAGCTGCAGGACAGGGTGGGACAAAATGTTCCTCTACAGATACCCACAATATAAATTTGATGTAAATAGTACTTCACTGTTTACACAATGACAAGAGGTAGTCGGCATGTTTACTACAGATACAATTTCTTCCCCCAGACATCTTGGATCCGAGGTTACTTGAGTGACTACCCACCCAGACCCATCCACTGGTTACTCAGCTGTCTCAGCTACCAAAGCCACAATTAATAGAGGTCCCAAGAACAAAACAGACGCTGGCCTTTTTAACTGCAGTACTTGTGCTTCCACTTTCTTCTTTGTTGCTGTTATTACTCTTTTGCCTAATTTATAAAGTTAAACTGTATCTGAGTTACGTTTCCATAGGAAAGAAAAGGGCAAATGTAAAGCTATGGTTTCAGGTACCCACTGGGGATTTTGGGATGTATCCACAGGGCGGCCTCCTGGAACCCGATGCCCTATAGATACTGTAGATGGGATTTATCTGTGGTTTTGTTTTGTTTTGTTTTTTAAGATGGAAGTTTTTCCACAAAGCACAGCTGAGATCTTTTAGATGATTCTAAGCCACCCTAAGCATGAGTCTCAGTTCTATCTCCTCATTTAGAAAGTCAACCGCTTATATATTAACAGCTAAATAAATGCCCAGTTAGTGGTGACTAGGTCACCATGGTGGACAATAGAGGAGATCATGCATAGGAAACACCTAGCAGCCACACAAATCAAAGGGACCAAAACTTAAAGGAAAGTTGCTTCTGAGTTTCTGCTCTCAAAATCTCCAACCGAAACGGGTTTGTATCCACATGGAGACAGGGTAAAGGGGGGCCCAGGTATGATTTGATTGCTACAACCCGATCTGAGGCAGAATTGTAGTTTGATGGTACCCTGGGAAACACAGCAAGTACCAGGCCAGACTGATGTCTTAGCATGCGATATATTTTTCCCAGAGTGCATCAAACAAAGCAAATAGTTCAAAATCTACTAGGCATTATGAAGCTCCAGGGATCTGTAGACCTGGTGTGTAGCCCCGGTACTTGGCAGGTCATTTGCCATGGTATATTCATTTCAACTCATCTTTTCCAATTTCAGTAAAAAGAAAGTTTATTTGAACTTTTAAAAACTTTCTCTTTGTAGCTGAAAATTCTCTGAAGGAAGATTTTGTTTCTCTGACATCTGAAAGGGTGAGGGCTACCATGTAAGGCTGTTACCGTATCTCCCACAGGGAGCACTGACAGACATGAGGGTTCATATCTGAATAAATACATGCACAGTTTTCATGTTCTACAGAGAGAGAGAGAAAGCCTGCCAACATGCATTTCATCTGAAGAGCTCATATCAAGGAAATGCATGACAAAGCCCTAGTGGAAACATTATTGGGGGAAGCCATGCTCTAGGACTTAGAAATAAGCAGCCAAGTGTGCTAAGGGCAGTGCTGCCTCAGATCCCAGACACACCTGCACACTCACGCCCACGTGCCTCTACTTCAGATCCCAGACACACCTGCACACTCACGCCCATGTGCCTCTACTTCAGATCCCAGACACACCTGCACACTCATGCCCACGTGCCTCTACTTCAGATCCCAGACACACCTGCACACTCACACTCACGTGCCTCTACTTCAGATCCCAGACACACCTGCACACTCACGCCCATGTACCTCTACTTCAGATCCCAGACACACCTGCACACTCACGCCCATGTGCCTCTACTTCAGATCCCAGACATACCTGCCCGCTCGCACCCCTGAGCCTTGACTTCAGATCCCAGACACACCTGCACGCTCATGCCCTTGAGCCTGTGTGCCTGCGTGCCTCTAACAAAGCACAAATCCAAGGTCAGAGCATTACTGGAGGTAGAGACCCTCTCCTGCTGATGCAACACTGAGTGCACTCTGAGGAGTATTCCACACTTAGTACAATTCTGTACTAAAATGCGCCAAACACAATTTTCTAAAATATGACAGAGCTGTACAGAGGAAAAAAAGTCAGCACAACAGTCAAACTATCAAGTAACCAACTCCAGTCTCCAGCTCTTCAGGAGCAGAGCAGAAAACCCCCAACTCCTGCTTTGTGGTCACAACAACCTACACATCCAAGCAAATGAGGGCACAGAAGAAGGGCATTATATGACTTGGTTACTATCACCAACAGCAAGCTGCTAAACAAACCTGGCAAAACAACACAGAGGGATCTCAGGGCAATGAAACTATCTTGTGTGTTACCATGGAGGAGACCACCCTTACACAGTTATCACAATCCATTAAGCTAGAGTCAACCTCAATACTCAGAAAAATGAGGAAAGACAACGCGTGTGCACCAATTCTGATGTGCACGGCATCAACAGCAGGGCAAATGCCCATGAGTGCGTGTGCAGAACTTACGCCTTCTGTCCAACTTTGCCAAACCCAACCCTAACATATAATTTGCTGGTTTTTATTTTTGTTATTTATGTATATGTATGCATGTCTGTGTGTGTGACCAAGGAGGTCAGAGAAGTGTCTGCTCCCTGAAGCTGGAGTTCTAGGCGGTTGGGAGACACCTGATGTGGATGCTGGGAACTGAATTCAGGTCCTCTACAGTAACTACTTTCTCCAGCCCAAAGTTTTTTAATTTTTAAAAGGATACAACATAACCAAATTCAGTTTCTCTTATCAACATGAGGTTCAAGATTACCAAAGATATTGATGAATTTATGTGATTCACTGAAGCAGCAAATTAAAAAGGGGAACCACTTGGACGAATACAGAACAAATATATATTCACCATTCACTCATTGCAGACGTTTGCACCAGACTGGGAGCAGTAGAGGTCCCTTCCTCTAGAAACAGTCAGTATCCTTTCCTCCTCCTCAAAAGCATCTGCTGATAGAAACTAAAAGCAGGAACTCCCAGGTCTGAACCAGAGGTGCCAGCCCATGGCATAAAGACATCCAATGGAGCTGGGCGAGGTGGCGCCCACTTTAATCCCAGCATGTATGAAGGAAAGGCAGGAGACAGCCTGGTGTGCACAGTGAGCTCCAGGACAGCCAGGGCTACACATTGAGACCCTGCCTAAAAAAATAAAAGAAAGACTCTCAATGGAAAGGTGGGACTAAAAAGAACGACCATAAAAACTGGGTGGCTGGAGAGACGGCTCGGCAGCTCTTGCCGAGGAGCAGGCTCAGTGCCAGCACCCACAAGGTGCTTATAACCACCTGAAGTCCAGTTTCAGGGACTCAACATCCTCTCTGCTCCTCTGACCTCTGCAGGCACCAGGTACGCATGTGCTAAACATATAAACACGAAGGCAAAACACACATACGCACAAAAACCAAAAACACTTCCATTCTGTCATAGTCGCTTCAGCTGTCAACTTGACACAGATCTAGGGCCATCTGAGGCAAGGGGGGCCTCGATGGAAGATCTGCTTGGAGCAGACTGGCCTGTGGACATGTCCATGGGCTCATTTTCCCGTTGCTAATTGGTGTAGGAGGGCCCTGCCCACAGTGGGCAACACCATCCCAAGCACGGGGGCCTGCGCTGTTTAAGAAAGGTAGTTGCTCCTGGCCATGGGAACAAGCCTGTAACCAGCATCTGTTCCTCCAGTGTTTCTGCTTCACGCTCCTGCCCTGACATCCCTCACTAGTAACTGGGAAGTTTCCTCCCAGTAAGGCCTAACACGGCAAGGCCCTAAGTTCGATTCTGCAGCACCAAATTAAAAATAAAAAATAAAGCCTGACTTGATTATGCAAGCAGTTTAATCACACAAGATTATTAACCAGTCTTACTTCTTTCACGGGAACGAGCCTGACCAAAGAGCGGAGGAAAGAAAGTAATTGCTGTTAATTATTCTTCATGTATAGTCCGGTCAAAGGCCTTTCTACAGTGATTCCCAGGGGGTTCTGGGAACTTGTAGCCTTCGCTGCTGTCATTCCTGCATTGCTGCATGCACTAACCCTGAGGTGGAAGGCTACAAAGTCTGCTCTGGCTCAGCACAAGCTGTGAACTTTCGAAAGGAGAGCAAGACAAGAGATTCAATATTTACACTGAAGATGTCCACTGTTAACACGGATGCAAGAAACTAACAAAAGAATAAGAAATATAAACATGAAATCCTGATCCTTAGATTTTAGATTTAATTTACTTAATAACTAGTATTATATAAATTAAACTATCCTTCAGTATTTGTACATATTATTAATGCTGAACATCTTTAAATAGTTCACATTTAGAAAATGCCATTTCTAGTTTAAATAAAGTTATTACAAAAAAAAAACCCACAGAGAAAACATGAAAGATCTTAAATGAATTTAGTGCCAGTCCTCTATGTATGTATTTCACACCCACAGATTTAACAACGGTGGACAGAAAGCATCATAGGAAAAGACAAGGCATCTAAAAAGATGCTCTGTGGCTGCCGCAGTGAGCAAGAAGCCGAGTCCATCCAAGGGAAGAGATGGGACACCCCCCCCCACACACACACAGCTACCATCACCCCACGGATGCTTGGCCTTGCCAGCACTTGTTTGAGTTGTATTCCTCACGTCTTATTCATACGCTACACCATGAGGCCTACGATGGCTATGTCTGTACTGAAATATACAGTTTCTTTTGTCTTTATTCCTTAATCAATATGGGGGGGTTATTAACGCATGATTCCATACCATTAGGTATTTAGGTAATCTAAAGATTATTTCAAGTATAGACGAAGAGGTGTGTATATTGCAGGTAAATATCACACTGTTTAAAAGGGACTTAATCACGTGCAGACTTTGCGATCCACTCGAACAGTGTAGAAAGCTGCATGTATTTAGTACGTTAGTTCACATGTATCTGTAACACGATGGGCCACTTGTTGGGATTTATGTCCTGTCCGGTCCCCTAGCCGTTTAGTCTCAGAGAAAATCACACAGAGGTCTCCATAAGATTATAAACTGATTGGCCCATTAGCTCAGGCTTCTTATTAGTTCTTGTAGCTTATATTAACCCATTATTCTTATCTATGTTAGCCACATGGCTCAGTACCTTTTTCAGCGGGGCAGGGTCACATCCTGCCTCTTCGGTGGTCTGTGCAGGAGTGCCAAGGGAGCTTTCTGCTTCCCAGAATTCTCCTGTTCTCACCTCTAATTTCTGTCTGGTTTTTCTGCCTATACTCCCTGTCTGGCCAATCAGTGTTTATTAAAACATGATTGACAGAATACAGACAATCTCCCGCACCATGTATCTCCCTAAGCACCCACTGGGAGCAGACAGAGTCAGGATTGCTGGGATGATGCCACCTTTTAGCAAATGGGACTCTAGCCTCAGGGGATCCTTTCTCTAAGAATCCATAAATCAATCAATGCCCATCATCATCTCCACCATTTTCCTGATCCACGCCTTGATCCTACATTAGCCCTACAGAGCTCTGTCCTTCCTGACCCAGTCTCCAGCCTAGCCTCTAAGGCAAGCAGCCAGGGAGCAGCTCCACTCACTACCACACTCCTCCATGGCCGTCTCCTCAGCCTGAGGACATGGCCTCGGCATCTGAGCTCTCCGTGCTGTTCTCCTGAGGACTACTGTACGGTCTTAAAGAGTTCATAACATTTCCACCCCCAAGTCCTGCTACCCCTGCATGCCCTCTTCTTCAGGACCCTGCCACACCCGTAACTGGCACATAGGAACCACAACTTCAGTGACCACACCACATCACACCTCCACCCGACCCTGCTGTAGGCATCCTTAACTACACCCACTCCCTGTGTGGCTTCTCTGGACTTGGGAGAATTTCTATTCCAATCCATTAGATTTCTTTTCACTCCCCACCCCACCTTTGAAGTCTGAAGTCTGTGAACAAATTTGTCCTTCTCCATATTCTTCAGACGGCCTACTTTTATTTGTGGTAACTTTTGTGGATTCAACTATCCATTTTCTCTGAGCTCCCACATCTCCCCTATAAGCAATAAATACCCAAATAAGTTTCTACAGGTACTAAAGGCATGGGGTTTACATGTGGTATTTTAACAAGCTGTTTTCCTATTAATCCCAAAGTGTATATAATACAATCCCATCTGGAGAGAAAAGTACAATTCGAAGGTTTGAGAATTTAGTGGTGACCAGGACCAAGGGATATTTTCACTCTTGGAAAGCTCATATCACCAGACAAATAAGCAAGAAAGAGTGAACAAAACCTGAATCTGAGGAAGCATGCTCACAGGAAATAAAACGGGGTGGACATGACAAGGGCCTGGTCCCTACACTGCACTAGAGGAGTGGACAGAGCTCTGAGCTCATCAGAACATGGTCTCCAACACCCTGAAACTCAAGCAGTTCCTCCAGGCCCAGAAGAGCCACTGAGGCCCACTCTGGACCTCAACAAGTACATGATCAGCAAGTACATGATCAGCAATGAGTCCGTTATCCAGTTTAATCCCGTATTTGAGATGGGGGCAGGGTCAGCAGTATCTTTCAGTACATGCTTTGGGATTTGAAGTGTTCCATTTTTTCCTTTTTCTTTGAATCTCTAGTTTTGTGGTATGAGTCTGCTCTCACCAAAAGATGCAATCTACTTCAGCCCACACCCTGAATCTGAGTTGGCTGATAAGAGCTGAGCTGAATAATAAGACTTTCACTGGCCCATAAGAAGTGGTAGAGGTCAGAGGTCACACTACCCCAGTACTAAACCTAGGCTTCAAGAGTCCTATGCATGTGCTCATTTACTTGAATACCTTTTCTCTTTTTTAATTAAAAAAATTATGTGTCTAGGTGTTTTGTCTGCATGTTTCGGTGCACCATATGAACGCCTGGTACCCATGGAGGCCAGAAGAGCATGTCGGATGCCCTCGGCTGGAATTATGGCTGTGAGTCACCATGTGGTTGCTAGGGACTGAACTTGGGTCATTTAGAAGAGCAATCAATGCTCTTAACCGATTAGCCATGTCTCCAGCCCCTACGCCACTCATTATGATATAGAGAGGCTGGCCTGGCCTGCTAGAGGCTCAGAGACCACCTGAAAATGAGCTAAGCCATTCCCAAAGTCCCAGATACAGCAGGGCCCAGACCTCCCAGTGGGTATCACCAAACCCTGCACATACTGTGTGGACACATGCACACCTATGATAATTTATCAAAATATATTTATTAAAGCTATGTGAAATATGGTCTCACTCCCCCAAAATATCTTGGGTTTACTTCCGTTACCCTTTTGATGATATGAGACAGTACAATGCCTTCCTGAAGACATGAAATAGCCGGGTGGCAGTGGAGCACACCTTTAATCCCAGCACTCGGGAGGCAGAGGCAGGCGGATCTCTATGAGTTCGAGACCAGCCTGGTCTACAAGAGCTAGTTCCAGGATAGGCTCCAAAGCTACAGAGAAACGTCTCAAAAAACCAAAAAAAAAAAAAGAAAAAAGAAAAAGACATGAAATAAAAAGAATGAGGTAGACACAATTTAGTGTGAGGCTGTGGAAAGGGAGTTACTTGAATACAATCATTGTCACCACAAGAGGCAAGCTTATAATGAAGACACTGTTAACTGACTAGCAAGAAGATAACATACGCGGCGTGAATTCAGTGTGCAAAGAGGATTCGTGTTCTGGACAGGGTAACACAGGATGTCATCACACTACTCAAAACACCAAACCATTCAAAATGTACAACTGTATTTTTGGTACTTTGCATTTGATATTTTCATGATACAGTAGACCACAGATGTAAGTAAAACCACAGAAAACAAAACTGCAAATAAGAGGCTAAAGACAGCTGTCCAGAAGCAGTCACACCAGAGTAGCTTCCACCTGAGACCTCATCACAGAGAGGAGCAGGCCCAGTAGAGACTAGAAGGACGTGCTGCATGCCGCAAGCATGTATGCAGCACTGTGCACACAGTAGTCATGCTTTGTTTTGTTTTGTTTTGTTTTCCTCCCGAAACACAATCTAGGTAGCCTTGGCTGGTCTGGAACTGGCTATGCAGATAGAGCAGGCAGGTCTCGAACTCACAGAGATCTGCATGCCTCTGTGCCCAGCTATTGAGTTTTTCCCTGGTTTGTGATACAGCAATAGCTCGGGGCAAAGTCCTAACTCCTTCTGTATATTCTCCCCTGCTAGCTTATTGCTTTTCCCCATTAACACTTTTGAGAAACCAAAATCAGTAAATGAAGCACCTAATGCCAATCTCCTTCTGTGACACTACGGAAATAAGCCAGACAGAAACCATTCTACTAAGAAAGGACTTAGAACCCTGTCGGGTTCCTCTCCCACCAATCAGGGCGTCTTTGTGTAAAGCTGTAACCAACCTCAACATCACTCACGACAGCAGCTGGAGGGGGGGGGGGCTGGCCTGATGCTGCAAAGCCCAGGTCAGCAGGTGGCGTGTGAGGCCAGAAGGACCAGGGCTCCTACACACACGCAGGTTCTTTGCCCCTATGTGATCATCCTTTCGGATATTTCTGTGTGTTTTCAGGGCAACACTATTACGAATTCACAAAGGCTTTCCATTTGTTTGAAGCAACTCCAGTCTTCCCCAAGAGCTAAGTGGTTAACTGAAAGCAGACACTAAGGGTATAGTACACATCCTGCCAACCGTCCTTCCCACTCATCTGAGGTTCAGCGCCTGGAATGACTGGGCCTGACCTGCTCCCCACTGTGGGGGGCTGTCCTGTGAATACAAGAGGGAGAGAGGAGGAGGAGGTTCAGAAGGAATGTGACCCTACGTGGCCTATGACCCGCAGCTTTCAAGTCCCAGCCCACTCAAGCCATCACTGGTCAAGGCTCTGCCTGTGCCAACCAGCGGAGTGTGCCCAAAGTGCACGATTCCCAGCATCTTCGCTGGGCTTGTGTTAATACATCTAAATGCGTCACGCCCAAAGATCTATACAGCTGCAATCCCAACTTTTGTTTACTTTATGAATGATAAGGGATTTTATTCCTTTATTCTGCCTCTCCTACTGACCTCCTCTACTCGTAATTTATTCTGTTAAACTCATTCATTTAAAAAACAACTATCTTTTTCAAACGTCAGCGACACCGTCATTCAAAGGTGCCTTGCCTAGCACCTTTGGGTGCGCATCTACACCACTTTGGTTTCACATGCTACATAGTTCTACACTGCTACACTGCAATGCCTCTGGCTCTTCACTCATGGGGAGCATGCAAGCTAGCACCCGCCTTTTAGCTTCAGACACAAATAATAGCTACTTTGCTCCTTAAGGAGCAAAATAAAATAAAGCTCTTAGTTTAATGATCTGGGCATTTACTAACAAAATTGATGTCTTTTTCCCAAATCATAGGTTTTCTTAAACAGAAACCCACATGGTAAAAACCAAATATATATGCCACTAAATATGCAGTACACCATCCTCAACTGTATTAGTACAACCGTGTCTTCACACTTCCCTGCAATGCCAATGTCCACTGGCTCACACAGCTTCTTAGCAAATGGAAGCGGCTGGGAAAGGACTTAGCTCATGCTGGACACTCAACCCATGAGTTCCTAAGTGCGTGCTCATGCTGAGTGCATATGATTACACACTTTCACATCTCAACAAGGTAAGAGAAATAAGCCTAAACTAGCATGTTAAATGTAAACTAACAGTAACATGTACATAAAATTTATAACACATACACATAAGGGTACACACAGAAAACCCTCACACAATACTTACAAACCAAAATACTTTGAGAACCTCTACTAAGCCAAGTCAAGTAGCCTTAACACAAAAATGCAAATACATATATATCATAAACCACTGAAAATCAACCAATGAAGAACCCAGGAGATACATATGGAGCAGGCAAGCCACAGACGAGGTTCAAGCAGACATTGAAAACTATGCCAATGCATTTGCAACAAATGGATGAAGCTGGAGGACAGTCTTAGCTACTTTTATTACAAAAGAGTTTTATTTGGGGTTCAAAATTTCAAGTCCGCGACCATCATGGTGGAGAGCACGGCAGCAGGCATGGCGCTGGAGCAGCAGCTGAGAGCTCCCATCTTGAGACACAACCACAAAACAGAGAAAGACACCGGGAAGTCTTTTGAAACCCCATAGCCTGTTCCCACTGACACTCCTCCTAATTCTTCCCAAACAGTTTCACCAACGGGGGACCAAGTATTTAAACACATGGCTTGTGGGAGCCATCTGAACCTCCACAAGGATGCTAAGTGGAGTAAGTCATACACTGAAAAACTGGTGCCTGATTCCATTTACATGTGGAAGCCTGAAAAGAGAAGAAACGGGAAAGGTCAAATACAGGAGACCGAAGTGGACAGGGAAGACACAGGTTGAAGGACAGCAATGCCGTTATGTCAAAGCCCAGATGCGGAAAGGCTGCAACTGATAACTGCATTATCTACTAGAGATCTGCTGGGAGAAGAGACGTGCAGTTTTTCCACACAAGTATCTGCAAGATGATATATAATTTGCATATTTATAGTAACCATCTCACTATGCAATCAAAAGATGATATATATACCTCGAATTTCTACAATAAAAACCATTATTAGGATATACCTGCACTGTGTGAGGAATATTTAAGAGAAAAAGATTTGATCTAAATGTAACATGGTACTTTATGTCGTTTATTTATATTTATATTCCCAGCAAGGAGTTCTTTCTTTTCAAGATCTTGTACTACTGTTGTTTTTACTGCATTTTAAATTTTAGGTTCAATAGCTTTATTCTAAATATTTAATTAGTAAAATTCATATTATATAACATCTTAAATGGACTTCAGAAAAAGCTGTTGGGATTAATTCACTGAATAAAGAATAAAGCCATATTTTTATCTCAGAGATTCTTTTTTTTTTTTTTTTTTTTTTTTTTTTTTTTTTTTTTTTAGTTTTTTGAGACAGGGTTTCTCTGTGGCTTTGGAGCCTGTCCTGGAACTAGCTCTTGTAGACCAGGCTGGCCTCGAACTCACAGAGATCCACCTGCCTCTGCCTCCCGAGTGCTGGGATTAAAGGCGTGCGCCACCACTGCCCAGCCAGAGATTAATTCTTACACACACACCCCTCTTTGTCTGGACCGTGACTATTCAAAGAATAATGTCGATTTTAGCCATTCAGAAGGGCTTACACATCACACACACACACACACACACACACACACACACACACACACAGTCAACAGCAAGTGAGGGCTGGTAGAACTTTTCAAGAATTCACACTCTTTGGAATTACATTTTCAGTGTTGAGTATCTTCAAAAGCCATGGGGAAACCCTGGTCCACCACAAACGCACAGGGGGACTTCTTGTTGGTCTAGGATCAGCTTCCACTCTTTCTTCAGAAGGCAGCACTTTCTCCACCCCATCCTCTCTCCTGGGAAGAGAAGGCGACCTCTGACACTTTGATTAGCCTTCTGAGCTCCAACTCCTCACAGTGAGTTAGGCCTTCCTTCCTAGCAGCATGCCTAGGAGGCTTGCCAACATCAGCACCTCAGCTCCAGCTAAGAGGAGGCAATGGAAGTGATGGAGAAGTAGCTCACAGGTTAAGACCATGTACCGCTCTTGTAGAGGACCTGAGTTCAGATCCCGGCAACAACCTGTAACTCCAGATCCAAGGGATCCAGCGCCCTCTTCTGGCCTCTGCAAGCACTTGCACTCATGGGTACAAACCCAAACACAGGAAAGAGGCGATGGAGACTGGTACTCAAGCATGCAGCCCAGGAATGAACACGTGACTCCCAGAGGCCAAAGTCCAGGCTATGGATTTCTTCTTCTTCTTCTTTTTTTTTTTTTTTTTTTTTTTTTTTTTGACTAAAAAGGAACCTTAACCTTTAGGCCTGAAAACAAAAAGCTTTAGTGCAGGAAAATAGGCAAAAACTCTCTGGTCTGGTTGATAGAAACCTTCAGCAGCCAAGAAAGGCAGGCTAAGAGGACCCTATATCCGCTGGGTCACTCCTGAAGTTGATGTGAAGGCTCTTTACTCGTGGCTTTTATCTGGCTTCGGTCACTGACATGTTCAGGAAGTACCCTGACTAGGTAATGGAGAAGGCCCAGTAAACCGTGCCCTGTGGTGCTGGGCAAATGGCTCTGGGGGATAAAATGCTTTCCTTGCCATCTGTTCTAAGTTCATTTCACACTTCTAACTGCCCGTCACAGGGGAGCACTGGGGACAGTCACCCACGACTTGGAGACCAAGTCTGCTTACAAGTCTGCCAGGACCACACGGATTTGATCGGGTGCTTCTGCACTTACTGGCCACTTCAGAGCGTAAGTCTCAAATGTCCTAAGGGACCTGGAAATGTCCATCATCCACAGACCATGAGGACCACTTTCTATGTCTCTTGGGCTTCTCCTGGGCCCACTGTTCTCCAAATTCCAAGGTCTGACCTACATTTGCTTTATCCATCGCCTCACACAGGACAGACCCCACCAGCGCCTTGAGTTCCTGAAACCACGGTGGTTCACAGCTGAAGTTGTGAACACTTTTAACAGAAATGGGACGGCCAAGGGCAAGTTCTGGTGTTGGGTGTCTCCCAAGAGGCCTCGCAGGCCCTGCATCACTTTGGCTTTCTGTGGAGTAGGATATATGTCAGCTCTCTGAACAAGTTCCCGTCCCCTTCCCACAGCCTGAGCAGAATCACACAAACCAAACTTGGGTAAGCGTAAGGACAGAATATTAAAATTTCACAAAACCCTAAATGACAAGTTTTATGACTAGCGTATAATTAAATATAGTGCTATGAGCAGTCATTCGTGCCATCAACCAATATTAATGGCATACTGTGAGAACCGATAAGATAAGGGACTGCAAACAGCAGTGAGCGAGATGACCTTCCATGATAACTACCCCTTGTCTGGAGCGAAGAGAAACAGTATTAAACAAGTGGTTTTTTCACTCTAACATACTTTTAGAAGATACTAATTTAAAAAAAAAGACTAGAATTTTTTATCTGTATATGTATACCTGACTGTGAGCACATGCACATGTGTGAACATGTGTGTTCATGCGCATTCAAGTATCTTCTGAGGAGAGAAGAGGCTGAGTCCCCAGCGGAGGTTGTCGTGAGCTGCCTGACATGGGTGCTGGGAATCAAACACACATCGTCCAGAAGAGCAGAATGTACTCTTGAACTGCTGAGCTCATCTCTCCAGCCCCACATTAACGCTATTTAATATGGTAATTTAATATAGCCATGTGGCAGTTTCAATGAGACAGGCCCAATGGGCATGTAGTTGAGGAGCTAGTCCCCAGCAGGTGGCGCTGTTCACGGATGGACTGGAACCTTTAGGACATGGAACCTGCCTCCAGGAATGGTCACTAGTGGCAAGCTTTGAGGGTATAAAGCGTTGGGTGCCCCAGATCCTATTCTTCCACCTCCCACCCCTGTATTTATTAGGGAAGCATTTTTGGTTTTTAGACAGGATTTCGTGTACATCAGGCTGACTTCGAACCTGCGGGGACCCTCTGCTTCCAGTGATAGAATTACATTTAGATAGAATTAAACCATGACATTCAGCCCCAGTATTTGTTGAATAACAGGATAAATGAGTATGAAATTCTTAGCTAGCGCTAAGAATTCTTAGGTAGCGCATGCCTAGAGGCAGGTGGGTCTCTTGAGTTTGATTCAAGGAACAGCCCGGATTACTAAGAGAGTTCCAGGACAGCAGGGCGGTTGGTTACACAGAGAAACCCTGGGGCCTGGGGGTTGGGTGAGAAAGCTTGGGTCTGATTGTAACTGATGAACAGGGGAAAGGCCTTTGTAAAGGCCAGATTTCAGCCACTTAAAATACTACTGTGCTCTCCCAACAACTCAAAAACCAAACCGTCATTAGTGTATCCACCCAGGGCTCCCCTCCCTACACCCACATAATATTCCCTTGTTCTAAGGGTACCATCATTCTTGTGGCCACTTGTTTCTGACCTCTTCCTCTGTCAACCGCCTTGCTCAGCAAGATTCTGAAGGCCCGCCAACTTCCCTTTAATATCTTTGATCAATGGCCTCCTTCCTTCCCACTCCCTCTGTCACAGACTTGGTTCAAGCAATCAACGTCTAGATTAGAGCAACAAACCAGTCTTGCCCCTGATTTCAGGTCTGACCTGTCTAATCCAGGCTGCTTAAAGCCTCCCTAGAAACTGGGGCTTTGCTGAAATAAAGCTGTATGAGTGACAGACAACTGAAATGGAAGCCTAGGAAAACAAAGTCCTGACTGGCCAACCCAGAGAGCAGGCGCACCTCCCAACAGCACTAACTGTGCCGCTGTCCTCCATCCATCAGGCAGTCATTGAGATTGCCACATCTGAACGCCAGCTCACCTGCAAGTCCACCCAGCTCCGGCCCTTTTACCACCCAGCAGCTCCAGGGCAGCCCACCGAATCCACCTCTCCCTCCTGAGAATTCTCCTGACGCCAACTGATGACTGTGGCTATCAACCGACAAACTCCAACTGACACTTGCACACCTTTCACCCCTGACCTAAACTCACACGCATCCGACAGTCACGGTGCAGAGGTCCTTACTAGGCTGTTTACATCAGAGCCGTCTCCAGTCTTCCCAACACTTCTAGTCTAGTTAGCTCTGGCCCTCCCACCACCCCAAACAAACACCAACGTAGAGAGTAGGGGAGGGAAGACCACGTCAGACATCTAGATCTCCGGGGCGAGCAGGCCAGATGGCTCAGCCAGAAGATGCAAGCTTGACAACCTGAGTCCAACGCCTGTAACCCACAGAAAGGTGACGCGGGAGCTCCCTCCACCAAGTCCTCTGAACCTCCACATGGCGCACATACACACACAATAACGACAACAATTGAAAGTAATAATAAACAAAACAACAGCGAAGAGAATCCGTATAGACTGGGCATGAGTGTCATGGGTACCACTTTCTCAGAAGCTGACTGGCCTCCAGGCATTAAGCTTTATCAAGAGGCTAAAGAGCAGGCCTGGTCTTGAGTAGAGCGCCCGAGGCTAAAAAGAAGGGCAGTGTAATCATGTAATCCACCAAGAAGCTCAACTGCACCTGGAAATGCTGGTAACAGCTACTGAAGGTAAGTAACTTAGAGTAAACTTTCCGAATCCGCCACAGCAAACTGTACTTTGCTTTCATGAAGATGCCGTTTTAAAATTTAATTATCTGTTCTTTTGTTTGTTTTCAATGTCTGTTTCTCCCATTGGGCCTGAGACCCAGAGATGGCGGGTGGTCCCCACGCCCGCCTTTATGTGCTCAGGCCCCTGAAGAGTGGATGAAATGGTGAGGCCCCCCTTAGTGAACACACTGGAGGCACCGGTCATAAGACCCTGTTAATAGCAGTCAACAGGTTTTGTAGGTTAATCAAGGTCTTTGAGGGTTGCGTTATAACCTAACCGCAATACTAGGAATGAACTAATACCTTTTGTTCCAAGTAACCAACTTAGAATCACAAGGTGTAGAGCCTCCTTCAGCTGCCTTGTTCCTTTTGTGTATAGACATCTTGCCTACATGTGAGTCTGTGCACCCACAGGCTAGAAGAAGGCATCAGATCTCCGGGACTGCAGTTACAGATGGTTGTGAGCTGCCATGTGGTTGCTGGGAATTGAACCTCAGTTCTCTGGAAAAACAGCCAGCGCTCTTAACCACTGAGCCATCTCTCCTGCACGCTGTCTGACATTTTGGCCCACAGACCTTGATTTGAATACTAGTGACTAAAAATGAAGCTTCGTGGCCTACACAAGAGATCTTTTTATAGCCTCTTTGGGAGTCAGTTTAAAAAACAAACAAAACCCACAAGAAACAGAAATAACAAAAAAGGTAACAAGGAAGTTGGCTAAGTCGTTCTTCCAGAGGGCCCAGGTCTGTCCCAGCACATACATGACAACCTACAACCACTGTAACTCAGTCCCAGAGAAGTGCTGATACCCTCTTCTGACCTTGGGGGACATTGGGCCATGCACAGGGAACACATACTTAAACGGAAGCAAAACAGTCATACATATAGTAAAAAATAAATCTAATAAAAATTTAAAAGAGATTGCTAATACATAGATTCACTCTATAATTTATATACCTATGTAAAAATATATTTTAAAAAGTTAAAAAAAATTTTAAAAAGTTTCCTCATACATTTCCCCGTTATAATGCATGGCATATGTTCAATGTGTTATGAGCTCCACATTACAGTCCAAATTCTTCTGGCAAACAGGAGGAAGCACAGCACTAACCAATGACTGTGCAGAAGCACCCACCATTCCACTGACACACAGCCGGTTATAACCACTCTTGTAATCCCAGCACACAGGAGTCTGAGGCAGGAGCATCACCTTGAGTTCCAGGCCATCCTGGGCTGCACAGTGTGAATTCTAAGCTAGCTTGCACTACAGTCTGAGACACTTCTTCAAAATTTTGGTTTTAATCTGGTTAAAACAGCTATAGTGCCTAACTATAGCTACAAAACAATTGTAAATAACAAATATAGTCGATAAATTCTAATGTTCTTATGATGGCTATGTACCGTTCCTGCCTTCCTATTTTCTTCCCTTTCCTTGAAGTTTAAATGACTATCTCACTATCTCATACCAGAAACTCCATCACTGCAGGTATTTGGGAATTCTCACCACATTTTAGTCTACTGAGGTTATGGAAATGAAACCTCATTATCCCAAATCATACATTGTTCTATTTGCATATCTAAAATAATTTCAAATTTTCTATTTAAAGAAAGAAGCAGTACAAGAAGCAACGCACAGAATCAGCATGCACTACCTAGTGTGTAAGTACTGCAAGGATGCATGTGCTTGCTCCTCCCTGCCTGGTGACCTGTAAGGAGCCAGCAGCGTCTCTACTGTCACCGAGCACTGCGTCAGGATTCGCTTTGCACCTGAACTTAACTACCACAAAGCTTTGGAACACAAAGGAACAGTCAATGACACATCTCATTTTAAGCTACAGTGACCTGTCATTAAGGAGTCATTAAGCAATCTTTGTAAGGCCTAAGCAGGAAGCCTGATCACATCCAAGTATGTAAGATTATCTTCTGTACATTATGGACTCATGTTTGATTTGGGGCAAGGATATGGAATATATAAGCTCTACTTTAAGTTACAAATTCACTTATAATAATTCTTAGCCTTTTCCCTGAAGACAAATCACATCATTTATTAATTAAGGTTTAGAAAGCAATATGGAAAATATTCAAACTATATTTATATATGTGTGTGTGTGTGTGTACACAGAGAGAGATACAGATACGTAATTTGAAGGCTAGCTTAGAGTACACTGAAGATCAGAAAAGTCAAAAATATAATTAATATTTATCTTACGGAATTTTCATAAATTATCATTTTGAACAAATGAATATAAAATAAATGTACTCTCTATATTAGAAACCTTTTCTTTTAAACCAAACTGTAAACTTATGCTGAAGAGCCCATTTGTAAAGCTCCTTCATTGACATGACGACTATTTATCCTTGAAGCTGTGCAGGGAAGATATGTATACAAGCATTTTAGGAGGAAACGTGAACACAGACCCAGCAACAGAAAGTCAGCGTACCCTGGCATTCCACGCTGGCCTTATCTCTAGTTATCCACACAGAGCTTATGCACGGAGGCCACAGCGCAGCCAGCTAGGATGCTGCTAGGCTTTCCCAGTCTGGACCATCACATCCTCCCTGGCACTGTCAGTTTGCATTATTTCCTAAGTACAATGAAATTTAAAGAAATGTATCCACTGCGTGGACTTTAGAGGTTGTTTTCTACAGCTAGTCTAATTTAAAGTTCAGAAGACTGACCTCCAAATTTTTTTTTTTTTAAAGCCCAAACTCACGCTCCAGCTTCTAAAATTTTCCCACTCCATCTGTCAATACCAAAACCATTCAAAGAGAGAGTTCTTCCCAGGACCCTGCGATTGTGAGCAGGCACCAGCACTGTCCTCAGAAGAGGAAGGCTTTCCAGCTCCGCACATCCCCCTAAGCTTTCAAGTACTGCAGGCCCCCACTGACAAAGGGCACCTCCTACAACAGGATTAGGAGTCAGAGGCCAGGGTCGATCTCCCCTAGGGGTTTGCATACCAACTCATTCTCCTATCCCCTCCTCCTTTCCTTTGAGCGATAACTCCCTTTCTTCAAGAAACAACAGATGAAAAGATATCCATGAACATTGAACACTTTATTCCTTGAGACTGTCTTTCCTTTGGAAGATCCTCAGCTGCAGAAGGCTAAGTGCCAGAACTGCCCCCGTGGCATTCTTATGCTAGGGACAAAGAGAAACAACACTTCTGGCTATTTCCACCATTAACGTGAGATCTAGTCTTCACCATCAGAAGGAGAAAGCATCCCCAATATGGGATGATCTATTATGTCAAAAGTTACTAAGAAGTTATAGCTGATCGTAGGGACGTAGCTAAAAATAAAGGAATCGGGTCTTCTGGAATAGCTAGATGTGAAGCCATACACCGACATCCAGCACAGCATCTATTTGTGAACGGCCAACATCTTGGAAGAAGTTCAGTGTGTGATGGATTTCTAAGACGAGCCCAGTTTTGAATGAACTGTTCTTAGCATAGGAACAACTGCTACTTTTAGATGCAATTACCGGCTATCTTTCAATATCACACTACTAAAGTCCACCAGTTTTAGGATGGCTTTTATTTATAGCTTTCTAATATTGTCCTGATTTTCCTAAGAAGGTGACTTTGGCATAGTACTCAAATAAAATTCTAATTCAAAATGAAAGAAAATATCATCAAAATGGCTAGCTAGTAAAATAAGACAAAGTCTAATAGTTTAGTTCTGAATTAATACATATACATTGAACCTATGCAATATTTTGAACTACAAAAAAATTCCCAGCATCCAAGAACACACTCATTCACTGAAATTAAAATATTTCTGACATTAAAGTCTATTCTCAGATCAGTTAGGTTTAACGTACAGTAATCTAAAGTGTGTTGAATAAATGAAAAAAAACTAAAAAGCTGTTTTTATGCCAGGTACGATGGCATAAACCTTTAGTCCTGGTACTTGGGAGGCAGAGGCAGGAAGATCTCCATGAGTTCCAGTCTAACCAGAGGAACATAGTTAGACTCTGTCTCAAAAAAAAAAAAGCAAAAGCAATCAAAACGTCTTGCCTTCATTTACAGCATCAGTACTATATCTAAAAAGAAAACATTTCCTTTCATGGCAACAGTTCACTTAAATTCAGAAATGAAAATAATTGCTAGGAAAACACTTGCTGGTCTCCATTTTTTTTCTTTTAGGACATCTAACAAAGTATGGCTTGATCTTCAAACAAAAAACTTAGTCAAAACTAAACAACTAATCCAGAAGACCCACACTCGCGAGGATCCTCAGTTCTGCTTTCCTTGATGCTGTACTCAAAAGTAGCTGCACCTATAAATATACCTTGACATTTTCCAGAAGGCATCCTTCTACAGAATCTTAAAAAAACCACTAAAGTAACGGCATGATCTTGAAAGAATACCACTTGGTAAAAATAACTGGTTGGGCCCACTGTACCTTTCTTTACCTAGGAATCTGTTACTATTAATAAACTATTAAAATCATTACCAAATCTTAAGTTTATTCTCTTTCAAGACTCTGTTCCTTAAGATTAACTAAAAACATTTATACACGAACAGAAGCAAAGCTCTTTTAGCAAATAGTTTTTAACTTAAAACAAAGCACCTCACTCCCCTTGGGAGAAGGCAATCTTCCCTCTGCAATGCTGACCTCCAGCACTTGTGTGGAGGACTACTGACTTCACTGTGAATGGCGACCAGCTCTGGAGACGACCTGGTTCTCACTGCTTAGTCAGCGTCTTTCCCCTCAAGCTCTCTTCAAAGCCTTTTACCCAAACCCAAGTATTAGTAAGACACAGAATCTCTTGGACATTTTTAAATAAACCAAACAGGAATTACAAAGGATGCTCCAACACAGCTTGTGCAGAGTATCCTGGGTTTACTGTTTACTTTGTCAGTGCCCCCGCTTTAAATCAGTTTTGCTACTTAGTAACCAACCACTCAGGCCAAAATACACCCAGGCAGAACTCATCTCAAAAGTAAGAACCATAACAGAACCCAGATACTTTTTGGTGCATGAGAGTGTGTGTTCTTAGATAATCAAGAACCAAAACCTGTAAGTACCACACAGCTAATGTCAGAAAGCTCTACAATGCTCTACCACAGAAACCTTCAGAAACACCAAGCAAAGGAATGTGGCCCAAAGCAATCTAATTTGCAATCCAAGAATCCATGAATTCCCAGGCAAATGAGATAATGAAGAGGGCCACCACCCTTCCCCTCAAAATCTCATAACCATATATAAGATGCAATTAACACTGTATAATAAAGCAAACTTTAAGATAATCATTGTGTCTAGACTCACAAGTATCCAACTTCAGGTTCATCCCAACATTTGAATTACCAAGGGAAGAAATCAAAATTCACTCACTTTATATAGTATCTTGCACCTTCAAAAGTATATGCTTCTTCCCAGCCAGTGGGTAAATCTAAAAAACACACATTTCAATTAGTATTACTTCAGTGGGGTTGTAAAATATGCTTAAGTCTATCTTACCTAGCTTCATGATTACCTACGCTCATTTAAGGAGGTGTCTACCCAAAATCTAGACCAGTCAAATCAATAGTCAACATAACAGAATTTGGAAGATGACAATTCAAATTTAAAGCCATCAGGAAAGTCCCAGCAATATTAGAGGTGACCTGACATGATATTCCCTTTATTGATCAGGGTGGAAAAAGGACTATGCTCTGGCATCCCCCCACCCCCCATCAAAGTCTTCTAAACCCAGGTGAAACACCCATCACTGATTGGCAGAAACCCCAACCAGGAGCACTTTGCTTGTTTAAGGTATATTTTGTCTATTTAAAAATGTGCATTGCAGTGACATAACCAAATCCAGGTTTTCATCTGGTATGAAAAGAACCCAAGCGCTTATTCGCAGGAAGCTGAACACTTAACACACCGTGTTTCAATACAGTCGACCTTAAGAGATGTGAAGTTTCGAGTCATAATTAAGGAATGATTCAGGTAAGCAACTGTATCTTACTGTGCCTCATGGTACTCAAGATGACAAGCGGTTTGGAGTTCATCGTAACCCATCTCCAAAACGAAAAGTCATCGACGTGTGCACAAAACCAAGCAAAGGAAAGCAAACCCAAATATATATATAAACGCATAAACTACTTCTGGAACGTGACTGATATTCAATCTGTGAGGGTAATTCGAAGACACTGGTGTCACAAATGACCAAAATAAGCATGGACTAATGCCACAAAACGATTGGGTTAAGTTACTTTAATCCCATATTGTCCTCCATGAAATAAACGTGCCCATAGCCAGAAAAGCAATGAGGCCATCTAAGTTGGAATAAGTGTATAAAACAGGCTGAAGCTAAAGACTGCACAGGGAGTTAGGAAACGTGGCGGTTTATTAGTCAGAAATGCCCGAAAAATGTAACCTCATCACGCTTGCTACAGCAGCCTTCCCTTTCCTCCTCCACGTCTTTGCAAATTTGGACCTTTATTAGTCACTTCACCGAACTCCAGCGTTTGACAGAAAAGGCAGGTTTGTTCACCCTTCTAGCAACTTTAATCGGAGATTCTCAGAACCTCGGAGTTGGAGAGGAAAGTACTAATAGGGCGGCTGGAACCGGCCTCACCTTCGACCCAAACTGTTCTCAAGCCTTTGCAAGAGCCCGGAGTAGAGGCGGGCCAGCAAGGGAACACTCTTACGTTTCAGGCAAACAAGTTGGGCGAATGTAAACAAAGAATGACAAAAGAAAGCCAGAGCAGCCCTAAAACACCACGAGCCCTCCTCCAGCTCGACTCACGCTTGGCAGTCAAGAAAGCTATCAAAGCAACCCGTGATGCGTTTCCCCGCGGAACTGGGGCCCGAATGCCCCCACGCGGGACCGCCCTGGCTCGCCCACCGCCTGCTGGTGGTACGTGGAGCCTGGCTGCGGCTGCCGGGGACTTTGGAGCCCGGATCACTGCCTGCAGCGCCCGCTCCAGCGTCCTGACTCCGGCTGCTCCTCGGGTGGCAGGAGAAGACGCACCGGCGCTTGGGTCACGGGAGTGGGGGGTGGGGGGGACGGACAGCAGCACCCCTAACTCCTCCATCAGTTACCTACCCACAAGTCCCACCTAGAGAAGTAGGAGGTGGAGGAGGAGGAAGCCGCTTGGCAGAAGGCAGCTCTCTGGGGAGCGGGGCGAGGATGCAGGACCATCTCACCGCGGGGGTGCTGGGGTACCGGGAGCAACGAGGGGGAGCGGGTGAGGACTCCCTAAAGGGTTCCGGGGGGCTGAGACGGGGGCGATCCCGGCGAGAGGGGCGTCGGCCGCTCTCGGGGGGCGTCGGGACAGGGATGGGGACCGGGGCGCAGGAAGAGGGCGCCGTCTCCAAGTGCTGATGAAAAGGCGGAGAAGAAAGGCGCCCCGGGACTCACTCGCGCGGAGCCCGGAGCACCTCCAACCCCCGCCAGGTGGCCCCGAGCCGCAGCCCCGGCTCGCCCTACCTGTGCTCTGCCGCCGGTGACCGGTGACCACGGCCTCGCCGGTGACCGGGTGCAGCCAGGTGGTGCTCTTGGCCTCCTCGCTGCAGGGGAGAGAAGGGACAGGCGCTGAGCTGCGTGAGGGGCGACCCACGGGGTCCCCGGGCCCGCTCGCTCCCGCCGCCCCGCAGCCGCCCCGCGCCAGCTCCCCCGCCCGCCCGCTCACTTGATGAAGAAGACCCGGCCGCCCCTGGTGATCCCGTACGTCCAGGAGCGGGGAAGCGAGCAGATCCACTCCAGGTTCAGGTCGGCCGCCATGTCTGCTCCCCGGCCGCCGCCGCCGCCTTGTGCTGCCGCCGCCGCGGAAGGAGGGCGCGAGCGAGCGAGCGAGCCAGCGAACCGAGCGCAGGGCGCGCGGCTCGGCCCGAGCGCGCCCCCGCGGCCGCCCTACCCCCTCGGGCGGCGCCCTCCCTGCCGCCCCGGCTGAGTCCGGCCCGCGTCGCCGCCCCTCGGCATCCTCCGCGGCCTCCCGCCCGCCCGCCGGCCCGCGCTGCGCTCGCACACTAGCTCGCTCACTCGCTCGCTCGGAGGCTGGGCGAAGCGGCGCCGCGCCCCCGCCAGAGCCCTCCCCCGCGCCCCGCCCGCCCTCCCGCCAGCGCCAGGGTTCCGGGGTCGGGTCCCGCCGGCGCCCCGAAGGCTCGGCTCCGAACCCGAGCTGTTGTTTTGTAACAGCTCCTGCCTAACCCCGGGCTTCTCAGAGAGGCGCCGGGCTCTAAAATGGGAAACTGCTTGCAGAAAGGTTTTTCTGGTGTGTGGCGTGCCATATACCCAAGGGTCCACGAGTGGACGCTGACCTTCGAAATGGGACCGACTCAGACTTGAGTTTGGAGTTTAGTTTTTCCCTTTTTTTCTTAGTCATATAATAATTTAGAAAAACTTGCCCTTTCCTCTTCCTTTCTTAAAAATAAGCACTTGATTATCGACGTGAATTTCTAGTCTCTCAATCTCTCATTTATTACAGTAGCAACTTACTTTAGGAGTCCTTGGCATGGTGGACATTTAAATCCCAAGATTCCTATTAGAACTATGATCGTCCCCATTTCATGGGGGGGTGGGGTGGGGATGTAAAGGAACAAAGGTTATTGCGCCCGGGGTTATGGTAGAAAATGGCAAAGCCTGAATTCGAATTGCCTGTAGGCTTGCAAGAGTCCATTCATAGGAATATACATTGCTGCATAGTATTTTTTTTTAAATGCCTTGACATCCATCCCCTTCCCCTTGTTCTTTGAACAAAGGAAGAGTTCTCTGCAAAGTGAGACCTCCCTTGGCACCAGTTAAGAGCACTATCCTTGCTTCTTACTGCCCCTGATCCTTCATCACACTTGGAATTGTTTCTATGGCTTTGCAGCGAATGACTCATCCCAACAGGAGACACAGTTCAATAACAGTACAACTTGGCGGTCTCGCAGCACCTTTTTTTTCTGACCAGTGTTGGGTGCTTCTGAAGCATTATCTCATTCATCTTCCCAGTAACTGAAAAGAAGCAAATGACCTTTTTCATCCTTTAAGGAAACTAAGGCACAGAAAGGGCGGATGCCCTTGGCCAAAGCTCCCAGGGAGAATGTATTTTCATCATACCCCCCTCTCCCAATCTCCTGATTCCCCAAGGCCATAAGTCTCTGGTGAAATAGAGACCGCAATTACTGCTATAATTTTCCTGTCCATCTGCATACACAAGAGGAAAAAAATATCATCACTGTAATGTTTTCTCTTTTCGGTTCCTTTGTATTCTGCTCCTTTACTTCACTCCTTATTACTTCTTGACATCTTATCTCCTGCCCAGTCTCTGGAAAATATGACTTTTTTTTTTTAAATCAATGAATAGCTAGTAGGAAATGTCCCACATTAGCATCCGTGGTCACTGGCATAACATAGCAAGAAATCAAGAGCTGTTGTCTTTCTATTCTGCTCTCATTACAAACTTAAAACTCCCCTAAATATCACAATAACTTAATGGGTCTAGTGTTAGTTGGTCCAGGATCCGAAAGATTGCATGCTCCTGAGATGTCCTTGAGCTGGCTGTGCACTGTGCTGGGGTTCTCTTTAGCTCTGGATCTTTTGATATTGCAAGATGCATTCACAGAAGGCATACCTCAAAAAGCAAAATAGATTCATTAATATATCTTTAAAATCACAACCCAAGGTAAAGGATGTACTTCACTATAGAGTACTTGCCTCCATAGTCTAGATTTAATCACCAACTTCAGGGTGGAAGAGGTAGAGAGAGGGGAGAGAAGAGAAAAAAAAGGAAACATTCACGGTACTCAAATAGTAATCTGGAATCTATTGTTTGTTTTGCTTTTTGTTGAGACAGGATCCTGGCTGGCCTGGAACTTGCGGTGTTGACTAGGCTGCCCTCCAGGGTGCTGGGATGTAAAGTGTGCACCACCACTCCCTGTGTAATCTAGAATCTTAGAATTTTTTTGTTTTGTTTTGTTTTGTTTTTTTTGTTTTCGAGACAGGGTTTCTCTGTAGCTTTGGAGCCTGTCCTGACACTAGCTCTTGTAGACTAGGCTGGCCTCGAACTCACAAAGATCTGCCTGCCTCTGCCTCCTGAGTGCTGGGATTAAAGGCATGCACCACCACCGCCTGGTGAATCTTAGAATCTTAAAAATAGTTATATAATATGTCCTCAAGTTTAGGGAAAGCAGCAAATAAAAAACTTAGTGATGTCTATACAAAGTGAGACAGGCTTTGATTAGGGTAAATAATAGCTCATATGACCTTCAGGGCCCATAAAAGCAGCTCCATCCATTAAAATGCTGAATGTTCTAATTTCTCACCTTTAATGGGTAAAATTTTTATTTTTTAAAAAATCTTCCTAAACTGCCCTTTCTATGAGCATGCTTCTTATGAGGTCTGTGTATCTTCCCTGATGGGAGGTAGGAGTCGTGTCTTTTCCTATCACTGAGTCTCCACAGCCTTGAGTCAGCTCTGCGATCATCAGTAGTTTCATTTTCTTCCTGATGCCTCAGCCCCTCAATGGAGTTATTATCCAATAATATATCCCCTTTTATCACCTTACACCTCTGCAGAACTGAGTCAGACCAAACCCATATCCAATGTCTGCTTTTTATTGCCTTTCTTCATATTCCCATCCCGTGAGACTATTTGATTTCTTATTTCATGGTCTTTTGAGAAGAACTGTCATGTGACTGTCGCTACCTCAGAAGAAGAGGAGGTTTGAAAGTACTGAGGACCAGGCCAGCGAGAGGGCCCTGGGTAGAGCCCAGGAACTTATGTGAGGAAGGAGAGAACCAACTCAAGGTTGTCCTCTGATGGTCACACCTCCCCAAAATAAATAAATCTAAAAAATAAATAAATAAGTACTGAGATAAACTAAAAATAAAACCACCCTTCCCGTTCACAGAGGACAGTCCTTGATCTAAAGAACTCTCAGCTCAGAGCACAAGAATACAACAACAGGAAAAACAAAACAAAAAACAAAAAATGAGAAAACCAAACCACGATTGCTTCCCAAAATGCTTGCAAGGAAAGAGAACAAAGTGACACCTTAGAAAAACAACTAATTCACATGAGATGGTTCAGCAGGCAAAGGAGCTTGCTGCCTGCCCAGCCTGAAGGCCTGGGTTCCGTCCTCAGACCCACTTGGTGGAAGGTCTCAAGTCCCCTGACCTTCACATGTGGGCTGTGGCACAGGCACACCCACTGCTGCTCTACCCCACACACAATGAATAAATAATATATAAAATTAAAAAAAAAATCTGCCAGGCAGTGGTGGCGCACACCTTTAATCCTAGCACTCGGGAGGCAGAGGTAGGCAGATCTCTGTGAGTTCAAGGCCAGCCTGGTCTACAAGAGCTAGTTCCAGGACAGGCTCCAACGCTAAAGAGAAACCCTGTCTCAAAAATAAAAACAAAACAAAACAAATCCATTTGTTTCCCTTTATAAACCTTTAAAAAAACATTTATTTCCATTTTACATGTATGAGTGTTTTGCCTGCCATGTATGTAAATGTACGATATGCATGCACTATCTATGAAAGCCAGAAGAGGGTGTCAGATGCCCTGAAACTGGAGTTCCAGACATTGTGAGCTGCCTTGTGGGTGCTGGGAATTTAACCACCCAACCATCTCTCTAGCCCCTGCTTCCCTTTTTAAAGGGGATTAGAAAAAAGTGAATTTAAGAAAGCAAAGAAAGAGTTCATGAGAAAAAAGTTCTTTCACTGTCAAGAAATACCTATTACTCATATAAACTTTCATTTATTAAACTCTACTAACAAGGGCCAGGGAACTGCAGCTCACGGGTAGAACACTTGCCTGCAGCTCACAAAAAGGCCTTGGTCCTTACAAAGTCAACCGACAAAATTTGATAATATGTATTTTGTCATGTCGTTGGTCCACAGACGCAGGAATAGGGTAACTAGTTCCTTGAACTAGTTAGCACCAAGGTGGAATGGGTCAGGGGAGGCCTGAGTTGAAGAGCAAGGCCTGTGACCTACCTAGCCAAGAGAAAATGTGGGTAGAAAAGGGTGGAGCCTCCGAGTCTACGCTGGTGAAAAACAGTAAGATCTGCAGGTCAGTGTATTAGGGATTTCTTTCCTAAGAAGCAAACTGGTCAGGGATGGGCTTATTGTCCAGTTGATTCTGCGAGTTTTGTAGCATGTGTGAAACCGTGGGATCAAGCTCCAGCACCCAAAAAGTTGGTTGCCGCCTGCCTTTAATTCCAGCACCTAGAAGGGTAGAGGCAGGAGACTCAGGTGTTCAAGGGAGATGGGGGAGGGGAATTCAAAAGTTCATGTCATCCTTGGCTATGTAGAAAATTCAAGGGCAACCAGGGAAACTGGAGACCTTGTTTCATTAAAAAAAAAAAAAACAATTAAAAAGAACCCAATAACAGAGAGTTACAGATAAAATTACTTCACACACTCAAAAACTATATATAGTAAGTTGCCTTACAATGCACTAGCAATCTTGCTGGGTGGTAGGGATTTAAAGACTTGGAGAGGAGAGAGCCTTGCTGGAAAGATGGCTCATTAGTTAAAAGTACTTGCTGCTATTCTGGAGGACTTGAGTTCCATTCTCCGCACCTCCATGGCAGCTCACAACCATCTGTAACTTCAGCCCCGGGGGATCCAGTGCCCTTTTCTGCCCTCTTCGGGTACCAGGCACATACGTGGTGCACTGACATACATGCAGATGAAATACCTACATCCATTAGAAGAAAGAAAAATAAAAAGCTGATCGTTGTGGTGCACACCTTTAAGCCAAACGCCTGGAAAGCCGAGGCAGAAGGGTCTCTGATTTCGAGGAGAGCCTTGTCTACATAGCAGGTTCTAGGCCAGCCAGGACGATACAGTGAGACCTTGTCTGAAACAACACCACCAACACAAAGTTATAATTCAGTGGTTGAGCTAGCATTTTTGGTGTTTTAAGTCGGGGTCTTACTCTGTACTTCTGACTCTGAACTGAAAATGATCATCTCTCCTTAGCCTCCTGAGTGACGGGGATTATCTTCAAAACCACTGTGTGGTGGCGGACCTCTAATTTCAGCGCTAAGTATTGGAAGCAAAAGGATCAGAAGTTCAAGTAAGCGCAGGTTGCCTGGGCTACTGTCTCAGTTACTGCTCCAAGTGCAGGCTAGCCTGGGCTACTGTTCAGTTACTGCTCCACATGCAGGCTGACCTGAGTTACTACCTCATTACCGGTCCAAGTACAGGCTAGCCTGGGCTACTGTCTCCTTTACTGTTCTTTTTTTTTTTAATATTTATTTATTTATGTATACGACATTCCTTCCATGTATGCCAACAGGCCAGAAGAGGGCACCAGACCTCATTACAGATGGTTGTGAGCCACCATGTGGTTGCTGGGAATTGAACTCAGGACCTTTGGAAGAGCAGGCAATGCTCTTAACCACTGAGCCATCTCTCCAGCCCCTCCTTTACTGTTCTTTAGTTGTGAAAAGACACCATGACCATGAAAACTCTTATAAAAGAAAGCGTTTAATTGGGGCTGGCTTACAGTTTCAGAGGTTTAGTCCGTTAGCATGGTGGGAGCGCCAAACAGGCAGAAACAGTTGGAGAGGTAGCTGAGAGTTCTACATCTGGATCTACAGACAGCAGGAAGAGAGAGACACTGGACCTGACTTGGGATTTTTGAAAACCTCAAAGCCCACTTCCAGCAACAAAAGCCACACCTCCTAATCCTTTCAAATAGTGCCACGCCCTGATGACTAAGCACTGAAATCTATGCACCTCTGGGGGCCATTCTCATTCAAACCGCCACAGCTTCCTAAGACCCTGCCTGTCTCAGAAACAAACAAGGAGAATAACAAAGAATATTTTGAAGGAGCTAACATCTGAGCCCCTGAACTTGTTCAAATTAAAAACTTTTTTTTCCTTGCCACACATACTGGCACATGCCTTTAAGACCAGCACTTGGGGGCTGAAGAGATGGCTTGGCAGTTAAGAGCACTGACTCTTCTTCCAGACGTCCTGAGTTTAATTCCCAGCAACCACATGGTGGCTTGCAACCACATGGTGGCTCACAACCATCTATAATGAAATCTGGTGCCCTTTCCTGGGGTGCAGGTACACATGCATACAGAATACTGTATATGTAATAAATAAATAAATAATCTTTAAAAAAAAAAAAGACCAGCACTTGGGAGGCAGAAGCCAGACTGGTCTACAAAGCAAGTTCTAGGACAGCCAGGGCTACGCAGAGAAACCCTGTCTCTAAATATGAAAACAAAAACCAAAACACTTTTTTCTTAGTGCTGGTCAACAAAGCTCCAATTATCTACTTCTATTAAAGGTTTGAGGGCAGCTGCATGGATGCTGGAATAGAAACTCAGTCCTCTGGAAGAGCAGCCAGTTAGCAGCTGTGAATCACTGAGTTATTTCTTTAGACCCAACACAGTTATTAATTTTTTTAAGCACACATTGTCTTTTTGTTTGTTGGTTTTGAAACAGGGTCTCAAGTGGTCTCAGGTGGGCTGGAGTTGACTGTATCACTGAGGCTTAGCGTGAGATCCTGACATTGCAGTTCACCTTCTGTCTGCACGGTATTGCTTCTTGGGTAGGCTCCATTCCCCATGCCCATTTCCTTGTGTCCCCTGCAGGTGAGGAGCCTCTCAGCATGTCATTGCTTAAGCCTACAGTCTCTCCTGCAGGTTGTACATTTTCTCAGCTCTGTACTCCAGGATTTTCTGCTAGATTGGCAAGGCCACCACACTTTTGGAAACCCTGCTCTTCTGGGTTTTATAACGCCACTCCCTTGCAGCTCTACTCCTGTTTTCTTGGCCATAGTTCTCAAAATTGGTTCTGTAGTCCATCTGCATCCGTTACATAAAGCTGGATTCCTGAGGGCTATAGAGATGGCCCAGTGGGTGGAGTGCTTTCTGCACAAGCATGAGACCCCAAGCTTGAATCCTCAATCCTCCCATGAAAACCCAGGCATGGCACATATGTACTGTAATCCCAGAGCTGGGAACAAAACCAGCAGATTCCTGGGACTTATTGGAAAGACAGCCAGAGGCTCAGTATGAGAACCTGTCTTAAAAACTAAAGAAGACCGGGCGGTGGTGGCGCATGCCTTTAATCCCAGCACTTGGGAGGTAGAGGCAGGCAGATCTCTGTGAGTTCGAGGCCAGCCTGGTCTACAAGAGCTAGTTCTAGGACAGGCTCCAAAACTGCAGAAAAACCCTGCCTTAAAAAAAAATGGTGATTCTAATATATACTAATGTCTGATATCCATTCCTCAATATGATCATCATTCCTAAATCTGCATCTCTACCCTAGACCTTTCTTGTAATCTATGAACCATATCTCAGAATTTGTTTTAGACATAGTTCTTAAATACTTCAGACTCAACATTCTAAATCTTAGTCACTTTTCCTCCAAATATACAATTCCCATCCTTTTAGTGACCAACACAAGCATCAAACCAAATTCCCACATCAGAAACTTCAAAATTGTGTCCCCAACAACTTGTCCCCTTTATCAATACGATCTTCCTAAAATGAACATCTGAGTATGATTCTTTCTTGCTTAAATCGGCTTGTGGCACCAAAGGCTTAAAGGATAAATTCCCAAAGACAAGTTGCTTATCATTTTAAGGACTGTCCTAATCTGTGGTCTGTCCAATTTATATATTAGCTATACAGAATGTTCTACCAAACAAGTCAGACTTTTTCAAGTCTGTGTGTGTGCTCTTCAGTCCCTCTTCCTGGTTTGCCTGACACTTTCCTACTGATGTTTTAAATTCCTTTATCATAAGTTACTTCGGAACTGGAAGATGCAGCTCAGTTGGTAGAATACTTCTTCAGCATGCAACAGAGTCCCATGTCCCTCAGCCAGGCACGGTGCCACACAGGCACACCTAGAGGTGGAGACAGGCTCTGAAGTTCAAGGTCATCCTTGGCTACACTCAGTCCAGTTCAGCCTGGTCTACTGTTACCTTGTCTCAGACCAAAACAAACAAATAAACAAAAAATGAAACAGACAGAAACAACAACAGAACAAAAATGATCCTCTAGGAACAACCTAACTACCTAGTCTTCCTGTCGTTCTCCCCTGTTGTGGTCTCTACTGGCTGACACAGTAATGTGCATCCCTTTCTCCTCTTGAAACTTCCTAAATTAAACGCTCTGTTTAATTTATCACCTGTCATTCAGGAAATGTTAAATGAATAAATACTGGGATACATTTCCATTGTGCCCTGTATTGCAAAGCATTTCATCTTTGATATTTATTTCTGTTTGTGTTACTGCAACTTGCCATGAGTCATACTGCTATCCTTTCTTGGATTTAGCACTCTCAGCTTTTTATAGACTATCCCGTATAGAATGCAGAAAAAAACTTGGCAGTGGCCCAAGAGCAGCATAGGAGTGTATGAAAATGGCTGTTTCTATGCCACTGTCTACCTGGCTTCAAGAATTCTGAAGATTTGTAGCCATTTTGAATGACACATTGAAGACTAGAAAGAGTTTCATGCTTAGCTCATTAAAGAGATCTACAGAGGCTTTCTTTCCTAGAAAAAGTGACATCAATAAAAAAATAATACATAATACCTAAAAAATTCAAATACTATAGTTGAATAAGCTGGGGGGAAAAGTAAATTTAAAGCTACTAAAGACGGCTGGGTGGTGGTGGCACGTGCCTTTAGTCAGGAGGCAGAGGCAGGTGGATCTCTGTGAGTTCAAGGCCAGCCTGGTCTACAAGAGCTAGTTCCAGGACAGGCTCCAAAGCTATGGAGAAACCCTGTCTCGAAAAACAAACAAACAACAACAACAACAACAACAACAAAAAAGCCAACTAATCAACCAACCAAACAAACAAAAACCCACTAAAGATGTGCACAGTCATGAGAGACAAAAGTTGCCATCTCTCATGCCATGCTAGTGAGTTTCACATTACTCTAGGGAAAGTGCCCCAGACAATTGGCCTGTGTTATGGTTGCAACATTAATGTCCCCACAAAGTCATGTGTTTAAACATTTGATCTCCTAATGGTGATGTTACTATTTTAAAAAAGGATTTATTTTTATGTGTGTGTGTGTGTGTGTGTGTGTGTGTGTGTGTGTGCCACAGGCATGCCTGAGGAGGTCAGAAGAGGGTATCAGATCCCCTGGAGCTGGAATTTTACCATATGACAATTGAGTTTTCTAGAAAATTGTATATGTTCATGTTTTAAATATATGCATTTACTTTTCCTCAATTTCCAACTCAATGTTTAATTCAGTTGTATGTGGAGTTTCATAAGCAATAATCTAAAATAGATTATCTCTAGGTAATTGTGACATAAATTTCGAAATAAGAAAAGTTCAGTGCCAGTGCAGCTTTTGCGTTTTCACGGGCGATGCTTGTGCCTGGTTTCTATTCAACAATATTTAGCAATTGAATGAATCATGAAATAACAGCACACAGCAATGGAGGGGGTGTTGAGGCCTCTTAACAAAGCTCCTCCGCTATGTTTCAGTTTGATTTTTTTTTTTTTTTAGTGCAAGGATGAGGTGGAGATATTGAACTCGGGAGCTCACCCATGCTAGGCAAGTGCACAACCACTGAGTCAGACCCCAGCCCCAGGTTTTTCTGTCTTGGGTTCACTTCTCTTACAGCTGATCCCTTATGCATTCAGAAGTGTCTTATCATTTGAATTTCTATTCTGAGAAATGTTTGTGTTTGACCTAAGAGAATCGAGAAAAAGCTATGGATAATTACAAAAGGAAATGTGAACTGGTTTAAAATGAAAAGGGCTGAGAATATGAATCTCGTCACTTCATGGCTCACTCTCTACAGAGCCGTGTGGGGTAACAGGCAAGGACCAGGGCTGAGCCACAAGGAGCTAGCTCATCTGGGTGACAGCCTTGCCCACTGGAGACTGTCCTCCCAGAATGTGTGAGCAGACGTCTAGGGAAGAGCAACAGAGGGAGCCAACACATTCTGTTTCCAGCCATGTCATTCTGAGCCCAACTGTACAATTGTAGAGTGGATAAAATTCACACAGTACATTTTTTACTAAGACATTTTAAACGAGTTATTTATTTATTGCAATCATGATTTAAGAATGATTTTCAAATGTTATAGTGGTCATAGCACTTATCATTGACAAAATATACCTAATTCTAAGTTTGTCAATGATATTGAGCGAGTTCAGAAAACTGGATGAGATTCTGTCTGAGTTAGGGTTTCTATTGCTGTGAAGAGACACTATGACCATGGCAACTCTTTTATTTATTTATTTTTCCATACATTGTTTTGTTTTATTTTTTCCATTCAAGAACATAATTAAAGAAATAAATTTTTTTTTCCTTTCTTCCCCTTCTCCCGGTCCCCTCCCACTACCCCCCCACCCCTCCTCCCTCCCCCTTCTTCCTTGAAAGAGGGCATGGTGCCCTGCCCTGTTAGAAGTCCAAGGCCCACCCCC